>JALMGJ010000012.1:16980000-17492500 GCA_023362775.1 Charina bottae | reverse complement strand
CCCAAATCTCAGGTCACGTCCTTCTAACTCCAAAAGCCTTCTATTTCTCAGCAGCACCCGCTCTTTCATCCAAACCAAACAGCAAGCTGCAAAATACAATTTCAAATCAGGTAGACCCAATCCTCCTCTTTCCTTTGCATCTTGTTACACTTTATATTTAACTCATGGGCTTTTCCCTTGCCACACAAATTTAGATATAACTTTCTGCCACTGTTTAAACGGTGCATCAGTTTATATTTTAAATGGTTATTTTAATGTTTTAATCTTTAATATTCGTAATTTTGATGATTTGTAAACCGCCCAGAGTCCCTTGAGGGAGTTGGGCGGTGAGAAATCGAATAAATAAATAAATAAATAAATAAATAAATAAATAAATAAATAATAATAAATACAAGTTGGAATAATATTGATGAAATGCTTTTTGCATGGCTGCGTTATCCATTAATACAGAATCTTCTTCTTTTAATTTCAAAATCATTTTCTTTTCCTTTTCTTTTTATAATTTATATGCCAACCACTTCCCTGGTTTGTTTGTAACTCAAATTTTTTTTTGCTTTACATAGTTGATTTTTATTTCCATTTCTCTTACTGTTAACATAGATAATTTTCATTGAAAAAGCTTAATTTGTTGAGAAATACTTATCTTCTCTGGAAATTTCTTTAATTCATCTTATTTTCTCTTTATCCCATCCAAAATAGCCTGCATTTTCTCTTGAGTCTTCTTTAATAACAATATGAAACCCGTTAGTTATTAGCATAAAATATTTTTCATGAAAAACCCTATAGTTTTTTAACAAATAAAAAATAATAAGGAGAAGAGTGACATTGTTTTAAAGTTTTGCAAATATCTTCAATATTTGGCAAATAATTTTGATTTTGCGGACCCCTGAGAGGGACTTTAAGAAACACTGGTTTCAGGAGTTACAGGCTGGTGTGCATAAATGTATGCGCTGCACTGTATCTTTTTGCTTTTTAATCCAAGTGCTGCACAGCCCTGATGGGAAACAATCAGAGTAATGTACATAAATTTAATTCAATTTAATCTAAACTTAATTTTATATTAAATCAAATTTAGTTTCTTCTCTTGGCTCTGCCCTCTTAGAATAAGACTGCAAACAGATTCTCAAAAGCCAAGCCCGGCCCAGCCCTCTACACCAGTCCTGAGTGAAGATCATTCAGTGGCCTGTTAGAACCAGTGAATGGAGCAGAGCTTAATGTTGTGTAAACTCGTGGGCAGAAAAAGGAATATTGTTTAAAAATATTCTCTCTAATGTTCTTGTTCTTGCACTTTTAGCCCACCCAAGCATAAAGAAACACATGCTTAGACATTCCAGGTACAAAAGGTAAGTACAAAAGAGTTCTTACATTTATTTTGTCCAGGTACCACCATTTCAGTAGATAATTGGTTTCAGTTCTTCTTTCTGTTCCCTAAACTGCATACCTCTGGCCCTGTTTGCTGCCAGAGGCTGCATGGAGAAAGGGGGGAAAGCCTCTGGAGTTGAGGCCTAGCTAGGCTGACCATACGTCCCATTTTGAACGGGACAGTCCCGTTATTTTAACATTTTTGAACCGTACTGACTTTTTGAAGAAAATCTCAGTTTTGTCCTGTTTTCGGAGGCAGCCCGGAAAAGGAAGCCCTCCCGCCTATCTGCACGCAGCAAAGGAGGGCAGAGAGGCAGGCTGAGATGCACAAACACAGCCTGGCGGGTGGCAAGGGGTGGCGTGGTGTGGCTGAAGCCCCCCAGCACGGCCAGCCCCTGCTTCTCCTGTGTGGCAGCGGCGGCGGTGGCTGCAGCAACTCTACTCCCTCCCTTGGCCAAGCCTGAGGGGGCCGGGGTGGCGGTGGGCCTCCGTCCTCGGCAGGAGCTGGCTGAGCTGGGGGGCTTCAGCCGCCCCATGCCGCCCCTTGCCACCTGCCGGGCTGCAGGAGCAAGGGGGTGGAGTGATGCGGCTGAAGCCCCCCAGCGCGGCCGGCTCCTGCTTCTCCTGTGTGGTGGCGGTGGTGGCGGCAGTGGCAGCAGCGACTGTCCTCCCTCCCTCAGCCAAGCCCGAGGGGGCCGGGGTGGCAGCGGGCCTCCGTCCTCGGCAGGAGCCAGCTGCGCTGGGGGGCTTCAGCCACACTACTCCGCCCCTTCACGCCCGCTGAAGCTCCCCAGCGCGGCCGGCGAGGGCAGTCTGTCCTGTGAGTGTGTGTGTGTGCATCTGATCGGGCTTGGCTGAGGGAGGAGAGTTGCCGCCGCCGCCGCCAAGCAGGAGAAGCTGGAGCCAGGTGCGCTGGGGGGCTTCAGCTACACCACTCCGCCCCTTGCCGCCCGCTGAAGCCCCCCAGCGTGGCCGGCTTCTGCTTCTCCTGCTTGGCGGCCCAACAACTCTCCTCCCTCAGCCAAGCCCGATCAGATGCTCACACGCATATTCACACACTCACAGGACAGACTGCCCTGTGTGAGTCAGAGAGAGCGAGAGAGCGCGCACACTACTTGTGGAAAAGGGAAACCCTTGTTTGAGCTGTTACAGTTAATAGCTGTCGCTCCTCTGAGACCAGGGCTGCAGCTTCAGCCCAGTGTTTGTTTCACCTTGAAATTGGAACACTCCATTTTCTTCCATTTGACAAACTGATGTCTAATCTATCCGTGTTGTGGGGAAGCCAAAATATGAAGTACATTGGCACAGAGAAGTCAGGGTTATATTCCTGGCTGAAACATTAGGATGCATTTTTGATCTACCCAATCTAACCTGCAGCCCTGGGATACCCCGGTGGTCCCTCATCCAAGAACAGACCAGGAGAGCTGTGCAGCTCTTTGGATTTAAGCACAAAAAAGTGCTTCCAAGTGAGCAGGAATGCTCATGTAGCACCTGTCATCCTAGATGTGTGTTCTTATCACAAAGATGCCAAAGTAATAAAATGTAAGTCATGATGTCACAGTGCAAGCTGCACTATTTTGTAGTTGTGTTGTAATGTTGCACACATGTATATGAGGGGTGGAGTTTGTGTCCACAACACAGGTTTCATCACTTCTCCCCTTGCCTTCCCTCCTGGTGGTTGCCGGTGCCTGTCCCAAGTCTTTGCACACGTATTTCCAGGCTTATGTGGCAGCAACAAGCCAGTAGCTGTATCATCCCAGGGAAAGATTCAACTTCTGCAGACAGATTATACTTGAGTTCTGCTGCAGGCTCCGAAGCACCTTACTGTGCTCAGACCAAAATGATGCACAGCCCTACAAAGCAGGACCAACTCTGCAGAGCTTCTGAGGTTAGAATGATCTCAGGATGGAAGTAGCATGATTTCTTGATCGAAATTTAGGAAGGAAAGAACACTTTCATTGATGCCTTCCACATCAACAGGGCCTTTGGTTTAGAAAGAACAATGATTCCAGCTATGTGGACACAAAAGGGACTTCAATGTAAGCTATACCTTAGATCCTGGAGGAAAATCAGGGGATAAATCTAACAATCCAACAAAATAATTTCTAGGTCTTATATGCTTCCAGTTTTCATTTACAACAAAGATGGGTGCAGCCTTTCAATCAGTTATGAGCTTTGCAAGAGCAAAATTTTAGTAGCTCAGAAGGAGGGCACCACCAGGACAACTATTGTTCCAGATGGACATGTCATGGCAGTTCCTGCTCCTGGAAAATCACTATTCCATTAAAAAAAAAAAAGACTAGCCTTTTCAGAAATGGGAATGTGCTGAACATTCCACAATGCTCACTGAACATGCAGCTTTTCCTTCAAGAGTAGTAGTTTTTATACTGCATTTCAGATCTTCATCATCCCTGAAATGGCCAGTGGATAATGGAGTACAATATGAGGGCCTAGAATCATGCACTCTTGCCAGCATGCAAAGGAAGGCAAGGCTGGCATTTGTGTCAGTGGCAAAAGTATCGGATTTATCTGTTTTCTGAGAGCATCTTTTTCTAAAAAAGAGTTATAATTAAAAGTGGGAAGATAGCATAATATGTAGAGATTGAGGAACTTGGTTATGCACATACTGTACATGTTAAGAGTATTTATAAAACTCACTTTCGTCTGAATTTATTCTTTAGTGGGGGAGGGTGATTCAAATTATTGATCTTGCTTCAACAATCCAACAGCTTTAATTTCTTTGGAAATAAGATATTAACAACATTCATCTTGGGTCCTCTATGAATATCAATATCAAATTTTTGACACACACCTTAATAAATACATACACACACAGTACAGTGTAACATACTGCCACGCCCCCTATCATTGCCAAGAAGTTCTTGCCTTTCCTTGTCTTGCTGCTGTCAAGCCAAATCCAGACCCTTGCTAATCAGCCTTCCCGCAGACCTGTCTAGTCAAGTCCAAACTCCAGTGTGCCTTAGTTAGACCTTGCCCTGCTTCCAATTGGTCCTATATTTCCACTCTCGCCCTATTGCCAAAGGGAACCTTGACCCAGACCTTGTGGGTGATCGCAAGTCCTCTCCTTTCAATGGAAAATGGGAAGTAATACATTGCTGTTTTAAACTTCATATTTTTAAGTCTTATTTTTTATAGCTTAAAGTCTATAGCTTAAACTTCATATTTTTTATAGCTTGAAGTCTACCCTTGCAATGCCAAAGACAAAGAGGCAAAACTGCAGTTGATGAGGGCTACGTTAGTTGTGAAAGAAGATTGTGTAAATGGAGTGTGAGAAGTTTTATGATAAGGTATTGAAAGACCAAAATTTGCTGCATAAGATTACTTCATCGGAGAAATATTCATGGTACGATTGTGGTGAAATACAGTCCCCCTCTATGTGTACCTAAATTTTTGTATGAGTTCTGTCACTGAAGAATAATTGTTAACTCAATATGTTAATATAATAAAACTTTTTCATTTTAATGAAAACAAAAATCTTTTTATATAAACAATATGTCTATGAAGGTTCTCAGTCATCCAGGTGGAATTTTCTGTAGCTTGAATCATGTCAACTGGATTTCTATTTTCTTAATGGAAACGTTTCGCTCCTTATCCAAGGGGCTTCTTCAGTCTGAGCAAAGTTGGTAAGGGAATCCTAAATATGTTCCTAGGTAGCTGTGTGACCTTACACCTGGGGCTAGATCATGGTTATATTGAGATGTAATTTTTAAGTCCTTTTATCATCTAATGGAGGGTCGTTAAAAACACCATGCTGCTGTTGAGCTTCTGAAATGGTCTTAATCTTATATAAACAGTAATCTGTTTAAGCACGGGTACCCAACCTTTTTGGCACGAGGGACCGGTTTTGTGGAAAACAATTTTTCCATGGACCGGGGGGGGGGCAAGGTTTGCAGGCGGGAGCCAGTTGCGCAGACTGGGGGTGTGGGGTTTGCAGGCAGGAGCCAATTGCGCTGACCGGGGGCGGGGTTTGCAGGCGGGAGCCAATCGCGCTGACTGGGGGCGGGGTTTGCAGGCAGGAGCCAATCGTGCAGACCAGGGGGTGGGGTTTGCAGGCGGGAGCCAATCACACGGACCGGGGGGGGCGGGGTTCGGAGACTGGCATGGCAGCATAAGACCCCGACCCGTTTTGCCATCCCAATGTTCCGTTTTTGTCTCAAGGAAATATGGTCAGCCTAGGCCTAGCACATGGCCTCTCCATGGAGGAGCTAAGGCACGTGCATCCTACCCCATCAGTGGAAGAATTAGAGAGAGAGAAGAGAAAGTGGGAGGGGCAACAAGCAGCTTCCTCTTAGAAGCACAGAGTCTGCCTCCTAGAGCAATCAGCCATATGCTAAAGAGGCATGCTTGATTTGCTGGATTCCAACACTGAGAAGGTCTGTGTTTGTATTCCAAGCTAAGCCACTGCCATGGGTTGACAAGTGTATATGTGCTGCCACGTTAGCCCCTGTTTTGCACAACTCTTCAAAGGGAGATGGAGACCGAATGTATCCTCTGAAACTGGAGCAGGGCTTGTGGAAACGTTCTGAATTCTAGTTTGGGCCCAAATGCATACATGTCCCTTCCCTCACAGTGAGTAATTAATTATACACAGAGATAATTTGGTGAGTTTTCCTCATTTTATTCACTGAATTTGAATATGAGAAATAATTCTGCAAATTTATTTATTTATTTAAAACATTTATATAGCCACCCAAACAACTCTGGGCAGCTTACAGCCAACAAACCAGTATAAAACTAACAGTAATATAACTAAAAACAAGAACAAGAACAATAAAAAACCAGAACAATCTGGTGCCACAGCCACACTTCGCTGATGCGCCCACATTCTTGTATACAATATTTGTGTATAACTGTCTCTATCCCCAGATTATCTGAGATTGATCCAATTATTGGATATCTACAGTATATCTGAGTGGGGGAAGAAAACATGGAAAAGGGCAGGTAATCCCTTTCTTTCCTGTGATTTTTCAAGCAAGATCACTTTTCTCAGCTACTTTTTATTGAATCATAGAATCATAGGGTTGGAAGGGACCTTGGAGGTCTTCTAGTCCAACCCCCTGTGGGAGGGGGGTTGCTGAGGGACGGTAACAAAAGGACTAGACAGGGTCAAAATCAACACCATCTGAAGTTCTAGCTCCCAAACAAACCCGCTGCTGCACTGATCTCTCTTGAGTCCCCACAATTTTTTCTTAATCTAGCCCACTATTCCAAACACCTAACTCAGAGCTTTCCAAACTGTGTGTCGCGACACGTTAGTGTGTCGGCTGCAGTGTCTGGGTGTGTCGCAGCTGCTGCTGCCTCCAAGCCCTGCCAGGATTCCATGCAGGTCCTAGTGCCTGCCTTGTGCCTGGCTGCCTCCAAACCTGCTGTGATTCCACGCAGGTCCTAGTGCCTGCCTTGTGCCTTGCTGCCTCCAAACCTGCTGTGATTCTGCACAGGTCCTAGTGCCTGCCTTGTGCCTTGCTGCCTCCAAACCTGCCCTGCCAGGATTCCATGCAGGTCCTAGTGCCTGCCTTGTGCCCTGCTGTAAGAGTGTGTTGCGAAATGATGCCCTGCTGTAAGAGTGTGTCGTGAAATGATGCATGTCTAAAAAGTGTGTCACCAACATGAAAAGTTTGGAAAGCTCTGACCTAACTTAACAATGTGGATCTCCCACAGTCTGAGCAGTCTGATACCCAAGGACATAGCTTTCCAAAGTGTGTGTCACGACACACTACTGTGTCGTCTGCGGTGTCCTGGTGTGTTGCATGCAAACCCGGAAGCACTGATGGGGGGAACCGTAAGGAGTGGCAACCCCGCCAATCGGCGCCGCCAATTGGCAGGGGTGCCACTCCTTACGGTTCCCCCCATCAGCACTTCCAGGTTTGTGTGCGGCACACCAGGACACTGCAGGCTGCGCCGCCGCACCGCCGCTGTTGGTGTGTGTCGCGAAAATGAAAAGTTTGGAAAGCTCTGCCCTAGGGTCACATGCTGCTCCTGAATTATTGTGCATGCATGTTTCTGTGTGCATATGGACCTGTGCACATACCTTGAAGCTTCCCTCAGACCTTAATTGCTGAAGATTGATGTTACAGATTTTTTCCATTTTGAGGAAGGAAATACACCAATGCCCTAAAGTAGTGTTATCTTAGCAGAATACACACATATATATGTCTATGAAGGTTCTCAGTCATCCAGGTGGAATTGTCTGTAGCTTGAATCATGTCAACTGGATTTCTATTTTCTCAGTGGAAACGTTTCGCTCCTTATCCAAGGAGCTTCTTCAGTCTGAGCAAAGTTGGTAAGGGAATCCTAAATATGTTTCTAGGTAGCTGTGTGACACATATATAGAACCTCCATAACTATTCCTAAAACCAGGAAACCCTAAATGTCCTGGCCCTGTGTGCACACGGGGCATGGAAATTGCCTTGGAAATACAGAGCAAAGCATACCTGATCATGCTTCATGACCACCAATTAACTTTGGCTGTTCACTCAGTACACATGGAAAACCTTGCAGATCAGGCTTAATGAGCAGCCGATTAAAGGAAAAGTAGCTATATCTTGTAAAATAAAGCTCTCTGTTTGGTAGTAGCTCATTCCCAGCAGCAATGTTTATTGCTGTGATGGGTTCCCTTGTACTTGGAACTACAGCTACCTTTCAGGCCAACCTGACATTCTAATTCGTCACTGCCTGGACCCTGATCTTGTCTCTCCTATCTTGGCTATCTGGAGCCTTGATTCCAAGTGGCTTGGCTTTTGATTTCTGGACTGATTTGCTGCCTATTTTTCTGTGTGCCTCTCTGGCCATCAGTAACCTTTTGGGGAATTTGACCTCAATCTGTGTAATGCACATTTACCACTGTTAATCCTGACTCAGGACAGAATAATATGTTCTTATAATGAATTCAAGTTATGTACGTATGACGTAATAGTGCATACACAAGGATTTGGCAATGGTTTGACCTGCTATGAAAGTTTCCCTCTTTGCATTGCTATTTTGAGAATGGTCACATGGAAAAGGTCACCCTGGTCAGTCAACCAGGGCTCTTAATTACACTGGAGAATCCCAGGTAGATAACACAAGGCTCCAGACCTCCATCTTGTAGGTGACTCTTACAAGACTCCTGTGAGTAGTACTTCCAATGAATGACACTCTTACATTAAAAAAATCCATCAATTAGTTCCTTCATTCTTTAAAAGCCCTAAATTAGTTCTAAAAAAAATACTGGCCTTTGTGTTCCATTCCAGCTAATTAAATCCCAAGCCAAGAACGGAGCAAACCACTTTATCATGCCCTCAGGAATGTCCTTCCTAAGATAAAAGAAAGAAACGTACCCTCCCCTTCCCCAGTTCAATGTACAAACACTGACTTGATCAGAATTTAACCTCTGGATTGGTGGAGATCATGCCATCCACTGTAACGATTGTGATGGCCACAACTCTTCTGCCTGGGCAGTTGAGTTGCTCTGCCTAAATGATAGAGCCACCCATGCCTCCATCCAGGCTTTCTCAGAGGTCTAGATAGGCCAGAATATTTATTTATTTATTTATTTATTTATTCAATTTATTCCCCGCCCATCTCCCATACAAGGGACTCTGGGCGGGTTACAACAATCAAAGTTAAAAACAATACAATAATTTTTAAAAAATACAGTATAAATAAATAAAATACAAGATGGGGGACGTAGGGAACGTAGCATAGTGTTGCTACGGGGCTAGCCAACCCCAAGAGGCACTCCCGCCTCTGTTGTCCCAGGCCAGGTGGCAGAGCCAGGTCTTAAGGGCCTTCCGAAAGGTCAGGAGGGAGGGGGCCAGTCTCACCTCCGGGGGCAAGATATTCCATAGGGCGGGCGCTATCGCAGAGAAGGCACGCCTCCTGGACCCCGCTAGATGGAATTCTCTTGTTGAGGGGGTCCGAAGCATGCCCTCTCTGCATGCACGGGTGGGGCAGGCTGACGTTATTGGGACGAGACGGTCCCTCAGGTACCCTGGCCCTATGCCATGTAGGGCTTTAAAGGTGATCACCAACACCTTGAATTGGACCCGGAAGCAAACTGGCACCCAATGCAGCTCGCGAAGCAGAGGTGTTACATGGGCCGATCTCTTGGCCCCCATAACTGCTCGCGCCGCCGCATTCTGCACCAGCTGAAGCTTCCGGATACTCTTCAAGGGTAGCCCCATGTAGAGCGCATTACAATAGTCTATACGGGAGATGACAAGGGCGTGAGTGACTGTTCGGAGGGCCTCCCGATCCAGGAAAGAATATGTCCAGTTTGGGAAGCCCTTAGCTATAAGAATGAGAAAAAAATATGTAAACAAGATAATGTATCTCAGAGTGAGACATCATTTGAATATTTTTGAGGCCTAAAAAGATCAAGTGTCTAAGCTTGAGGCCCCCTTTGGTCTTGAAGGCCAGGCCAAATGCCACCCCTCATCTGACTGGCCCTTCTCCGTCACATCTGTACTTACTTCTTTGTATTTGCTTCCATGCACAAGGTTACCCCATGTTTCCTCTTTCCACATTCCAGAAGGGACGATGGAAATCTTGTGTGGGAATGTTTCACAGCAGCTCATGGGGCAACGAAGGAAGCCTGCAGAAAGCCTGAGGCATGGGAGAGAGACTGTGGGAGACTACAGCTGAGGAGAAGTGGGGTGTGGCAAAGGGGCCCAAGCTGGGGAAGGAACTGTCTGAGTTAAAAAAGGAACCAAGAAGAAGAAATGAGTTGAGCAGTAGGAGCGGATACACCTTTGATCAGAAGTGAGAATACCCTTTCTTTTCCTCTGACAACTATAGCATGTCTCCAGGAATATTCTTGTTATTAGATACCTTTCTGGGGTAGAAATAGCAAATAATGGACCTGAAATGCACATGTACACATCACAGACCCAGACAACACAGACATCTATCTCTAATACCAGAATGCTCCTTATAATAGAAATTGTTTTTGCAACTTTCTTTTTCTTAACCAACATTCCAGGAAATGTTTACAAGAAAAGAAAAAAGAAAAGAAAAGAAGATAATGTCATGAAAACATGAGTTTGGAATAATGTGATGTGTTTCAGTGCAGGGTTTCTCCCATGCTGAAGGCTAGAACTCACATTAGGGGTTTATTTTTTGGAAAATTCATGGCCTTCAAACACAGTTTTACAATAATATTTAGGCACAATGGGCTTTAAAGAGCTCTGGAGCTGCATCTAAATAGCAGTTTCTCTGCCAGAAACCAAAGAGGAATGTGCTGTATTTCTATGAAGAGATACCCCTTAATTTGGAGAAATCTGGTAGCACTTTTTCCGACTAACACCTTTTATTAAAAGGCATAAGCTTTCATGAGCTGCAGCTTACATCATCACATGCATAGACTGGCTAGACTGATGTAGAGTTTAAACTGGGGAAATGTGAGGGACTAGCACAGTGCTCCTTCAACAATTTGGAGTTATCCTTACTGTGAAAGATATGGACTGTGTCTTAACCATCAGTTAATCACACTTGTGAGCCAGGAATTGGGAACTTAGTGCCTTTGTACTCCCTATAGAGTAAGAGAAAAGATCATGGCCTGGGTGTGGGGAGAGAGAGAGTGAGAGAATGAGAGAAGGAAGGAAGGAAGGAAGGAAGGAAGGAAGGAAGGAAGGAAGGAAGGAAGGAAGGAAGGAAGGAAGGAAGGAAGGAAAATGTTGATCGTCCAGATGGGGAACCACCAATTGAGTTATTCACCTAATAGATTCAGAGTCTCCCTGATATAAATACTGCTTGTTACTATGCTCCTACATATAGGATTGGGAAGACCTAAGTTCTGGTCCTGCCTTAAGCACAAAAGCCAGCTGGGTGACTTTGGGCCAGTCGCTCTCTCACAGCCCTAGGAAGCAGGCAATGGCAAACCACTTCTAAAAATGTTGCCAAGGAAACTGCATGGACTTGTCACCAGGAGTCAAGGCTTGCTCAAAGGCTCACACAAACATTCTTTACTTATTAGGCTCTTAAAGGATCCAGCAATTACAAGGTGGGGACAGGACCAGCCAAAAGTGTTTCACCGAGGGAATTGACAGAAAAATCTTCTGCCTGCAGGTGGAATTTCAGTGAAAAGAAGTTAAATAAGTGCTTCTCTTCTATAAGTTTGAGTCAACTCTGGTCATGTTAAAAGGTTTTGTCTGGAAAAGGTTCCAAACTTTTGAAGTGGTTTGGGTTGTTTATCCAATTTATTTTTTAATTCTTAGTGAACGACATGAGAGAGGGAGAGGAAAAATCACGCTGCTGCTGGCCAGTTGAAAACTTTAAACCACTTCTAAACATTTACAAGCTAAAGCTTTGTTTGTTCTAGTTTATAAGAAGAGTTAGGCATTCAATTTCTCTGACCTCACTTGCGCGGTTTATAGAGTTCGGCATACCTGTAACTTTCCACTTTACAACAGGAATCCAGCTAAAGTAAATTGCATCTGCAATTACCATATTTAAGGGAAAATTAATATCACATAAAGGTATCCAGTAACTTTAATTAATGGGTGAAGTGGAAAACTCCTATTACTATCATATTCTTTAGGGACAGTGCCAGGGGAGAGCTTACAAAACTCAGTATATGCTTTTTGGTCTAAGAAGGTATCAACCCTGCAGTCCTAGACATATTTAGTGGAAAATCACTCTCTGCAGAAAGAGAATCTCAGTTTCCAACATTCGGTCCCATTCTACCAATAGTTTACAATGGAGAGCAGTGGATGGATTAAGTCAATCCAAGAGAGAAGCCAGGCCCGTTGCCAGCAGAAACCAAATGCCCATCTGGCTGAAGAGTATAATATAAGCAGTATAAATAGTGCATGTGTGCATGTGTATAAAGAGAGCCCGTTTGGTGTGGTGGTTAAGGCATCAGGCTAGAAACCAGGAGAATGTGAGTTCTAGTCCTGCCTTAGGCACAAATCCAGCTGGGTGGCTCACTCTCTCTCAGCCCTAGGAAGCAGGCAATGGCAAAGACACCCAAATAAATGAATGAATATACTATACTATACTATACTATACTATACTATACTATACTATACTATACTAAATCTCCATAAAGATTTTAACAGCACAATCCTCTAGAGCAGTGCTTTCTAAAGTGCCGCCGTTGGCGACAGACCAACGGCGGCAGCGGCGTGGGCGTGGGGGCGCGCGCGTGGGCGGGGACGTGCACGGTGGCGGGGCAGGGGGCGCGCAGGGGTGGGGGGGTGTATGGTGGCGGCGGCGGCGGCCTCCGCTAAAACGCGGAAGCGCTGATGGCGCGCCGCTGCCACCGCCGCCATGCACGCCCCCGCTGCCGTTTCTGGGTTGTGTGGCGACACACCAGACTGTGTGTTGCGACACACTAAAGTGTCGCAACCCACAGTTTGGAAAGCTGTGCTCTAGAGTTTCTACTAAGAAACAAGTTCCATTAACCCAATGACATGTACTCCTCAGTGTGAACTTAGGGCCACTCACTAGGTAGGCATTGTAAGACAGCCATATTAGTTTATGGTAGAAAAAGTCTGGTAGACATTGTAAGGCTAACCACTTTTTTTCCACAAAAGCTTATGCCTTATAATAAAAGTGGTTAGTCTTTAAAAGGTACCACATACTTTTCCTGATTTTTAATTAGATAGAGGCTATTTATTTGCTTGCAACCTAACCTATCACACAGAATTGCAAAGATAAAATGAAGGATGGGAAAAGCTTGTATGCCTTCCAAAAATCCTTGGAGAAAAGATGGAATGTAAATGAAATCCATACCCCAGTGTTTCTCAACCTTGGCAACTTTAAGATGTGTGGACTTCAACTCCCAGAATTCCCCAGCCAGCCATGCTGGCTGGGGAATTCTGGGAGTTGAAGTCCACACATCTTACAGTTGTCAAGGTTGAGAAACACGGTGATACACAAATGAACATTTAGATGCGCTGTTTAGGAGAGCCGCATGTTGTTACTCACTAGGAGCTCTTATATTGGTAGTTAAGTTACTTCTGTATAATGCAGAGCTTTCCAAACTTTTCATGTTGGTAACACACTTTTTAGACATGCATCATTTCACGACACACTCTTACAGCAGGGCACAAGGCAGGCACTAGGACCTGCGCGGAATCCTGGCAGGGCTCGGAGGCAGCAGCAGCCGCAACACACCCAGACACTGCAGCCGACACACTAATGTGTCGCGACACACAGTTTGGAAAGCTCTGGTATAATGAATGGCAAGTGATACGAGTAAAAGCTATGCAAGGCAATGGCATAAAACATTTTGTGTATAAGAGAGGATTGACCTACATATCAAGAGGCACAAAAAGTAAGACTAAAGTGAAAAGTTCTTTGAAAACTGTTCCCCTTCCCATTTTCATCTTGCTTGACCCCTTTTTATCATCTGCTTATAATCATGGCGGCCACTGTATTCCCTATTCCTACTTCGCGTCCTTTGTTTTCCAGCACCAGCTGGGCAAAGTAACAGCCACAAAACATTGTCCTTGCTCTTATTTGGCTCCATGACATCACATAGCCAACTCTTATAGTTATATAGAACCAATTTATTTATTTGTTCAGACAGTCAGTTTGGTGTAGTGGTTAAGGCATCAGGCTAGAAACCAGGAGACCGTGAGTTCTAGTCCTGCCTTAGGCACAAAGCCAGCTGGGTGACCTTGGGCCAGTCACTCTCTCTCAGCCCTAGGAAGGAGGCAATGGCAAACCACTTCTGAAAACACCTTGCCAAGAAAACTGCAGGGACTTGTCCAGGCAGTATCTGAGAATTGGACATGATTGCATGGATATAAAAAAATATATATTTGTTCAGTTTAAATTCTGTCTTTCCATAAGTAGTAAATAGTCAAGGAGGCAACAGCTGTTTTCTTCTTCTGTAAGCAACTATAGCCAGTGTTAACATGATTAACAATTAAAAGCCCAGGGAAAGGGGTTTGTAAAGGCAGAGGTAGTGGGTTCAATGCAACTCCCTAAGGCAGGGGTGGGCAATGTCAGGCCCGCAGGCTGTATAAGGCCCGCGGGGCTCCCGCCTAAGGCCCGCAGGGCTCCCGCCCGCAAACCCCGCCCCTTCCACGCGATTGGCTCCCGCCCGCAAACCCTGCCCCCCAGTGCTTGTGATTGGCTCCCGCCCGCAAACTCCGGCCCCCGGTCTGCGGAAATCCCAGAAACCCCGCCCCCTACCCCCCGGTCCCCGGTTATAAATATCCAAATGGCCCTTGGCAGAAAAAAGGTTCCCCACCCCTGCCCTAAGGCAATGCTGGAGAAGGATGCCTAAGAATAAGCAGATTTTCCTCGTCACTCTGTGTGATAGGCTAGAGCCTCTTCTGCAGATCTTGATGGTCAGGCAATGCGACAATCAAGTCCTAAGCAATTCAGGGTTTTAAAATGAGCAGCGAGACACCCACTCCCCAAATTGGAAGTATGGGCAGATCTTTAATACAGGCATTGTGTGATCCTGATAATGCACATTAGTTAATTTCACTGTCACATTTGGCAATAATAATTTAGGGACATTTCTCAAGGATAACTCCACGTAACACCAATAGTCAAGATGTACCCAAGGCTTAGATAACTATTGTCAATCAAAGTGAGAACATAACTTCTTGCTTTCATTCTTCTCTCCATGTCATTCAACACAAAGGAAAAAGTGCCAAAAAATAATAAGGAGCACTGACTCACAGTCTACTCAGGACATGCGCAGAGAAGCACATGTGTGCTCCAAATTTAGTGCAGCGCAAACCTTGGCACATGCTATATTTTACCTCCCTTGCTATTTTAGAACATACTGATCCCAGATCTGTTTTGTAAACCATTCAATCCTCAAGTACAATCTGAGTTTCTAGATCCTGGAGTACCTGCATATTCAACTCTATCAACTCCATTTCCAGCTCATTGGAATCTCTCCCATTGATGATGCTTCATGTTCAACAACAAACTGCAGAACTGGAATATTTATGCATGAAAGGTATTCCACATTTTACAGGATGGAAGGCAAAATGCAATGCTCAGACTAAAAAACAGAGTGAACGGGGCAATTTGATGGGCGCAGCCTGCAGGGTATTTGGTGACTCTCATAAAAATGCAGGAAAGGACAAAACACCAAAGTTATGAAAAAGCTGGGGAAAATAATGTGACACCACATTCCAGGGTGTTTATACAGAGATCGCATACACATATGCTATACACCTTTTCTTGATTAATGTGGCTTGTCCCACTTACAATAAAGCATACAGTGGAAATTTCCACTGTTACTCTCTATCCAACTCTAGATTTTAACCCTAAATATCCCAAGCTTCTGCGATTCTTTGTTGGTTGTCAAAATGCACTGTCTTCAGTAAAGATAATGATTTATAATGGGCTTCATTTGTTTTCTGCAGATGACCAATAAAAAAAACAATCTTTTTCACAACTTTTTTAAACTGAAGCATACTCAGCTGTAGTAATCTGAACCAGTTTAGCTACTTTTCACATTCTTTTGTTTCTGCTTTGTGGTTTTCACACCCACAAAAGGATACTTTATGTTAATCTTATCCCCAGGAAAAGCTGGTTGGAATAAATGCAGCAAAAACCTTAGACAGACTGCCTCATAAACATGAATGCTGCTATATTGTTCACAGATATCACAATACAATCACTGTGTTGTTTTTTACAGGACTAAGTGGCATTTTAAATGAATAGTGCATAGTAAGACTTACCAAAAACTGTTAAAAGGAGCTTTATGTTCAGAGGCAATATGCAACAGATTACTAGGCGGTGGGAAAGGGAGCTATTGATCCCACTAGTGACTTATACTTCATCCATACATCCCTAAAGTGATGTAAAGCCTGTCTGCCTTACTGTTACATGGGCATTATGATGGTTGGATGACTCTAGAACTGTCAGATTTCTCGTGTGAAATTGCAAATCGCTTTCTGTACAAACCAAGCTTTCCCATAGCGTTGAGTGTCCTTCTCCATATCTCCATAGATAGGAAAGTCCAGGTGGCCAGCCAAGGTACCATGTGATGCATTGTTTATGTCTAGTCCCAAAACGTTCACATGGGAACAATATCTCCTTGATCGGTGGGAAGCCCTGCCTGGGAGCAGAGGGAGGGGGAGAAAAAATGCTTGCTCACATGCAACACTGCCACCGATTGACAGGTTATAGTATGTGCTATGGCCTATGAGCTGTCAGCCATTAACACTGACATTGGTGCTGTCAGCCAATCAGAAAGCTGGAACAAGTGTATATCTCAGCTGTGAACCATGGTTCCTTGCTTCTTGACTTCTGCCATCTTTTAGCCATGTCTTCATGTGTGTTCTGCTGAGGACTGGGAAGTTTGTAGCTATGCCTGGCTATGTGAGTGATTGTCATGGCGTGAGCTCCTTTCCTGTCCTTGCAGTGGAAGCACTGGAGAAGATGTACTCTGCTTTGTCTGTACCTTTTTGCAATGCTGTAACTGTATATACAACTTTGCTCTTATTTATAGTAATGCCATTTTAGCTTTGAAAAGCTCCACTCTGTGTGTGATTACTCTGCGCCTTGATTTTTCCCTATAAGCCAGCATTTATCCAACAAGAACAGGGTTTCTCAACCAGGGCTCAATCAAATCAGCCACTTGATCGGCTCCGAATCAACCTGGGGTCCCCAGGCCTGCTGATAGAACCCCGTCTTCAGGGCCTTCTGAAAACGTATCAAGGTGGGGGCTAATCTTATCTCCAGGGGAATGATGTTCCTTAGGGAGGGACCCACCACAGAGAAGGCCCTTATTCGTGGTCCCATTAGATGTACTTCCCTCATAGATGGGATCCGCAACATACCGTGCCTCCCTGCTAATATCCTTCCCTAATATCCTTCCCTAAGTTACATATGCCTGAACATCCAAGGAACCTCCCTGTTTCTGGGGTGGCCTTGTCTCCTTTCTACACCGCTGGATTCTCTGACAAGTTGACAATGGTATTATAGAGAGCATAAGAAAACAAATCCCTGACCCAAAAAACTCTAAAGCTGGGAACATGTGACATTCTGAACTGCAAAGCAGCCCAACCGCATTTATGCTAGCATGAAGTACAAACCCAATCTGTGTGGCTAATTTATGTATTGGTCTGTTGTGCAAATCCAGAACATGGGGCTAATTTGGTAAACAATGGGAACATGTTGTATTAACAAAGAGCACAGTCAGGTGGCCATGTTAAACTGCAGTCCTTGATCTGGCAAAAAAATATGCTAGCATAAAATTTGCAACCCAAATGGACAAGCCGTACTCTGCCTCGGGAATTAGGCCCACAAGTGGCTCTGTTATTACTACATTAGTGCAGAATAAAATAAGGAAAGTGATTGGTGGATTCCCTGGGCTTCATTTCCCTTCTCACCAAGCAATATCTACTGGCAGAAAGAAACAACTCAGTGTGTGGTAAGGTGGGGCTGAGTTAGTACAGGTGACAACCTGAATGGTGGTTAGTCACCTATCAAGTAGCCTGTCTAGTAGATCTCAAGTGCAGAGCATCTTGGTGACTTGGTACTTGGGGCTATTTCTGAATAAAGTCTAGTGCCCTTTTGAAAGAAAGCTAAATCCGTGTACACAAATAGCTTGGCTGACAAGTTGCAGGTATTAAGAAGAGGCATAGGATGAAGTGGGAAGCATCCTGGAAAACATATCCGGATTCTGCATGGACATCCAGTTAAGGAGAGATTGTTACTGTCTTGGTAATGGTTACCTGCTCATATTATTAGGAAGGACTTTGTTTCTATGTAAGTCTGCCTAGAACTGAAGCTTAATTTTAGCTAATTTTTTGTACTGCTGGTCAGATCTGTCTTTCAACTTTAGCTTTTCTGTTTGAAAGGACAACCTATTTATTTATTTTTTTGTTGTTTATTCGTTCAGTCGCTTCCGACTCTTCGTGACTTCATGGACCAGCCCACGCCAGAGCTTCCTGTCAGCCGTCGCCATCCCCAGCTCCCCAATGGTTGAGTCCGTCACCTCCAGAATACCATCCACCCATCTTGCCCTTGGTCGGCCCCTCTTCCTTTTGCCTTCCACTTTCTCTAGCATCAGCTTCTTCTCCAGGGTATCCTGTCTTCTCATTATGTGGCCAAAGTACTTCAGTTTTGCCTTTAATATCATTCCCTCAACTGAGCAGTCTGGCGTTATTTCCTGGAGTATGGACTGGTTTGATCTTCTTGCAGTCCAAGGCACTCTCAGAATTTTCCTCCAACACCACAGTTCAAAAGCATCTATCTTCCTTCGCTCAGCCTTCCTTATGGTCCAGCTCTCCCAACCATAGGCTACTACAGGGAATACCATTGCTTTAACTATGCGGACCTTTGTTGTCAGTGTGATGTCTCTGCTCTTAACTATTTTATCGAGATTTGCCATTGCTCTCCTCCCAAGAAGTATACATCTTCTGATTTCCTGGCTGCAGTCAGCGTCTGCAGTAATCTTTGCGCCTAGAAATACAAAGTCTGTCACTGCCTCCACTTTTTCTCCATCTACTTGCCAGTGATCAATCAAGCTGGTTGCCATAATCTTGTTGTTGTTTTTTTGAGGTTTAAATTTAAATTTAAATAAATTTTATTTATTTTACTTGATAGCATTCACTGGGAACTAATGCTAGACTTGTATGCTCCATCGCTACTTCTTCACAGTTTATCTTTTTAATCTCTGTGGCAGAACTTAAATAAATATATTTGTCCGGGCTTCACTGATTCAGCCTGCACAGGGGATAGCATGTAACACAGAAATATTCTTTGGTGTCCCTGCAAAGTACCGCTTCAATACACATGCCCTTTCCTGTTTCCCAGGACATGGTTTCAAGCAATGGAGTAGATAGGGTCCCCAAAGTCACTGCCATTATACCATTATGCCATTATATTGAATTTGAAATATTTTTTCTAATAAATCGTGATCTCCCAAGGAACCCCTAGTGACCTCTTGTGGAACCCTAGGGTTCCACGGAACCCTGGTTGAGAAACCTTGCATTATACTAAAGAAGCAGTATAAAAGGTCCACTATAGGAGCATAATTAATTAAACAAAATGGAGTCTGTTTGATATCTGGAGGAGAAACTGCCATTTTGAAATTACATATATATCACTCACACTCCAAGAAAACATATGATTGATGGAATTTACAAGATGGATTCCAAGTTACATCTTTGTTTTTCATCTGTATTATTCTTTGCTTCCTTTTTCCTTCTTCCAAAGATTGCCAATCTACCAGGGAGAAAAAAATTTTTCACCACTTTCATGAAAATACTGTATCCGGAAATCAAAGAGTCAAGTACAGTAAGAGAAAGAAATCCAGCCCTTTTATTTTATTTATTTTATTTTATCAAATTTTTATCACCACCCATCTCCCCCTCAAGGAGGGACCCTGGGTGGTTTTTCCCTTAATCTTTCACTTTTTCTTAGCTGTTTTTTTTACATTTATTTGTTTAAAAATACTTTATTTCTGTTTTATGTAGGCTATTTTTATCATGGGCTCCATTCCCAGCACTGGCAAAAACCACTGCATCTCACCCTGAGCTCTGATCCCAGGCTTTTTGGGGGCTCTTTCCCCACCTGTCAGAACCCTGGCATGCCCCCAGGGTCCCGCCATTCCTTGAGCGCACCCAGTATCAAAAGGGATAAGAAAATGACAAAGAAAACAAAAGACACAGAAACGGAAGGATAACCACCAACCACGCCTCCTAGATAAGGGGCGATAAAGAACTCAAGGACATTGACCCAACCTTGACACAAAGCGGACCAAAGGGAAGCCTTCAGCAGGACCAAAGGGAAGCCTTCAGCAGGGAGGGGGCGGGCGCTCTGGCAGGAGGGTTTAAAAAGCCAAGCCGAGAGCCCGGGAACCATCCGTGCCTTTTCGCTTGCTTACTCAAGTACAGCAATAAATCGTTTACTACCCAATATCCAAGCTGAAGTCTTTCTTTGGGAGAAACGTTTGCGATCGCCTGAGAATCAGTTTACACCACCCACCTACTATTTTGATGTTACAATTTCATGTTCTATTTGTACATAAATAGATTTTTTTTCTTTTTTTTAGATATTATTATAAGCTGTATTTATATTACAGAGTAGCACAGAATGCACTTGTGTCAAATAGACAGAAATAAATAGACAGAAATACTGATTTTAATTATTAGTAATCCTATTCTCTCTCTACTTTATTATAATGTATGGCCGAAGGCTTTATTATACTCAATATGTTAAACCAGTGTTTCTCAACCTTGGCAACTTGAAGACAAGTGGACTTCAACTCCCAGAATTAGCTGGCTGGGGAATTCTGGGAGTTGAAGTCCACATGTCTTCAAGTTGCCAAGGTTGAGAAACACTGTGTTAAACTGTCCAAATTTCTAGTGTTTTAGCAGCAGAACACAATTTGGCTGCAGGAACCGACGGATATGAAAATGCAGTGCATAAACACGCAACAGTTTAAATACTTGCCAGACTCTTTGCTGGAGAGTTGCCAAGCTGAATTTGAAGAAAAGCTGTGCTTTTACTCAAAGGGCATGATTAAATTTTTAACGAAGCAAAATCTGTTTATAACAATTCTGTGCTAGCGGTTAAGGCTTAGGAGTGTTTTAACAAATCTCAGACACTGAAGGAAAATGCTGACATCTTCTGGCTACTGAGTGTTGCAAAACAAGATTGTTGTTGTCAACCCTACACAGAGTTATGGCTTTGATTTCGAAAAGTATAATCATAGATTTAAGATTTGAGTGTCTGTAAAATGCCTGCCAGAGGCATTTCCATAAAGTGTGGAAAATGTATACAACCTACCCATCCAGTTGACACATCGCAGGTGAAGAAGCTGAAGCTTCCCATGAAATATATGAGGAGAGGGCCTTCCCAGTACCCAACATTCGGGATCAGCCTCACCCTGGAAATGTGTATGGTGCCCCTCTCCCCATCAATATTTAAGAAGATGGTAAAAAGAGAGCTGTTCAGGAAAGCTTTTGACAGGTTGGGAGACACCTATATTAATACAATCCTGGTAACTTAAGAATGTATGTAATTGTCAGGCCCACTAGGTAGACCAGACCAGGAAATCAACTCCACAGGAAGGCTAAAACTACTTTTCTTGAGATGGGCTATAATAACAGAATATTGCAAGTCTGATTGTGCTGTACCTCCTTTCTTCTTATTCTCCAGTGAATCAGGGCAGCATCTGCCTGAGTTGCTTCCAAATGTTATCCTGTCTCTCTGGACTTAAAACATGTTTCAGTCCCTTTTGCCTAGGTAACAGTTCTTGCATATTTCTGTCAAGCTCATCTTGCTTACTCTGGGCAGTAATTTTATTATATATTTTATTTCATACAACACAAGGAGTCACTTGGTGTGGCAGTATAAAATAAAGTGAATAAATAAAGCTATTTTCTGGCTGTTGTGGGTCTTCCGGGTTGTGTGGCCGTGTTCTGGAAGTTGTGGTTCCTAACATTTCGCCAGCATCTGTGGCCAGCATCTTCAGAGGGCAGGAGCACAGATAGAAGCAAAATCTCTGTGCCCAGGTAAAGTGGCAATGTTCTATTTATAGAGCTAAATTATAGGAGATTAGGTGGGGTTTTTTGTTGTGTTGAAATGTTAACGAGTGGCTGATAAGCGTGATTAGCATGTTCATTGTGAGAAGTATTCCCATGTCCTGGTGGTTGGACTGAGTTTGCTGACCTTTTGCAGGCTGTGTTTTTCAGGACTGGTAGCCAGGTTTTGCTAATTTTTAAACTTTCTTCTTTTTTATTGTAACTGTGCTGGTGTTTGTGAATTTCAATGGCTTCTCTGTATAATCTGGTGTAGTGGCTTTTGGTGTTGTCCAGTATTTCTGTGTTTTCAAATAGGATTTTGTGTCCCGTTTGCTTGAGAGCATGTTCAGCTACTGAAGATTTTTCTGGTTGCTGTAGTCTGCAGTGTCTTTCATGTTCTTTTATCCTGGTGTGAATGCTTTGTTTTGTGGTTCCGATGTATACTTGTCCACAGCTGCATGGTATGCGGTATACTCCTGCAGCGGTGCGGGGGTCCCTTTTGTCTTTTGCTGATTTTAGCATTTGTTGTATTTTTCTGGTGGGTCTGAAGACTGTTTGAAAGTTGTGTTTGCAAGTTGTGACAAACAATTTCAAGTTCAAGTTCAGTCATACAGAGATGGAAATGCTTTATAGAAATAATGTTTATCTTAGTTTAAATTAGAGTAAGAGATTGATAATGAGCTTTATATATATCTTTGTTGTACAAAGTCGGAAGCCACCATGTAATAGTCATCTCTGTATTTTCACACTTTTTTAGTTTTCTTTTTTCTTGTAGTGTTCTTTGTTTCATTCTTTTTAGTTTTTATGTATTTTATGTATATGTTGAAAAAATTAATAAAGCTTTATTTTAAAAAAATAGCCCGAGAGGGACCAGTACTCTTGGTATTGGTCAGCCTATTGCAAGAGAGGAGCTGGATAGGCTCTAGATGGGAGACACATGGGAAATCAACAAAAGTTGCTTTGAGGTTTTCAAGAAAAAATAATTTATCAGTACAAAAGAAATAGGACGGAATGGTGTAACCAAGATTGTTACAGCCAACACAACTGCTGAGTGCATCATCCTTGTATGCAAGCTCACTCATTAATGCTTTCTTGAAATCAATATTCAGCAGACTACCTGATCTTACACAAAAAAAAACCCAAATCTTCTTTCCTTAGCTCAGTCTGGAAACCTTGCTTATTTTCTTCCACCTGCTAAAGCATGAATAACAAAGCGGTGTCCCACTGATTTGAAGCAGCTGCTCTTTGTAGGGAAAAAGTATGGGATGAAAGGAAACATTTCTCATAAAAAAAACATGGTGGCTGTTGGTGTGTTTTGGATGGAGGTGATCTAGCTGCCTGCTTCATTAATGGCTGTTGTTCTTCAGAATCTGCTCCCCGTTGTGTGCCTGTTCACTGAAATATGTCAAACCTCTTTTGTTTTGCCAAGTGTACTTTGCTTGTTCCCAGTTCAAAGACCTCTCGCAGCAAGACACAGTATTTGGTAAGTAATTATAACTGCATACTATTTCGTATTCCCAAGACACCGAATTCTACTGAAAATATATCACTGAAATATGGAGTTTCTGCTTAGTAGAGTTAACTATTTATTTCAATCTGAGCATGGTCAGAATTTGAGTCTCACTCTCTCTCCAGAGAGATGAAGTTACAGAGTTTTCTCTTAAAGATGTCTTGAAGAGAGAAGGATGAAACAGAAAAGAATAAGCCTCCTACCGCTGAACTTTATTGAAAATAATGAAAGTTGTCATGTTTGCATGGGAGAATATGAAGCATGCTGAGCATTCAGGCATATCAGTGGACCCATCACTGAACCACAATGAATTTCTGGTGGAATGTACCCAGTTCCTATTTTGCTTTTATAAGAGCATTACTTCATAGTAAGTTCATCTCACAGCAGTTTCCCAGCTATGTCCAGTGTAAACCTCAAGACAGAATGAGTACTGAAATACATGTCTCTGATTTCCGTTTCCCAAATTCTGCCCATACCATTATACCAATTATATTTAAACTTATCTCCTACCTAAAGGTGGCACTAATGTGCCACTAACCCAGTCCTGTTTACCATCATGCCGGACAAAAATAACATGATTACCAGGCTGAAAAGCCCTTAAAAAAATAATAATCACTTGCTATATTTATAATTCTGGCAGCTCTCTTGGGGAAGACTGCCTTTGACCCTGGCCAATAAAAGAAGTAAATCAAGTGTTTCCTACAGAGAAGGTGAGATTTTTGGTCACCAGGGTCAGATTTTTCAAAACGGAGGCCAGCAAAACTTTGCCTGACGATCCGCAGCAAAATAAAATGCCCATTAGGATGTTGCCAATATGCATACATGTGAGTAAGCGCACATTAGTACTTCATGCACAAAACATGAGAACTACTGAAAAGTAAGTGATGGGACACAAATTGAGCTGAGCTGAGATTTGAGCTATAAGTTAATAATACTTGATGATGATGTACAGTTTTATTAACTGGCTCTGGAGAATGGGATTAAAAAGTAAGACATTTCATTAAATGAAACATGTGTACATGCAAAATATAACTTTGGTTCTTTGACTACATGAAAAGGCTTTTGTTTGTTATCTTGGATGTGTCTTTAGACACAAAAGGTAGAAGGAAAAACCTACCCTTATTTCTCTTCTTAGACAGTACTATTACAATTACAATAATTTTGCTAAATCATTTCAATTCAACTTCACTAATATCTATGTTCCAGTAGAATATAGTGTATACACCTTTAAAATGTAACTTTGTGAACATTTTAAAATTGGGGAAAAAAATGGGAAAAACACAGTCAAATAATATATAAATTACTACAAAAAAAATTCTTGTTGTTTATTCGTTCAGTCGCTTCCGACTCTTCATGACTTCATGGACCAGCCCACGCCAGAGCTTCCTGTCGGCCGTCGCCATCCCCAGCTCCCCAACGGTTGAGTCCGTCATCTCCAGAATATCATCCATCCATCTTGCCCTTGGTCAGCCCCTCTTCCTTTTGCCTTCCACTTTCCCTAGCATCAGCTTCTTCTCCAGGGTATCCTGTCTTCTCATTATGTGGCCAAAGTACTTCAGTTTTGCCTTTAATATCATTCCCTCAAGTGAGCAGTCTGGCTTTATTTCCTGGAGTATGGACTGGTTTGATCTTCTTGCAGTCCAAGGCACTCTCAGAATTTTCCTCCAACACCACAGTTCAAAAGCATCTATCTTCCTTCGCTCAGTCTTCCTTATGGTCCAGCTCTCGCAGCCATAGGTTACTACGGGGAATACCATTGCTTTGACTATGCGGATCTTTTTTCTAATTTAAAATTTTCTAAGCCATCACAAAAAAACAGGATTTAACAAAGAGATATCAGGAAACCAGTAAGCTAGAAGTCACATTAGGCAGCATGATTATACAAGCCTAGTGCTGCAACATACAGGGCTGATCACATATTTCTTTGAGGTCCATGCCCAGGATCCTGCCTAAATCCAGCACTGAGTTCACAGGTTGCACTACAAAAACATTATGTAGTTTATTTGGCCTCAGCTTCACATCTAAAGTACATCCAGGCACTGAGGTTTATTGATGTCAGGTAAGGCTGGACTTAAGGGGCGTGGTGGCTCAGCGGGTAAGACGCCAGGCTTGTTGATCGGAAGATCGCAAGTTCGGAGGTTCGAATCCCTAGCCCTGCGTGCGGAGTGAGCTCCCGCACTCGCCCCAGCTCTTGCCAACCTAGCAATTCGAAAACATGCAAATGCAAGTAGATGAATAGGTACCACTTCGGTGGGAAGGTAACAGCGTTCTGCGTGCGTCATGCGGCCACATGACCGTGGAAGCGTCTTCGGACAACGCTGGCTCTTCGGCTAACAAACGGAGATGAGCACCGGCCCCTAGAGTCGGACACGACTGCACAAATGTGCGGGGGGAACCTTTACCTTTACCTAAGACTGGACTACATTGTCATGGTTGAGGGGCTGCATATTAATTTTTTTGGGGTGGCTGGAGGCTATCATAAGCAAGTGACATTACAAACTGAATAGAAATGGGATTTTCTGAAAACTTCTCCTTGTTTTTGGAGACTTTTAGGGGTTCTCTTGGTTTTTTAAACCATGTTAAGGAAATTCAGGGCTTACACTCTCTTTTTTTAATATTTCCCACTTCAAAAGGGCGGGAAACTATGCCACCAATTTTCAGGGACTGTGTCAATTAATATAGGGGTCACCTGGTATCCTACTTCCCATCTCTATTCTGCTGCCATTTTGTACATAAATGGGTTAGAGCTGGAATAACCAAAGGCCACACCCATTGCGACTGCCCATTCTAATTACCCACAGTATTATTTCCAAAAGCTCTGGAAATGTTTGTGCCTTTGGATGTAGATAAAAAGAGTAACATTCTTGTTTCTTATTTATGTCTCTTTCTCCTTGCTTTTACCTGCCTTTGTCCTGTTTTGCCAGTTAACTTTTTTTTTAATGTTTGCTGATGTTTAATGCATTTAAACCCCAACCTATATTTTTGCTAGCTTGCTCTGATCTGTATATAGGGATTGATTGAGAGTGTATTGGGTGCAAACTATCCACAGTAATTTTCCCAGACAGACATCAATGGGAATCTGTCAACAAAGCCTTTATGTATGTAGAAACATAAAAAAAAACTTTGTTCTACCAGGAATCCCACGTTATACCAGGAAGCTGTGTCAACCTCTTTGGTTACCCAGTTTAGTACTCTCCTGTCTGGTTAGTAGCATCTTTTCTGGATCCCAGATATATTTCTTTCCCATAATCTACCTCTAACACCTTGTTTCCTTTAAACATGTTAGACATGGCATTTGGACCCTTCCTGTACACACAACACATGCTGGAGTCCTTTCCACACGCATGTTTTTTTGATACTCTGTTTTTGCTGAGTAAGGATGACAAGCAAACAACACAAGCAAAACTGCCATGTGTTGATGTCCCCAAAGATGTTGAATTAAGGCGGCCAATGAAAATAAATATTGGCTATCAAAATCAAAGCCAATCTCAGGGAAAGTGCATACTGATGCTGCTTCTAAAGCAGGGCTTTCCAAAGTTTTCCCGCGGCGACACACCAACCGCCGTTGGTGTGTCACCGCAGGAAAACCCGGAAGCACCACCGTTCCGGCAGCGCGCAAAACCCTGGAAGCGCTGCTGCCGCTTTCGTTTTTTGTGCGCCACCGTAGCTGCAGCGCTTTCAGATTTTCGCGCGCCGCCGTTGATGTGTCGCCACAGGAAAACCTGGAAGCGCCGCCGTTGCGGCAGCGTGCAAAAACCCGGAAGCGCTGCTGCTGCTTTCGGTTTTTGCGCGCTGCCGTAGCTGCGGCGCTTTCGGATTTTTGCGCGCCGCCGTTGATGTGTCGCCACAGGAAAACCCGGAAGCGCTGATGGCCATCAGCGCTTCCGGGTTTTGACGCGACACATCTGGGCCCCGCAGGCAACACACAGTTTGGAAAGCTCTGTTCTAAAGTCAAACAATTATATTTTCTAGCTATTGCAGGCCAGAAATAAGGACCAATTCTGAAAAGAAAACAGATTGTCTTCTACAGGGTTTTATTTGTGCATTTAAATGTTTCCTAGTTTTGTACAGAATTTGGCAACTTGCACAGTATACTATTTTCAGAGAATCCTGATTCCGGAGAAGAATTTGGAGTTACTATTTATTGTTTGCTTATCAGATAATCTTAATAAGCAGCAATTTACTTGACACTTTCTTTTTTTTAACCTTCAAAGACTGACCACATTAACCACAGTAACACAGTAAATCTCCTTTAATCCTTCTAATTAATCATTTAGGAGTCCACTGTGTGATTAGTGTACAGATACAATAATATTAGTGGATAATAATGGGAAGAGATAATATCTAAGAAGGCAGAGATACCTTTGTGCATACATCTAGATTGTGTCCCTGATATCTTAAACACGTTGCTCTTTAGCAGTTTCTTGTTCTGTCCTATTTCCAGATGTCACTCATTCTTATTTTTTTCCTTCTCCCAGAATAGAGGAAGCAACAATTATTTTGGAAAGAGACAATCCTTTGAGTAGCTCACACAGCCTACAAAGGTTTATTGGCACAGGTTATGACTCTGAGGAAAGTATTAGGAAGTTATGAGGTAGGTGGTGGGTAGGCTGACCATATTTCCTTGAGACGAAAACGGGACCCTAACCTACCCACAGCTCGCCGGACATAGTGGGCGTGCGTGCGTGCGTGCATGCGCGCACACGCACGCACGCCCACGCACACACGCACTCCGTCTAACAGCCTCGCCAGCAGCGCGGACCCTGCGGCGCCCTGGCAAATGGGGCGGGTGGGCGCTCTCTCATTGAGAACGGGACAAAATGGACATTTTTATTAAAACAACGGGATGGTCGGGAATTGTTTAAAAAACGGGACTGTCCCGTTCAAAACGGGACGTATGGTCAGCCTAGTGGTGGGACTTCTGTATCAAATGGCTAGAGCCTGAGGCTTGAACCTCTGTGGGAACAATGGAGGAAATAGTCTTTGAACAATTCTTGCAAGTTCCTTCAGGTACAATTAGGTTCTTGGTTCAAGAAAACTGACCCAACTCACCAAACAGTAGTGGAATTGGCTGAAAACTCTATTCTGGCTGGCAGAGAAGATGAAACAGACAGGGGCATTTTATTTATTATTTATTTATTTATTTATTTATTTATTTATCCTATTTCTTCCCCGCCCATCTCGTATTACAACGACTCTGGGCGGTTTACAAGCAGTTAAAAATACAAGAATTAAAATATCATTAAAATAAATACAATATAAATATAAATACATAAATATAAAAATGCAAGATATAAAATATAGAGTCCAAGTTGGTGGATAGCGGTGTCATCATTGGCCCCCTCAAGGTGCCAGCCATACCCATGATTGACTATCCCCCCTCCCACCCCAAGCGAGGTGGCACAACCAAGTCTCAACCCCCTTTCGGAAGGCTGGGAGAGTGGGGGGCTGCCTCACCTCTGGGGGTAGCTTATTACAGAGGGCGGGGGCCATGGAAGAGAAGGCCCTCCTCCTGGACCCTACCAATTGGCAATCCCTCATGGACAGGGTCCATAGCATGCCCTCTCTGCCTGACCGGGTGGGGCGAGTCAATGTAATGGGGGTGACGCGGTCCCTCAGGTAACCTGGACCCATGCCAGGGACATACCTGAATTGGCATTCCTCCTATACATAGGTGAGCTGGAGGGCTAAGGTCGATGCAAGTTTGGACCCTTTGGTGTGGCAGGCTTTAGCTCAGTTATAACAGTGATCCTCCTCCCCCTTGTCCTGGCCACTCTCCTTTCCCGTCCCCTTAGGCCAGAGCTTTCCAAACATTTCATGTTGGTGACACACTTTTTAGACATGCATCATTTCACGACACACTCTTACAGCAGGGCATCATTTTGCAACACACTCTTACAGCAGGGCACAAGGCAGGCAGTAGGACCTGCGTGTAATCACAGCAGGTTTGGAGGCAGCCAGGCACAAGACAGGCACTAGGACCTGCGCGGAATCCTGGCAGGGCTCAGAGGCAGCAGCAGCTGCAACACACCCAGACACTGCAGCCGACACACTAACATGTCGCGACACACAGTTTGGAGAGCCCTGCCTTGGGCTTTGGGGTTTGTTTCCTTTTCCCTGTTTCTGGCACTGCCCCTTTAAGAGCCTGGGATCTCTGAAACCTGGCTCCCTTTGTAGGAGGTCTACATCCAGCTTTAGAATGAATGTTAAATTCAGAAACCTGGCTGAAGGATGATTCAAAAAATGTATCTCGGTATCGTTGGAACACAAATCCCATCAGCCCCATCCAACATGACCAGTGGTTGGGAATGAGGGAGTTGCTGTAATTGCACATTGTCTCCTACCTCATTTATCTTACTATCAGGTTTCCTCATCCCAATAATTCACCAAAATGCACCTCCAAAAATTCCATTTCCAGGCCTTGAATTCCTTCGAAAACATCAAGCCTTTTCTGTCCCAAAGCAGAGGATAAGCATCTCTGTTGCCTGGATCTAAGGCAATGCCAAATATGCTCCCCACCCCCACCCCACAAAAATGTTTAAAACGGTAATAATGCCCATTTTGTGGACTAAGCATGCAGATAATGCTTAGAAAAGAAAGATAATCTCAGGACAATGTATGTCACTGATCTGGACGCTTCCCCAAAGTGATCTCTTGTTCTCAGATGTCAGAACAAACTGAAGTCATTTTCCATTCAACAATAATTGAGGAGGCTTGGCTCATTTGAAGTTTAATCCATGAGAATCCTCGAGCCCAGTGTGCCGGCATTGTTGTCTGTCCTCACAGTGACCCCACATGGTTCCAATTCTCCATCTCAGTATCAAGGCAACTCTGTCCCGAGGGGACGGAAACTCCCTAACCTATCTTCAGGAAACCAGGGAGATTAAATGAAAGATGCAAGATTTATTTACAGGCCATGTGGGATTCTGCAGGTTTATATTTCTGCATTGCATGGTTCAAAAGGTCTTGCCAAACATCAGCCTCCACGACAGCAGTTAGAATGATGTAATTTAAATCATCCGAATCATCCGTTTCAGAAAAAGATGTCATTGGTCTGAGGCAGGAGGCAGAAGATGGGGGAGAAAACTTCCCAGGCTAAATCATACATCTGCTTAAATCAGGGGGGCACACAACTTGGGGGGGGGGACTAAGGTCACAGTTGGCTTTTAAATAGTACTGTAGGTTAGGGCTGCATTCTGAGCCATGAGGAGGTAAAGGGCAAAGAACTGGATGAGGTTAGGATAAAAACCACATTTAATTTCACTCCCCTTATATTTAATAATTTTCTCCTTTGGTCACAGTAAAAATTGACTTGATATTCAATGGTACATTTTGTAGGGGCCATTTCCAAGAGTTTTGAGGGATCCTATGTGGCCCTGACGCTGGGAAAGACTGAAGGCAAAAGGAGAAGGGGACGGCAGAGGATGAGATGGTTAGATAGCATCACCGATGTAATGAACATGAATTTGAGTAAACTCCAGGAGACAGTGGAGGACAGGAAGGCCTGGCGTGCTATGAGGTCATGAAGAGTCGGACACGACTAAACGACTGAACAACAACAACAACAACATGTGGCCCTTGATCTTAGATTGTACATTAGCGTTTTCTTTGGGATACATCACTTTCAAAGTCCTTTCTGGCTTACGTATTTCAAGGCTTGCAAATGGGTTATGCCTATCACCAGGTGATTGCTAGACGGACATTCTCATAATGGCAGAAGCAGGTTGCAAATTTAGAGTCCAAGATTTGCATTTGCAGCAAATCAGTAACTGACTGATGAACTAATGGAAATGGATGACATCTCAGAGAAAACTGAAAACTTATAGGAAGAGAGAAATCGTTGGAGCATGAAACCCTTTTGGAATAGTCCAGATCTCTACTCTGAATGCTTAACTTCCATCTTAAAAAGGCGGGGAGGGAAAATCTTTAGCAACCCAAGCTGTTGGACTATGACTCTCACTATCCACAACCAATATGGATAAAGGCTGTACTGCTGGATGATGACAGAAATTATACTCCAACACTTCTTGATGGCAGATAGATGATGATAGATAGATAGATAGATAGATAGATAGATAGATAGATAGATAGATAGATAGACAGACAGACAGACAGACAGACAGACAGACAGACAGACAGACAGACAGACAGACAGACATCTTCCATTGCTCACTATGGGCACTTTAATTCAGCCACTGGTTTCTTCTCCCCAACCCTCTAAAGTATCTGATGTCACTCCATCAGTACCCTTGCTTCCCTTATCTTGCATAGAGCTCTCCATGAGCCAACCAGCACTGACTCCAGCAGGTCCATGGCAAGGTGCAAAAACAGCAGTAAGCCAGCTCTCAATAAGCCATCTGTCATCATTTTTACCTGTGTTTTCGGTGGTGAAGAAGAAGGGGGGAAAGGGTAACCGAGCTGGGAAGAAGCCACAGCACCATCCTATGGTTCAACACAAATTCATGGGGAAATGGCACAAGCTCAACAATACCCTGACTTCTCCAGGAATGGGGAAGATCCAAGGAACTCAGAGATAGGATGAGGCAAGAATTCTCACCAAAGGGTAGCCGCTTCTCTCCTTTGGAATAGAGCTCCACCTGAGGACAAGTCAGCATCAGCCCTGTTGGCATTCAGGAAAGCCACCAAGGCCTGACTATTCTGGAAAGATTGATGGTGTGGCAGGTTCCCTCTCTACAGCAGGCAATTATGGGGTTTGATTTTCCTTCTCCTTCTCCTCTCTATTTTACTTTTATATCATTGTAAGCTACATAGAGCCCCTTTTTTGGAACAGAATGGCATATAAGCTACAGAAATAAGTAATTGCTCACCCAGCAACTCCAGAGGCAATGGTGAGCTACTATTTCCACAAGTTAATTGGTTCAAGGACAGAAGTTTCCCAAAGACTCAAAACTTGATGGCACCAAGGGGATACAAGGCTACAACACTGATCCCAGATAATCACAATTAGTGTGAATGGGAGAAGCTTAAGTCAACTTGCTCCCATGACCCAATATTCCAGGCACCTGGGAGACTGAGATGAGGCCCCTGATTTTAAATTCCATTCATTCATTCATTCATTCATTCATTCATTCATTCATTCATTCATTCATTCATTCAATTTATATGGCCGCCCATCTCAAACCAGTGACTCTGGGCAGCTAACAATTTATATTTCATAAAGTTATATAATTGATGTCTATATTATTATCTATATTATCTATATTATATTATTACTATATTATTATGGGGCGTGGTGGCTCAGCGGGTAAGACGCCAGGCTTGTTGATCGGAAGATTGCGAGTTTGGAGGTTCGAATCCCTAGCCCTGCGTGTGGAGTGAGCTCCCGCACTAGCTCCAGCTCTTGCCAACCTAGCAATTCGAAAGCATGCAAATGCAAGTAGATTAATAGGTACCACTTCGGTGGGAAGGTAACAGCATTCCGCGCGCGTCATGCCGGCCACATGACCGTGGAAGCATCTTCGGACAATGCTGGCTCTTTGGCTAACAAACGGAGATGAGCACCGGCCCCTAGAGTCGGACACGACTGCACAAATGTGCAGGGGGTACCTTTACCTTTATATTATTATCATTATTAATAATTGTTTACTTTTATACTTTTAATATTCTATTTAACTCATTGGTACCTGAAATAATAGTTTGGCTTTTCTGCATAAATTCCTTGTCATCTTGGACCCATTTTCACTTCAAGTTGCTTGGACCACAAGATCCATAGTTTGCAGTAGGATTAAGCTGCTGCCAGAACTACACTACAGAGATATTTAAAGGTTTGACACTCTGGCTCTGAGTTTATATACTGTACTGAAAGGCCACTGATGGTGGCTGTGAAGGAGATCTTCCTTCTTTTCTAATGGGGACTATAGCAGTAAATGACTACAGTATGTTAGTTGGTGTCTTAATTCAGATTCTTCCTGGACAAAGTCTGAAGTGCTACTCCCAAGTCTAGAAGGTAGCTTGGAGGCACATTAGAGAACGTGGGAAATCTGTGCATACAGTTAATGTGTTCTTTAAAAGATACAACAAATGGAGTAGTTCTGATTGGGTTTGTACCATCTCGGGCAGAAATGAACTTTTGGCTCTGATGACTAGTCCCGATGAAAATGATTGTAGGGGGATCTTGATGATTCACTGGGATCTTGACATTAGAGGAAATAGTTAAACCAACCCTCTGTTTGTGGTACAGTTCCTAACCATACATTATGGTGGCTTTTTCTCCTCAATTGGATGTCTGGAGAATAGCCAGCGAGCGAGCGAGCGAGTGAGTGAGTGAGTGCGTGAGTGAGTGAGTGAGTGAGTGCTGTTTTAGTCCCCCTTTAGAGAATAGTTTCTCCAGACAGCCTCACCTGGCCTTGCGTTAATTCCCATCAATCATTGCAGGTCTAAGATACTGTTCTCACTGGCATTTTTAACAAATTAACATCAAGCTGCTCTTGATCTCTGAGAAAAGGGCTACTGGCTATTTTGTTTGATTTGTTTTTAGCTGACTTGTACTGGCCTTCCATTCTTTTATACTTTTAGGATGGATTTAGATATGATTAATTGCTATATTTTATTACTTCAATTTTGTTTTATTTTTGATTTCATATGGCTCTAGGGAATGCATTCTATAAGGTAATAAACATAACACAACAATCAATTTACTTTTGAAGAGACTCATCTGATGATTTTAAGGGAAGATACTAACTCAAAGTGTTTTGAGGGTACAACAAAATCTTTGGTAAAATTGAGAAAATAAAAATATATAATCAAGGATTTGTTACAGTTCTTGTAAGAGTGGCTTTAATTTATATATTTTAATGTTTTGAACATGAATTACACTAAGTGAAATAGTGTGTGCATCTACTTTAATAAATAAATGAAATGTATTTATTTATACAGGGCTCGGTACTCTCGCCGCTCCTTTTTAACATCAACATGAAACCGCTGGGCGAGATCATCCGTCACCACAGGCTGAGGTATCATCAATATGCCGATGATACCCAGTTATACATCTCCATCCCGGGTGAAGTAAGTGATGCAGTGACCACCCTGTCCAAGTGGGGCTGTAGGGGTCTAGATGGGGAAAAACAGGCTTCAGCTGAACCCTGGTAAGACGGAGTGGCTGTGGATTAATGGCCCCTCGGTTTCTGGGAATTTGTCATCTTTAGTTCTGGATGGGGTTGCACTACCCCAGACAGACCCGGTGCGTAACTTGGGGGTCCTCTTGGACTCACGACTCCTGCTCAAAGAGCAGGTGGCAGTCGTGGCCAGGAGGGCCTTTGCCCAACTTTGTGTTGTACGCCAGTTATGCCCTTTCCTTGACCGAGAGGCCCTCGGTCACTCATGCCCTGGTTGTCTCCCATATAGATTACTGTAACGCGCTCTACATGGGGCTACCCTTGAAGAATATCCGGAAGCTACAGCTGGTACAGAATGCGGCCGCGCGGGCAGTTTTAGGTGCACCAAGATCAACAGACATAACACCTCTGCTCTGCGAGCTGCATTGGGTGCCAGTTTGCTTCCGGGTCCAATTCAAGATGTTAGTTATCACCTTTAAAGCCCTACATGGCATGGGCCCAGGTTACCTGAGGGACCGCCTCGTCCCCATTACATCATCCTGTCCCACCTGAACTTGCAGAGAGGGCATGCTACGGACCCCCTCTATAAAAGAATTCCATCTAGCAGGGTCTCGGAGGCGAGCCTTCTCTGCAGCGGCACCTGCCGTATGGAACATCCTTCCCCCAGAGATAAGACAGGCCCCTTCACTTCTGGACTTCAGGAAAAAATTAAAAACTTGGCTCTGTGATTTCGCCTGGGGCAAGTGGGAAAATGGTCAAGCTTGGGGATGGCTGATTTCTTAGAGCCGCCTCAAATATTTTAAATATGTTTAGCTTCACTGTAAGAACCACCTGCCACTTGAATTTTATTGTGTTTATTGTATTTATATTTTTATTTATTTATTATTATTATTTATTTTATTAAATTTATATTACCGCCCATCTCCCCCAACGGGGACCCTTTTTACTGTGTTTTTATTGTATTTTAATGGTGTTCTTTTGGCTGTGAACCGCCCAGAGTCCCTCCTTGAGGGGGAGATGGGCGGTCATAGAAATGTAATAAATAAATAAATGCATCTATTCAGCTCTCACTTAATTTAACCCTTATTCTCCTCCTCTGAGAAATCTTTATGGAGTAACCTATCAATCTGGCAGATTTGAACAGGCCTTCTGAGTAGGTGATAGCTTCTTGTGCTCAGTTCTGAGTAGGTGATCCTTTTCACTCTGGTGATCATGTTGAACCTTGGGAAGATGATCCTGGTTCAAGATCATAGTCGTTTTCCACTGGGAGTACTTGGGAGCCAGATAATTGCAACACTTATCATGCTATTTTCTTTTATTGATATTTCCTCACACCAGCATCAGTGAACAAGGAGAATATATGTCCTTGGAATGGTAACTCCACACATACTCTATATAGGGCTGTCATGAGTGGTCCACAGGGACTGAGCCTTATAATCCTATTTCTACTGAGTTTATGAAAACAGACACAGGGGTGTGGGTGGGTGGGGGGCTTGTATAGACAGCCATGGAAATGGCCTTGAAGGAAATATTCAGAAGCCGTTACAAAAACACAAAGGGCAGAAGCATGGCCTGAGCCCTGGAAAGGGAGATACTATTAGGAAGAGTCTGGCTCCTGCTTGACTCACTGGGGTATAAGAGAGAGGGAGGGAAAACACAATCAGATTTGCGAGATTCTGCTACTATAGCCAATCTCAATAAAGCTTAGTTCTACTCTTCTTGTGGAGTCTGTTTCCTGATCTGGACAACCTTGAAAGGCTGACAGTGTGTAATATTTTTAAAAGTAACATTTTGTTAAATTTCCTGCTAAATGTAATTAAAGCTTTCTGCAAGAGTCCATATTCATGCATGAGTTCTTGCCTTATATTGCTTTCTCTACGGCTTTTTTTTTCCAGTGGACCACAGGGCTTGATTCTATTTCTCAGCCACAACAGGAGTTAGTTGTTCATGGTGCTGTGTGCATTTTTAAAAGTTGCGGCTGAATACTTGCAGTACCACACGTTTCTATGGTTCCCAAGGCAGTGGAATTACACAGCCTATCAAATAGTCATGGACTATCATGTTGTATTTGGTCAATTTTTCTCCAGATGACAATATGAGAGCTGTATCTTACATGGTCAATATGAGATCTGTATCTTACACAGAGTGACATGGACAAATGGAAACTGGGCTGTCTAGCCCATTGCATTACTCAGACAGGAGAAAGAGGCACAATAATTTTAAACCTTTGATTTGAGTATAAAAAGAACTTGCATTTGGTACACAAAGTTCCCTGGAATTCTTTCATAACAATGTTATAGTTTTTCTCCAATAAACTGGCCTATCAGAACTTTTGTGTCCTAGGAAATTTATTTGTGAAGTTGGGGTGGAGGTGGATTTGCATTGCTACCATGGAAAACCTGAAGGCAAGAATATAACCAATGGGTGGAAGTTAGAGAAGCAGATTTTGGCTGAACATTAAGAGGTACTTTCTAAGGGCAAGGACTATTCGTTGACATCCATGGCTCTTCTGGAGGCATTCAAGCATAGCCTGAGGTGACATTCTGCATTTCAAGGTATATGTTGAGAGTCAGGTTGAGATTCTCTAATTTTTAAAATGTTGTGTAATTTTCCATCGGTTTATTTATTTAATGAAGAAATTATATTTTGGAACTTCTTTTGACTGGACCGTTTAATCAAATAGGCACTTATTTTATTAATTATCCCATTAATTTCATGTTGAGTAATCAAAGCACATCTTTAAATCTTCTGTGGAAGGCTATGTGACTTAAAGCTGTTTAATTTTAACTAATTGTGCCAATTTGGGTTTTTTTTTAAAGTTCATAGCCAAATCAGCATCATTTACACTCATTTTCACAAATTTGGAACCTTGTCACCAAAAATAAATAAATAAAAGGAGAAATTCTAAAGACAAAAATTCAAAGCCAAGTTCTGTACTTCCTGTCTTTTAGATTTTTTCCCCCCTAACATGTAAATTGACTTACAAAGAGGATTAACTACCAGAATTGAGGAACTGGACTTCAACATTCAACCCCATTCTCTATTCACAGCCAGGCAAGACTAGGTGTCCAGAATCCTAATGCTGTTTTTTGGAGTTTGAGTTCATCTGATCTGCATACTAAGCACAAATGGTGATTGTTTTAAAACTTTAATTCAACAGTGACTGTAAGAATGGAGTATTTTATTGCTAATTGAACTTTAAACAGCTAGAACGGAGTCTGGGAGCAAGTGGGCTACCAAACATGTATTTTTGAAGTAGAGTTTCTGCAAAAGAATTTTGTACCAATTGATATGCGTATTTGTATTTTTCAACAACATGGGAAAGTTATGAGAGTCTTCTATATAGCAAGCAGGCAGCCTGAACCTGCTTTATTTGAGAATCTGAATGTTAAACTATTGTTCTGCAATGCTTTTTAAAATGGAAGCTGCTTACATATGGGGGGAAACAACGTACGTGTCAACTTGGACTTGCAGCTAAGCAGATTCTTAGAACTGAATCTGTTAAACATTTTTATAGGATTTCCACTATTCTAAACATATCACAGATCTCATATTTTTGCAGTGTTCACAGCCATTACTATTAGTAGTATTACTATTACTATCTCTCCATAGTGCAAAGCGAAGAGAAAGGGTTAGCCTAAAATCTGAAATAGCTTCATTCTTAAATCAAGCTATTTGTCAACAGTTTTCTGTGTACTGCTGAGCGCAAACTCGACTCAGCGCAAGGTGGCCTATTTCTGAATATCACTGCAGATGTCGGCATTGCTACTCATTAAGTAACATCAGTCTTCAGTGCAAAACGAATACTCCAGTTTCTTTTCATTTATTTGGGGGCAAATATTTACATGGTTCCTTTCAAACTGTGCTGTGATTTTAAGTAACTAACGTAAGGAAGAGATATAATCAAAAATTCTACAGGTATTTCTTATCCAGGGTCACAGTTGAGAGTTGTGCTAGTGCAAAGTGTGTGTGTGTGTTTATAGAGCTCAAAACACAACAGGCACATCCAACGATCAGGTAGTACACAGTAACCACTTATTCACTCTTATTATCAACCTTTAGAAATCTGACACTGCCATTGAATGACACACAGTAGAGCTTTTGTTGTTATCACGGCCTGGAATCGACCACATTACAGCCACAGCTCTTCTGCATTTAAAGCTCATTGTGTGTAAACACAACAAAACAACACAAACAGACATAAATATGCAGCACGGAAATACCCAGATTCATCTAGGTGGACTAAAACAGCTCATTTAACAATCGCTGTAAACACTGAATCTTTCTGACCAAGAATGTTAAGAGTGTTGATAATGATAGCTCTCGTCCACTTTCATTCAGAGGCTTGCCAGACCAGCTTCAGGAATATAGCCTATTTCTAAAGCAGAGTGTACAGCACTTGGACAGCTCTCCTCATTGTTCGTGGAGAACTGCAAAATTAATCCAACTTTAGTTAATCTATTTCTTACAGACAATTACAGATATCTGGTAGTAAAAATGGAAGAGGCAGAGATGGAGAAATAGATGGACATTGTATGTCAGAGGAAGCCCCACCTGCATCATTTAATTTGAAGGAGAATATTGGTGTATCATATATAGAAATTGTCCAAGAAAAAATCCTTTGGTCATAGGCCAGTGAAATGAAAAGGGAATGTGAAAAGAAGTGGTTGACAGCTGTGATAGAAAGCAACCTACATTTCTTACCCTTATGCTGATCCTAGTTTCTAGTGACAGCTTATCAGTGGAACTCAGAGCCAGAAAGTACCATAAAACTGAGAGGTGTTAAGGTCATAAATTCCTTGTTAGATTTTTAGATTGGCAGATCTTCAGAAAACGGCAGGAGGGTACTATATAGATATTCTAGATATTAGGAGCATGATTTATCTACATAAATCAGTTTCAGGAAAATATAAATGGATAAAGTTGTTAGCAAGTACATGTTATGATCTGAGATAGAAGATGATCTTTCATATCACTGTATCTGCTCATAAATATTTGTAAACTGTGAGACATGTGTAATTGAATAAGTATTACATTAAGAGAAATATAAAAGGGGATGTATGCTGAAACCATTTCAGCTTCCCAAAATGGGCAGCTCACTTCTTACGTACTTGGGGATGGTTCAGATAGACTTGGTAAGCAATTTATTTTACAAGCCTTGATGTAGAAAGATGGTACTTCTTTGATGACATAAATACTGTTCCATGGTAAACTAACTCTGAAATTATTTTTGCATAATGTCACCTGTAATAACATTATTATGGAGTAAAAAGAGAGAGAGAGAGAGAGAGGGAGGGAGGGAGGGAGGGAGGGAGGGAGGGAGAGAGAGAGAGAGAGAGAGAGAGAGAGAGAGAGAGAGAGAGAGAGACTTGTTGCCTAAGAAAATGATTTAAAGGTAAATACTGTGTTGTTTAAGGCTCCAAAGAGACAGATCCTCAAGAAAGTTTCTTCTATTCCCCACAGCCTTGCCAGACATAATCCCTTTTTTCCAATTTATCAGCCACTCACATCACATGCCCAAATTGTTAGCAGGAGTCTTTTACTTGATCCAGGGCTGATTAATTGGATTTCTTGCAGCTCATGGTACTCTTTGTACCCATCCCTAAATTATCATTCAGATGTGTCCACCTTCTTTCTGTCACTCTTTCTCAGTGTCCGGCTTCCCAGCCATATATTACCATTGGAAAGGCCATTGTTTTAAAAGTACTGATATTTATTTTCATCCAGATGTTTTTATCCTTCATGACGTTGTCTAAGTCTCTGCCACTGTCTTTCTTCCTAGGATAAATCTCGTCTTTACTTCTGCATCCCATTATCGATTCTGGAGCTCCAGGAAATGAAACTACATAGTGTCTTCATTCCTTGAATTTTATTTATATTTATTTATTTATTTAAGTTTTATCCCGCCTTTATTATTTTTATAAATAACTCAAGGCGGCGAACATACCTAATACTCCTTCCTCCTCCTACTTTCCCCACAACAACCCTGTGAGGTGAGTTGGGCTGAGAGAGAGTGACTGGCCCAAAGTCACCCAGCCGGCTTTCATGCCTAAGGTGGGACTAGAACTCTGTCTCCTGGTTTGCCATTGGCTCCTTCCTAGGGCTGAGAGACAGGGATTGGCCCAAGGTCACCCAGCCAGCTTTCACACCTAAGACGGGACTAGAACTCTCAGTCTCCTGGTTTCTAGCCCAGCACCTTAACCACTAGACCAAACTGGCTCTCGCCAGTTTTAGCTATTTTAGCTATTCATTCTGTCAATATGCAGGCTGACACTATCAAAATCTAAGATAATGGATGTTTCTATTTTTTATTTTCATAATGAGCTCTTCTAAACCTTAGTTACCCTTAGCTAACAAAAATGGCATCTGTATATCTCACATTGTGAGTGTTTCAACTTCCAAATTTGGTTCCAGCTGTCATCTCTTGTATTCTTATTCTTTTAATATATTTATCATGTGAGTTAAACAGATAACGGTGATAATGTGTATCTTTACTTTATTCCCTTCCTGTTCTTTTGCAATTTGTCTGCTACCAGTCATCTGTTCTTGGAAAGAAGGAATTCAGTTCTTGTTCCAGAACCCCCCCACACATGAACTCCATGTGTAGAACAAAATGTAACACAGCATTACCTCCTGAAAAGGGTTTATTATAACCATGGGTCTTTTACCTCACATGGATATTTTACTTGTGTGTTGCAGTATCTGCTGAAGTTCCAGAACTTCCAGGAATTTGCAGTCTTCTTGGCCATCATCCAGTACCTGTCAGAATGAACAGCTGCCAGATGGGGGGGCAGACTTACCATGGATCAACCTTGAGACAAATCAGGCTGCATTGTGAAGCAAAGGTAGGCATTCAGCCAATACAACCGATAGCCTGGAGAAATGAATGAAAAAGAATAAAGGAATGAAAACAAAAGGAAACATGACATGATGAGTACATAGTTGTCTGTTATGACACGCACAGGCAAATGGGTGGGACAATTTGCAAAAGTGTGTTGCAAAGCAGTGCCTGTTCTGGTCTATAAAGGCAACAGCACAGTTTACTAACTGCTTAACCACTCAACCAATAAAGAGAGGTAAGGTGAGGGTTAGTTTTAACGTTAGAATTGCAGCAAATAGGATCATTGTTTAGTAACAATTCTGAATGTTGTAATTGCTCCATTAATAAAAACACTGAAAATTCTATTTATAACTCAAGATTTGCCCTATAGATGATGTATGACTGGCATTTATGCCTCCAGGTACAGTACGACAGGTATGTGATCACTTAGAAGTCCTACAAAGCAAATCTCAGTCATTTGGCATTCTCTCAAGAGATTAAACCAAGGATTCTCAACCTCGGGAACTTTAAGATGCATGGACTCCATGCTGGCTGGGGAATTCTGGGAGTTGAAGTCCACATATCTTAAAGTTCCCACGGTTGAGAAACACTGGAATAAACCAAGTGGACATTCAACTTCCCTTGCTACTTAAAGGATCCATGTTTTACTTTCACTGAAAAGTGTTTGAACAGCCAGATAATACAAGGTCACATAAACAAGTAGAACAATAGATCAGACTGGGATGATGGTAAATTCTCTGTTGAAGATTGCCATGTTAGCAATTCATAAGGCAGAGTAACAACCAGTTCCTACAATGCCTAAAAGAACTCAAAATATAATGATTAATTATTACCACCAGTTAACGTCTTGGTAACCCAGGTACAAATTAGGAAAAAATTATGCCCAGACTTGTTCCAGCACGGAAAATATATGGAGTGAGTCACGGTAATTTGAAATGATCAGGAAGTGGTTTTATTGGGCTAATCTTTTGGGTCCCTAATGTCAAAATCCAGCAATAAACCTCTATCCAGATATCCTGAATCTGGAGAGCATCTATGCAAAAGGAATCAGAATGGGATGTGCTTCTAGCTCTGTTCCTCCTCCATCACCATTTTTGTTGCTCAAGAATAGAGGATAAAATGCTGTGATAAACTACTATTTTTGTCCATGGAAGTTCTTCCACAAAATGTCAGCCCTTAATTTTCCAAGATACCATGTTGTGCATATAGTCCTTTTATCTGAAGTCATATCTTTCCCAAATTGGGCTCCTTCCATTTTTACATCATAATAACATCATTTATGTTTTTATTAATGTTGTGATTAAGTCTGACTTGCAATTCCTTAAAAGTTTTCTTCCCTCTGGAAAGAGGCTTTTGTTTTGCTTCCCTGCAGTATTTTCAGGGTGCTTAAGAATTCCTGCAGAATTTCTCTTAGTGGTATTTTTTAGCTTATAGTATGGTTGAAGGTGGTGACAGAGAGCTGTTGCTGATGTTGTTACTTTCTATTACACCAGAGCTTTCCAAACTTTTCATGTTGGTGACACACTTTTTAGACATGCATCATTTCGCGACACACTCTTACAGCAGGGCATCATTTCGCAACACACTCTTACAGCAGGGCACACGGCAGGCACTAGGACCTGCGTGGAATCCTGGCAGGGCTCGGAGGCAGCAGCAGCCACGACACACCGAGACACTGCAGCCGACACACTGACGCATAGCTTTCCAAACTGTGTGTTGCGACGACGGCAGCGGCGCACCATTAGCGCTTCCACGTTTTAGTGGAGGCTGCCGCCACCGCCGCCGTGAACGCTGCCGCCACCACGCGCGCCCCCGTGCTGCCACTGCCGGTGTGTCGCCAACGGCGGCAGTTTGGAAAGCACTGCACTAACGTGTCCCGACACAGAGTTTGCAAAGCTTTGTATTGCACATTCTTCATTCTGCCTGACGCCTCCTGGGCTGCGCCGACTTCCCTATCTAAACAAGGTCCATAGAAAGCATTCCCTTATTATTGGGAGTTAATGGAGGTACGGGATGCCAACAAGGTTGCTAACTGCTGAAGAAACAACAAGACATCCACATGCTTCATATAACTTTTAAGTTCAAGAGCACCACATTCCACCCTTGAGAATTTCACCAAAAGTTTCTTTTCTCTCAGAAATAAATTTTGAAAACAATTGTTTCATCAGATTGACTAAGAACTGGTAGGCAAAAAAAAAAAAGCATGATTTTTTTTGCATGTTGCTAGTTTCTATCAAAGTACACTTGGGTTCCACAACTTTTAGGGCCTGCTAGTTTCCTTCAGCAATGAAAATTAGATTGCTAAGAGTTTCTATTTGAAACGTTGCATGTTGCTCTCTAGTGGACATCTGGACTTTTGCTCCCAGATCTGATACTCCTAGTAGTCTGGGTCTCTCCTTTCCCATTCCCTGGCCTTTAATGACTATATGAAAACTGGGGTGATAAATAGTGCATCTCTCCATAGCATCTTCCTGCATGTTACTATATGTACCAGTCAGCCCACAATGCTTGATGGATGGCGTACTGCTTAAGCAAGTGCATGTGATAGATAAAAAAGCTAGGAAACTTTTATTATTCATTGAGAAAACAATCCTAATAAAATGCAGAGTCACGGCTTTGGATTTAAGCACTTCGGAATTCTTAAATATTTTCATGAGAAGTAGGCTCTTCCATGTACTTGGTTGACATCCAACACTCTTGACAGCCTGAAAGGGCTTCTCAAAAGTACTCTTTTATCTGTCTTTTTTGGATGGAAAGGCATGGCTCTTTTTTTAAAAAAAGCCTTCACTCTTCACTAATGACAGGAATTGCCCATAGGGCAATTCTTTTAGCAAACAGAAAGCTTCAATCACAAAAGTAATTTGTTTACCGTTGCTATGGCAACAATGGGACCATGGTAACTATTAATATTCTCTCTCTCTTACCCACACCCACACAGGCAATCCTCCTTCTGCATTTTCTTACAGCTTGTTCAGAGGAAAATGAAATATTTATATTTCCACTTCCAGAAATGTCGACTTGTGTTTCCTTATTTTGTTGCTTAGAGTACAACTCTCATTTTATAAACCTATTTGTATAACTTTTCAATTATTTGAAATATTTCTAAGTATATACATTAGGTGACAAACTAGGAAGTTTGTTTCTCTTCTGGAAGTGCATCATGCTGGCTTGTGCACTTACACACTAACTCCAGGTAGCCCAGCTGTCCTGGCTTCCTGTTGTGAGGCATCATCCTGTTGCAAGAAGTAGAAGAGCCTTTGGGCTGCCCAGAAAGGGAGCACAGGCTCAGTGCAGGGTCCAGCTGAGACCCCCTGAAGACCAGGAAGAGCTGCCCTTGGAAAAGAGGGAAGATGAGGCCAGGCAAGAGCAGATTGAGTAACTAAGGGAGCATCTTTAAAACTGACTTGTGCTCATGCGCCACCTTGGTCTTAGACTGGTGTATCTAATGCATGAGGAAACTGTATGTTCCCATAGTGCTTTGAACAACAAACTTGTATAGATGCAGATATAGTAGCCATTCTCAATCTGTTGGCCTCTGGGTTGTAAGACTGTATCTCCCATCATCCTCAGCCAGTGTTTGGTAGGTCCAATCTGACCAAGTCTGAATTCAATCTTTCAAGAAGATTAAATGAGAAAGCAGTCTGCACATATTTATGTTGGAGTAAGCCTAGTAGACGGGCGTGGTGGATCAGCGGGTAAGATGCCAGGCTTGTCGATCGGAAGATCGCAAGTTTGGAGGTTCGAATCCCTAGCCCCGCGTGACAGTGAGCTCCCGCACTAGCCCCAGCTCTAGCCAACCTAGCAATTCGAAAGCATGCAAATGCAAGTACATTAATAGGTACCACTTCGGTGGGTAGGTAAAAGCGTTCCACGTGTGTCATGCCGGCCACATGACCGTGGAAGCGTCTTCAGACAACGCTGGCTCTTCGGCTAACAAACGGAGATGAGCACCGGCCCCTAGAGTCGGACATGACTGCACAGATGTGCGGGGGGAACCTTTACCTAAGCCTAGTTGACCTTCTGAGTAAAGATATATAAATGGAGAGGAATAGGATTGCAAGAATTCCATCCTTGGAAGCTGTCCCCAGCATTCTCAGCATCTATTTCAAGGTGCTATAAAGACCATTCAATTGAAAATGAAATGCATACTTCATTCCACAAAGTATTGATTCATCTCTCACAAACATATGAACTTACTCAAACACAGGATATTATTTTGTTACATAGAAGAAAATATGGATACCACTGCTGGTGAAGGGAAAACATTCAATAAGCTATATTCTGTATGTTTTCCCATTCCCTGCCTTGTTTTTCTCTAGGAAGTAGATGGTTTCAATTGCCATACGTCAATTAACTTTATCCTGCATTGCCACTGGCTTTTGCAGCAAACTACATGATGCCAAAATGACAATGAGTATGTGATTATATCATCCCACAAATGCTGCCATTATATCCTTGCACCCTGATGTTTGACACAGGTATGGTATTTGTGTTGTGATGTTAACAATTGTGTGTTGCCCTTTCCCCCACCCCCACCCCTGGAGGTGTCCATACCTGTTGCATGCTCCTATTTGTATATTATATTCCCATAAATGTCCAGGATAATTGGAGATTAGGCAGGAGGGAGGCCGCATATCTGGTCTCATTTTGTACTGTTGAAGGGAACCCTTAAGACAAAATATTGCCTAATAAGGCCATAAGATGGGTGTGCATGCTAAGGTAGGAAGATTTTATGAACCTGCATGCAAAGATGCCTTAAACTCTCTAATACTAGGAACCATTCAAAAATATAAAAGTGGCACAATCTATTTTACAACCTGAAAAAAACCACAAGATTCAGCAAGAGGAATACAAGAAAACAGGTACTGTATTACCTGTCAGACAGGACAAATAGGAAGGCCCATTAAGAAAAAAGTAGTAATAAAAGATGAACCCCAAATTCCACAGTCTTCTTAAAAGCTGAATTTTAAATTTGTTTTCTTACAGATCTTTTGGAGATTTAAATCTTGTTTGCTAACTTAATAAAAGTGTTACCTTTCCAATATCTGTTTACATTTGCTTAAGAATCTGATTTCTCAATCTCAGCATGTTTACTTAGAAGTCACTGATTAGGCTGAATTTATTTTCAAGTAAGGATTTCAGTCAAGGTCCCAATGACCCCGAGGCAGCTATACATTCCTGCAGCTTCTGGGTAGAGCCCATTTCAAAACGCAGCTCTGTTCCTGTCAGACATTGTTCCCCTATTTCCAAACAGTATATCAACTCTCCCACCAAAGCTCTGATGAAAGCAAGTGTGGAGGGAAATAGACACAGTCCCTTCTACACATGGTGTCTAACTAAATGGAAGTGAATATAGAATTATGGTTAGCCTTGTCAATACCAGTGAGGTGATGCTAGACTGCAGTGCATGCATAACCAGGTTGGGGAAAACTGGCTAGAATATTGCTTTTCAATGGGTTAGACCTCAGTGTGTGCATATTCCCATGTCCTGTAAGATATGCACTGGATTGCCATGGATGAACAATTGTTTCTCGGAGTGACCTACCTCAGAGTATTGTTGGGAGGCAGAAATGTTGCTCTGAATTCCTCAAAGGAAGGTTGAGATAAACATTTCATCCATGAAAAGATCTCATTGTGGATCATGGTAATGATATCTACTGAAGCATTCCTGAATCCTTGCGATGACTTGCCATAACTGAAGACTATTTCGCCTTCTCCCCTTGTATTTAAAAGACAACGATTGAGATAAACAGGAACACTTTCTCATTGCTGCGAATACAGTTGCAGTCTGAAGAGACTGGTTGGTCTGGTATGTTGTCTGGAGTTTTAAGGGAAATCTATGCCCTAGAGTAACATGTTTCAGCATTTGTCAGCTTGTAAATCGTATAAGATATGGCAATAAATAATTATAATAAGTCATAGGGAGAAGAAGTCTAACAAGACCACAGGACAAGGCTGGATCTTATAGTAGATTATGCCAGGAAGATTTCTTTTTATATTTAGTGTAAAATTCCCAAGTTTTAATTTCTCCAAATTAATGGAAAAATCCCAAGTTTTAGTTTCTCCAAAATTCATTGCCAGTAGGAATTATTAAATAATTAAATAATTAATAATAAAATCATTATTATTATTAAAGGGGGCATGGTGGCTCAGCGGGTAAGACGCCAGGCTTGTCGATCAGAAGATCGCAAGTTCGGAGGTTCGAATCCCTAGTCCCGCGTGACGGAGTGAGCTCCTGCACTAGCCCCAGCTCTTGCCAACCTAGCAATTCAAAAGCATGCAAATGCAAGTAGATTAATAGGTACCATTTCGGTGGGTAGGTAACAGCGTTCTGTGTGCGTCATGCTGGCCACATGACCGTGGAAGCATCTTCAGACAACACTGGCTCTTCGGCTAACAAACAGAGATGAGCACCGGCCCCTAGAGTTGGACACAACTGCACAAATGTGTGGGGGGAACCTTTACTTTTTTAGGAATTATTAGTACAAGCGCTATCAAGGCAAATTTCATTATTTTTGAATCCAGGTTGTGACTTTTTGTAGTATCTAAATAATAATAAAGTGTTTGAATAAATATTGTAGACCCAGTTCATTATTAGTTTTAAAAATGGCTCTATTAAGAGCATTCATACTGTAGCCAAAATTTGCTCTTTAATGATGTTAAAGAGTGTCATTGTTCCAAATGGTAATGTCCAGCATAGATGTCCCCAAGATGCTTAAATGTCTGAATTTATTTAATATTTATTTTACATCCATTATAATCTTATAATGTCTGTAGGTTGAGTCATGGCAACTGGATTTCTTTCTTTTGGTTGAAACGTTTCACTGCTTATCCAAGTAGCTTCTTCAGTCTGAAGAAGCTACTTGGGTAAGCAGCAAAACGTTTTAACCAAAAGAAAGAAATCCAGTTGCCATGACTCAACCTACAGACAATTCCACCTGGATGACTGAGAATCTTCATCGACATAATCTTATAATGTTTGCTCCTAATTTAACTGTATCTCCCTTTCCTTGCTCTGTTGTTCTCTGAAAGGTAAATTCTAGAAGGTAATCCCCTCCAAGTATGGATCGACAGAATATCATCATCACCATCATCATTATCATCATCATCATCATCCATCAGCAGATGCCATAAGCTTAAATTTGTTATTCCCCTTTGGATAATCTCTGTGTTTTCAGTGGCTGCATTTTAATAGTATACTGAACCACAAACTATCTCAACAGCTTTTAGTTAATTTTTTTATGTGACCTCAATTTCTATAGTTGCTTTGTGGTTCAATGCATCCATATGATGGATAAAAAAAAATCTGTGTATATGCTTTTGGTTTTATATAGTAACACCAAAAGATGATTGCCACCTCTAGTAGGAGTTGGTAATAAAAGAAGGAATACCCGTGGCTGCAGAAAATTGGTTGAACTGAGTATGGGTCAGCTAACCATTGGTAAGCATAGCACATAGATAGTATTTTGATAGGGCGTTATAGTGGTGATTCCTCAACCACTGACCTGAGTGGGAACCTTCTAACCCATTTAAAGCAGAATAAGTGTTTCCACTTATTAAGTTTTATTTATTTATTAATTTTATTTATATTAATATTAGTATACTTATTAAGTATTATTAAGGGGCGTGGTGGCTCAGTGGGTAAGACGCCAGGCTTGTTGATCTGAAGATTGCAAGTTCGGAGGTTCGAATCCCTAGTCCCGCATGACGGAGCGAGCTCCTGCACTAGCCCCAGCTCTTGCCAACCTAGCAATTCGAAAGCATGCAAATGCAAGTAGATGAATAGGTACCACTTCGGTGGGAAGGTAACAGCCGGCCACATGACCGTGGAAGCGTCTTCGGACAACGCTGGCTCTTGGGCTAACAAACGGAGATGAGCACCGGCCCCTAGAGTCAGACACGACTGCACAAATGTGCAGGGGGTACCTTTACCTTTAAGTGTTTCCAAAGATTATGTCGGAGGTTGTACAGGTTCCTATAGAGTAGGCTGTCTTTTGATGGAGGACTAAAGATAAATGAAGTCAATATCAGCTATTCCTGAGATTCTTTTTTTAATTAAAGTATTTTCACTCTGCTGTTGGCTGAAACAGCATCCATAATAGCTTGCAGAGGATTAATAAACACAACGGCAAATGTAACAAAATGTGCAGGGGCCTCCTTCAACAATGCCACTGAGTTTCTGCAGCTTTCCAGTAGATGAGCTGACTAATTTCCAGCTCAGCTGTGGCTCAGGAGGGGATGTGAGAACAGCCCTTTAGTATTAACAATGAAGCTCCAAAGTAGGTTATTTCCCATTAATGAGAATTCTCATCTCATCCATCCCCCAACTCCTTCACTCTGTCATATCCAATTTCTTCAGCTTCCTCCACACCACAAGTCAAGGTACAGTGGTGCCTTGCCAACATTTCATTGCATTTTTAAAAAATTGAATGACTGTAAAAGCAAACACAGCAAGGCAATGATGAGGTTGAGGGGTTGGGGGAGGCTAGCTGCAAGCTGAATTTTACACACCCTGCGAGACAGCAATGGTGAGGAGTTTTGCAGGTGGCATGAAAAAAGTGTTTCTGATTGTTCAGGGGTGGATGAAGCTGGAAATGGTGAGGAAGTTCCACGAAGCACAAATATGGCTGGAAGTAAGTTCCACTGAACTCAATATGCCATAGCTCAGAGGAGCCATGTATAGAATTGCACTCTATAGTCCATTACAAAGGTGATAGTGACATCAATTTGCATTGGTAGCATCTTCTCTTTATACTCTTCACAAGGTTGATTCACTGGCTTCTGAGAAGACAGGATGGACCCAGCCTCAGCTAGAGAAGGAACAGCAGATGGAAATGGTGATGAGAATATCTCTGGAGCAGTTGCTTCTAATGTGGTGCACATATTCACACCACATCACAAAGCCAGTTCTTCAGGTTTTACAGAACTTTGCTTTGTGAGTCATAAAATGTGTAATGGCTGACACAGGGGTTACAGAGTGGCAATGCTTATTTAAGTAGGGCATCTTTGCAACAACATGTCTAGACTTAGTGGCTCCATCTCCAAATTCCTAAATTCAGGATTCCTAGATTTCTATCATGTGGATGGTTTTCTAAGCCAACTGTAAGTTATGTCAGCCGCATATTGTAATTACAGTATAAAGTGATATACTGTAATGTAAAATATGAGGATATTTTTCTTAGGAGTTGCCAGACTGTGACATATTGTGAACAAGTTTTTGAGTACCCTCTACAACATAGTTCAAAAGGCAACAAGTTGTGAAAAATTCAAAGCTTCCTTATTTTGAGAGATATGTTGGCAAGTTCTAAGAAAGGCATCCCCATTTTTTGCTGAATTCATTGAAAAAAACTTGTTTTCTGTTTTAATCACAAATGTTCTATTTCTACAATTTATATTCCTCTTTTCCACCCATAGGACACTAATAATAGTATCTATATTAATCAGACCCTATCTTATTGGAGAAAGGAGTTAAACAGGGCTGTTTACTTGTTCCCTTCTTATTTAATTTCTATATTAATGATATTGTAGTGGCCATGAAGTCTCAAAGTTTTTTCTCCCCCTCACTCAATGGACAGAAAATTTCAATGTTAATGTATGCTGATGACATGGCTCTTATTTCCGGTACTGAGATTGGCATTAGAAGATTACTGGCAAGGCTGCTTATTGTGAAAAGGAAAAATTGAAGATAAGTTATAATAAAACAAAGGTAGTAGTTTTTGGCAAAAGTAATATTAAACACGGTGGACAATTAATGCCCAACAAATGGAGCAATGTCCCCCTTTTAAATACCTGGGCATCACCTTTCATAAATCCCTTTTATGGAAAGCACACTTACCTACTCTCTTGGCAACTGCCCAACATACAGTACTATTCTGGCATTTTTTTATTCTAAAGGAGGGCAATTGGTAGCCTGTGCACTTAAAATATTCCAAGGCAAGGTGATGGCCCAGATGCTCTATGGGGCTGAGATTTGGGGGTGGGATGAGAAGGTCATTGCCCAATTGGAAGTAGTCCAAAACAACTTCATAAGGAAGATCTTGGGTCTCCCCCAGGGGCCCCTGCTGCCTACTTAAGGATAGAGGTAGGGCTACCCTCCATCACTGTTAGAATATATATATTGCATTGTTGGGGCACTATAAGAAACTAGAAAGCCTTCAAGAATCCCATCTTGCCAAACTTTTTTCCATTATACAGCTGGGAATGAATGGACTAAACTTTTGTCACCCATTCTACAAATGTATTCCCTACCATCTTTGGGAAAACTTATCTTGGAATAGAGGAAATATTGGCAATTGGCTTTTTGAAAGGGATACTAATAAAGATGCCACTTTCCAAATTTTCATCTTGGTATCACCATTATAAAAAACAAAGAATCCTCTCCCAGTATCTGGTTAACATAACCCAGCCTTTCTCAACCTTTTGACCCTGGAGAAACCCTTGAGATATTTTTCGGGCCTCGGGGAACCCTTGTACATTCAGGCTCAAATATAGGCCAGAAGTTTCAAAATTATTACATTTGTTTCATGGGTAGGCCTGTATACAGTACATGCGTTAACCGTGTTCTCAAACTAAAAATAAAGAATGAAACTTACCTCTTGAATGTGAAGTTGCCCGAATTTGAAATAATTTTTAAAATAAATCGTGATCTTCCAGGAAACTCCTAGTGACCACTTGTGGAACCCCGGGGTGGCATGGAACCCTGGTTGAAAAACCTGATGTCTTTAACATCCCTTCGCCTGCAGACCATGCCCTCTGCATATCTCAGAGGGAGATTTTGTAAGTTCCCTGTCAAACAACAGCTCTGTCCTTGTGGTGTTGGCCAAGTGGAGGATGTTATGTCCTCCGCTGCTCTATTTACAATGAGATCAGGGCCAAATTATTAATGGCAGATGAACTCAAGGGCTCTGACCTTGAAAAATTTAACTAACTTCTTGCAGATATGTTTTTAACTGTCAGCAACCAAGTTGCTACTTTTGCTCTTCTCTCATTTAAACTTAGGAAGAAATAAGTTCTTAGTTGTAGCTTTGGCTTTATTTTGTTGTAACCTTTTTACATCTAGTACTTCTTCTATTACTCTATTTTATAATTTCACTATTTTATTGTTAGTTTATTGTATTTTATGGCATTCCTATGTTATGACCTGTGGTTACAACAATAAACTTATTTATTTACTTACTTACTTACTATATTAATACATATTAATTCCTATGTAATTTTCCAGAATAAGGCCACTATCATGCAAACTGATAATTCAACAGGCAACAAGTTGTAAAACATTCAAAACTTCCTTATTTGGGGGAATATTTCTACAATTTATATTCTTCTTTTCTACCCATAGGATGCTAATATCTATATTAATACATATTAATCCCTATTTGTCTGTAATTTTCCAGAAGAGGGCCACTATCATGCAAACGGATAAAATTAATATAAAATATTGTGGCCATTGGATGATTGAGGAATGAGGAAAAGGTCTGAAGTTTCTGAAAACAAATCATGGGGGAAGTCTGCTTTAGATCTTAATCAGAAGCAAGATTACCCAAGCAAAGCAACCCACTGACAAATTACCAAAGGCAATTCCAAAGCAATTTTGCCATCATATCACATGGTAGAGCTGGATAAGTAACAAGTTGCCCAGGGGGTCCACAGGGTGTGATAAAAAAAAGTCAAATGGCAGCCACAATGATGTGATCAAAGTTCTCCCTGTTTTTAAGTGCATTGCACATGCGGCACACATACAAAACCAGCAGAGGTTCAATTGTGCCATCACAGCCACCATCTTGACTTTTTTGACTGCACCCTGGGGACATCCCTGAATTTGCCTAAGACTTCCAAAGGCTATATGTAATAACGCAGAGATTTCCAAACTTTTCATGTTGGTGACACACTTTTTAGACATGCATCATTTCACGACACACTCTTACAGCAGGGCATCATTTCGCGACACACTCTTACAGCAGGGCACAAGGCAGGCACTAGGACCTGCATGGAATCACAGCAGGTTTGGAGGCAGCAAGGCACAAGGCAGGCACTAGGACCTGCGTGGAATCCTGGCAGGGCAGGTTTGGAGGCACAAGGCAGGCACTAGGACCTGCGTGGAATCCTGGCAGGGCTCAGAGGCAGCAGCAGCCGCGACACACCCAGACACTGAAGCCGACACGCTAACGTGTCCCGACACACAGTTTGGAAATCTCTGTAATAATGGAATATTATTTGAGGAGGAGGAGGAGGAGGTTCAACATCCTGGACATTATATTTCATCAGTTCTTTTTTTTTTTTTAACAAATTTTATTAGATTTTAATTTTACATAGATAAAAGTTTGAAACAGAAAAGAAAATGGAAATACAAATCAAGAAAAAAGAAAAGATAAAAAAGTGTAGTAAAGGAAAAAAGAAAAAAAGATAAAGCTGAAACAGAATTTGGTCAACTTCCGATTTGTATCTGGTCATGGTATTTTAAAAATTTTATCTTACATGCTAGGTCTATATATAATATTAAAGAATATTTCTTGTCTATTACATCAATATATATATATTTTAATCTTCAAATCCCCATATAAGCTTTGCCCCTCCCGCATCTTGTAAATAGTCAGTTAATGGTTTCCACTCTTTAAGGAAATAATTATTTGGATTTTCTTTTAATAAACATGTCAGTTTATCATTCTCTGCCATATCCATCAATTTTAACATCCAATCTTGTATTGTAGGCGATATCTGGTTTTTCCAATTTTGTGCAAAAATAAGTCTTGCTGCTGTAATCATGTATTGCATAATCCTTGTAAATTGCTTCCCAGGTTGTCCATCAATTATTCCCAATAAGAAAAATTCCGGTTTAAATGGAACTCGAATTTGTAATATATTTTGCATCAATGCATGTATTTGAGTCCAAAATTTCTTTGCAGTCTCACATGTCCACCACATATGGTAAAAAGACCCCTCTTTTTTTTTACATTTCCAACATAAGTTGGAGACATTTCCATACATTTTAGAAAGTTTTTGTGGGGTCATATACCATCTGTACATCATCTTATAAAAGTTTTCTTTTAAATTATAACACAAAGTAAATTTTAACCCTTTGGTCCACATATCTTCCCATTGTTGCATTTGAATATTATGGCCAATATTTTTAGCCCATTTAATCATACAGTCTTTAACTTGTTCCTCTACCATTTCACCTTTTAACAATAATTTATACATTTTTGCAATTAGATGATCATCTGTCTCACATAGTTGTATCTCAAATTCCGATTTGGTTTGTTCAAATTCAAGGTCTTTCTTATCTAATTTAAATTTCTCTACGAGCTGCATATATGAAAGCCATTGAAAACTGTATCCCTCTGATACCAATTCTTCTATTGATTTAATTATATATTGTCCTTGTTCTTTCTTTAAAAAGTCTTTGTAGGTTAACCATTTATCTTTATTTCTTACTTCTGTTCTGTAGAATGCTTCTTGTGTAGAAATCCATAAGGGTCTTTTATAACATAAGATTAATTTATATTTATTCCAGATTCTTAACAAGGATCTTCTAATATAATGGTTTTTAAAGTCCACATTAACTTTAACTTTATCGTACCACAAATATCCATGCCATCCATATCTTAATTCATGTCCTTCCAAATTCAATAATTTTTCATTTTTCAAAACTATCCATTCTTTAATCCAAACCAAGCAACAAGCAGCATAATATAATTTCAAATCCGGTAGACCTAGTCCTCCTCTTTCTTTAGAGTCTTGCAAGACTTTATATTTTACTCTTGGTTTTTTCCCTTGCCAAATAAACTTAGAAATATCTCGCTGCCATTGTTTAAAAGGTTCTTCTGATGCCAATATAGGTAGTGTTTGAAAAAGATATAAAATTCTTGGCAAAACATTCATTTTAATTGCTGAAATTCTACCTAATAATGATAATTGCAGTTTTTCCCAATGTTCCAAATCTTTTTTAATATCCATCCAAAGTGGAATATAATTATTCTTAAACAACTTAACATTTTTAGTTGTTAAATATACTCCCAAATATTTTACTTTTTCTTCCATTGAATATCCTGTTATTTCTTTCAATTTCTCTTGTTGGTGGTAATCCATATTTTTGGTCAAAACTTTTGTCTTCTGTAAATTCACTTTGAACCCTGCTAGCGACCCAAAGTCTTTTAGTTTCTGTATTAATATTTCAATTCCTTCTAGTGGATTCTCCAAAGTAATGACTAGGTCGTCAGCAAATGCTCTTAGTTTATAAACTTCTTTTTTAACTTTAATACCATGGATACCATCATCTTGTCTAATATCTCTAAGTAAAACCTCTAATACCAATATAAACAAAAGTGGAGATAATGGACAACCTTGTCTAGTACCTTTTTGTATTTCACATGGCTTACTAAATTCTCCATTAACAATTATTTTGGCAAATTGTGGAGTATATATTGATTTAATCCATTTTATAAAATTTCCTCCAAAATTCATATTTTCCAAAACTTTGAACATAAAAGGCCAATTTAAGTTGTCAAAGGCTTTTTCAGCATCAATAAATATCAAGGCAGCTTGTTTATCATAGTGTTGATCCAAATATTCAATTACGTCTACTATGTTTCGGACATTGTCATGAATTTGTCTTTTGGGTAGAAAACCAGTTTGGTCTTGATGAATAAAATCCTTAAGTATATTCTTCATTCTTTCTGCTAATATCGTTGTAAATATCTTATAGTCATTATTCAATAAAGATATTGGTCTGTAATTTTTAGTTAATGTTAAATCCTGTTGTTCTTTGGGTATCAATGTTATATGTGCTTCTTTCCAAGTTTCAGGCATAATTCCTGTTTCCAAAATAGAATTCATAGTCTTCTGCAAAGGTAGACATAAATCCTCTTCAAAACATTTATAGTAGGCTGCTGACAATCCATCCGGTCCAGGAGCTTTTCCACTACTAATTTTCTTAAAAGCTTTTATCAATTCTTCTTTTGTTATAACATTATTTAATATCAATCTTTGTTGGTCATTAAGAACAGTTAGTTTTTGTTTATTCAAATATTCTTCAATCTCATCCAAGTTGACATCTTGTTTTTTATATAATTTAGAATAATAGTCATGAAAGGTTTTTTGAATGTCCATATTATTCACCAGAGTTTTTCCTTCATGTTGAATATTAGTAATCAAATTCTTTTGTCTTTGTTTCCTCAATTTATAAGCCAGCCATCTACCTGGTTTATTTGCATATTCAAAATATTTTTGTTTTGTAAATTTCATTTGAGTCTCTATCTCTTGAGTTAATATCATTGATATTTGCTTTTGTAGAAATTTAATTTGAGTGAGCAAAGTGTCATCCATTGGTTTATCTCTCAAATCTAACTCTTTACTTTTAATTTCATCTAAAATCAATTGAATTCTTTTTTGTTTTTTCTTCCTCATTTGAGCATTGTATTGAATAAAATAACCCCTCATATATGCTTTACTGGCTTCCCATACAGTTTGAATATTAGTCCCTTTATTCAAATTAAATTGAAAATATTCTCTTAATTTTTTTTTGCATACATCAACTACATCATTATTCCGTAGTAGTGACTCATTCAATCTCCATCTAAATACATTCCGTTTCCCTTTAAGAGTCAACATTACTGGATTATGATCTGATAAAGTCTTAGGTAATATATCAACTTTGTTAATATCCATCATCAAATTTTTAGATATCAAAATCATATCTATTCTAGAATGTGATTTAAATCTCTCTGAATAATATGTAAATTCTCTGGAAGTCCCATTCATACATCTCCAAATGTCTTGTAAATCCAACATCTCTTTCAAGTCGAAAAATGTTTGTGGCAATTTTCCCTGTGTTTGCTTCACTTCTTTTTGTGACTGTCTATCCAATCTGGGGTAAATTACCCCATTCCAATCCCCCATGAAACACCAATTGTCATAAGTTAAGTCCAAAAGTTTATCCATCAGGTTTTTATAAAATACTCCTTTATCCATATTCGGTGCATAAAGTCCAACTATCAGTGTTTTAGTTCCTTGTATGTTAATTTCTACTACAATGTATCGACCCTCTTCATCAGCTAATATCAATTTTGGGTTTAACTTTGGTTGTACATATAAGACTACCCCTTTAGTTTGTTTATATCCAGCCGAAATAAATTCTTCTCCAAGCTGTTTTTGAATCAAATATTTAGTATCTTTTTTACAAATATGAGTCTCTTGTAAACAACTTATGTCCAATTTCTGTTTTTTCAAAAAATGAAATATCTTTCTTCTTTTTTGTGGAGCATTGGCTCCATTAATATTCCATGTCAGATATTTAAGTTCCATTGGTGTTTTATTCTTTAAAATCCCTTTGTTAAGTCCACACCTGTAGCTCCTTTCTCAGATAGATCTTCAGTCTTCTCTTTGTCTTTCGATGTTTCTCCTCCTTTTGTCAATTCTCCTTCTGGTAAACCCATTTCTTTCTTGTATTTCTCTAAAAAAGCTTTTGCTTTTAAAATGGAAGTTATTTTGAATCTCTGTCCTTTAAACTCAAACGATACGCCTTCCAATTTTTCCCATCTGAATGAAATACTATGTTGCCTTAATTTGTCTGTAAGGAAAGAATAGTCTTTTCTTTTCCTAATTATTCTCAAGGGAATTTCTTTTAATACAATTATTTCCTTCCCTTCTATATTTAATCTAGTATTATAATGCTTCCTTAAGATTTGCTGAACAGCTGAACAGGCTAAGCTGTTTGCAGCGATTTGGGAGAAGAAAATCGCTGGAAAAATCACACTCGAAGAGAGTGTGATCAGAAGATTAACCACAAAGGGTCTCTGAAGTAAATGCCCTCCCCCGACTCCTGTAATTTCCACTGCGGGAGGAGGGAGATGGAGCAATGAAAGGAGACTGGGAAGAAAAACGGGGCTCTGCAGCGTGGAATCGAGGCTAAGGAGCCCCAGTTCTTCGCTGTGCTCCGACCAGTACCCGGAAGTACATCATCAGTTCTGATGTATTTATTTTAAACCGAAAGTTGTGCAATATGGATGAAGTGGACTATAGATTTAAAGTCTATTATTTTCCTCCAATTCCTAGCTCATCTGTTTTCTTGCTTTTTTGCTTTTTTTTTTTTACCAAACCCAGCACAAGTCTGCTAAAAGAAAGAGATATTCCAGATCAAAGCACTGACTTTGCTAGGAAACAATAAAGAGCAAGCAAGGAAGATCATGGACTACCCAGAGTCATGGCCCATTCATTTCAGAGATACTTAACTGGCCACCTTGCCTGCAAACAAAGGGAAAAGTCAAGACAGTTGTAGGAGTGCTATAAAAAAATTGGCTTCACTGGAGTAACCTCATATAATTACATTTATTCTGTTAAAATTAGAGAAGGGAGAGCATTCTACAATGCGGGGGTTGACATGTTCTTCTAAACTTTCAGTTAAGCGAGATGGATATTATTCTGCACCAAAAAGCATAAATCCATAGAATTGGTAAGTATTGCTCTATGAACAACAATTTTTTACACTAAAGGGGCAACCCATAGCCCCCCAAACCTTTTTTTTTTTTTTTTTTTTGCAGTCCCTAAAACAGCAATCTTCCATTCCATTGCAGAATTTTGGTGGCACAATTACTGAAAATAAGTGGCACAACTTTCTGTCATTTTGAAGCAGGGTTGATTAATTGACAGAAAGATTTTAAAAGTGCCTGAATCCCAGAGACTCTGGGCACTTTACACTATAGAGAACCAGGACAAGAAAATAAAAGAACAAAGAGAAAGAAAAACCACGCCAAACAAAACCAACCACATAGAGCAGTGTTTTTCAACTTGGCAACTTTAAGATGTGTAGACTTCAACTCCCGGAATTCTGGGAGTTGAAGTCCACACATCTTAAAGTTACCAAGTTTGAAAAACACTGACAAAGAAAATGCTTTAACCTCCAATATAGGTACCATCAGGGCAGGAACTTGGAACACGCTTCAGCCTGAATAGGAGGACCCATCCACCCCTCCCCACCCCCCTCCCTTGGCTTACATCATTCTGAAATAAGTGAACCCAAGCACATTACCACCTGCAAAGTGAGGATCCATAAGAACATCAAGTCCAAGGTCCACATTTATTAAAATGTCATTGTGTATGTATATGTGGCATACTGTATATACATACAAATCCAAAAATATCAAATGTGCTCATTATTAGTCCTATCTGTAGATTAATGCAGAATATACCCAGCATATTTAAAAGAAAAGCCTGCAGATAATGTGAAGTGCCCATAAGCAATGACCTATTTACACAGCTGTCCTTCTGCTGAATGAGAATAGAGTTATTTTACTAAAAAATAAATCATAATGGAATTTATCATGCTGTTTTTAAACACCATTGTCCATCCTGTCCATAGGGGTCTTGGTGGGAAGTAATTCATGGAGATTTGCAGAGGGGGAAACCCTTTCACTGTGTCATGGTAAATGTGCCAGGATGAGAACTGCAGCACTTTTAGACAGCTATTATGTGTAACAACATCCAACTGGGGGCAAAGAATGCCCACTTTCCTGGAATGCTTATCTTGAATAGACAACAAAGAGCATAGAAAAGCTCTGACATGACTCAGAAAACTTAGTGATTTAGCCCTTACTGTATCTGTAAAAATGGTTCAGAAATCTACTAAAAAGAAATCTGAGATCTTTTAGGAAAGAACCCTCAACAATATAGCATTATTATTGTAAACTATTTCTATATTTATTTACATAATCATCTAAAAGGTAAAGGTTCCCCCCGCACATTTGTGCAGGCGTGTCCGACTCTAGGGGCCGGTGCTCATCTCCGTTTGTTAGCCGAGGAGCCAGCGTTGTCCGAAGATGCTTCCACGGTCATGTGGCTGGCATGACGCACGCGGAACGCTGTTGCCTTCCCACCAAAGTGGTACCTATTCATCTACTTGCATTTGCATGCTTTCGAATTGCTAGGTTGGCAAGAGCTGGGGCGAGTGCGGGAGCTCACTCCGTCACGTGGGGCTAGGGATTCGAACCTCTGAACTTGCGATCTTCCAATCAACAAGCCTGGCGTCTTACCCGCTGAGCCACCACGCCCCTTACACATAATCATCTACTTACACATAAAACGTGTGGCATTCTGGATAAGGTTTATAGCAGAAAAAAGCACAGAGCATTGGCCATTTCCACAAGAAGCAAAGATCCCCCTTCCCAAAAGGCAATATGAGGTGGTTGCTTCAACTAGTAGATTTGTGGTACCAAAAAGAACAGGGGTCCCAAAGAATGTGGGTTCACAAAGAATTCCAATAGAGATTTGACCTGAAGGTACAGTCTGTAAGAAGCCTTTCTGTGCAAAGCCTATAGAAATAATGGAAACGAACCCTGGTTTTTATTGTTTTTCCCAATTAAATTTGCATGGGATGGGAATCTAGTAGATTTTCCTCCACCAATTATGTCCATCTCCCATTCTGTTGTCCTTATTGACACTGAACTTTGGTGATGTATGGAGACATCATCCAACACTTTATATATCTATATATTTACATATCTATATCCTACAAATAAGAAATAAGAAAGTGTTGCAACTGTCCAAGAAGTCATCCCTTTGTAAAATAAATGTAATACATTATTTGGGAAATCCAAATTCAAATGGAAATATGCAGGAACTCTTGCTTCAGCATGGAAGTGCCCTTAGATGACAATGAAGTTGACTGCTGTGCACCTGGACTGCTATCCCAAAGTGAGCTATCTGTGGAGAGTGGCTTTATCAGAGACTTGACAGGGCAAATTAAAGGAAACCTACAGAAGGATGGAATGCTATGGAGACAAGCCATAGAAAATTACAATATCTTTTAAAAGTTCTATTGATATGGTTGGAAATGAGTGAACCCAAGCACTAAGGCTGAGAAAAAGCAGCTTGCATTGTGACTTTATAGCTCCTTCTAGAGTGTGCTCATCAATAAAGTAACCACAGGCAAGGGGAAGTATAAACATGCAGACAAGGGGGCACAGGGTGAAACAGAAAACAACCCCCACACACAAAAGTGCTTGTGAAGGAGTGAGGTAAGCTCAAACAATACTACCATGGCCTATACTGTCTTGGGTACTGTGGAAAGTGCTTGTTCTCCTACTTTTTTTGATTGAAGTTCCCATCCTGATGATCACTTTGAGGTGGAACTAAGATTTACAACTATCAGTTGGAGAAATTTATCAATTTACTTTCTTCAAACATTCTCTCTCTCTCTCTCTCTCTCTCTCTCTCTCTCTCTCTCTCAATCTCTCTTAATAAAATAATAAAATAATAAAATATAATATAAAATAAAATAAAATAAAATAAAATAAAATAAAATAAAATAAAATAAAATAAAAAAATAAAATAATAAAATAAAATAATAAAATAAAATAATAAAATAAATAAAATAAAATAATAAAATAAAATAAAATAAAATAAAATAAAATAAAATAAAATAAAATAAATAATAAAATAAAATAAAATAAATAATAAAATAAAATAAAATAAAATAATAAAATAAAATAAAATAATAAAATAAATAAAATAAAATAATAAAATAAAATAATAAAATAAAATAAAATAAATAATAAAATAAAATAAAATAAAATAAAATAAAATAAAATAAAATATAAAATAATAAAATAATAAAATAATAAAATAATAAAATAATAAAATAATAAAATAAAATAAATAAATACCTTTGGTAGAGAAGACCAGAAAGATACAAGAGGAAAAACATCAGAAAATTGCTTCTAACTAGCTAGAATTGACCCTGATGAACCACTCATGCTAGGGTGAAGTCTGCACATAATTTTACCATGCCATGACTGCATATCCTTGTGCAATATGGCAACTTGGTTTACGTGGAAACCACTAATCTACAATGACTGACCGGCCTTGCTAGTCCAGCATTTCTGTATAGTAGCAAGTTTGCCATAGGTGGCTCCTCATGACACTCTTACAACCTGTTGCTTCCCTCAAGTGCTTGGCCATTCCACAACATTTCTGTGGGTGTCAAGGCCAAAAGGAAGGTTCCTTTGGAAATGGAACTAGAAGCATGAGTGATATGCAATCCAGTATAACCATACAAAGTCATTCCTTATGTACCAGGACTTCTGGAGCCAAGAGACAGAATAAATAGAACATCAACCTGATACTGATGTCTGTACGAAGGAAATTAATGGGGGAGAAAAAGCACTTTGGCTGTGCCTGTTAGATTCCATATACCAGGCATGGGGCCAGGTGGAACAAAAAGAGAGAGAGATGGATTAGGATATAGTGGGTGGTGTAGAACCCTAGTTCATAATCGGCCGGCTGACTCACTCAAGAACTGGTCTAGTGTGGAGGAAATGCTTGCATCTCCCCTAGCAACTGCTCATTCCTCCCATATAGAGTCCCATCGCAAAGTTAATGAAACTGAATTGCTGTTCAAAAGAAAGAAAGAAATAAAGAGAAACCCAAGTCAGATGAATGGCTGCTTTCAATGAGAGATTTCCCAGTGTACGGAGTGGAGTGAGTCCAGAATACAGTTAAATGGGATGCACTCCCAGAACACTTGCCAACAGAACACAAGTTTTCAGGAAACACTGGGTGGTAGACAGAACTGGATAGAGATGCTGGTATTTTCTGGAGCCAGGCTTTATAGGATAATGTTCATGAGCTTGCCTCTTCTTTTTCCCATTACACTGCCTTTTAGAGTCTATTTTCTAAGGTGCCTGTCTCATTGCTCATAGGAGCTGTTAGGTTTAGTACATTAAGTAAACCAAGGACTATTTTGCACTTCACTCCTTAGGGCTGAATGTTGCCACATCAAGAAGATGTGGTGTCCCTTCCTTTGACTGTAACTAAGAACCTTGTTTCACTTCCATATAAACTATGCCTGGGTTCTTCCCCAGAGATTACTTTCTTAGATTCATTTATTCTTTCATTCAAGAAGGCAGGGATTTCACCTAAGCATTGCTGCTAGCTTAGAGATTAGAACAAGTCTAAGAAATCAGCAGTCTTGTCAATGACATTTAGAACTATAGCCATTTTAGAGTAAGGTTAAAATTGGACCCAACCAAATATACTGTATAATTCAGAGCTTTCCAAACTGTGTGTCGGGACACAAAAGTGTGTCGCCACACACAGTCTGGTGTGTCGCCACACAATCCGGAAGCGCTGATCATCATCAGCGCTTCCGGGTTTTCCCACAGCGACACACCAACGGCGGCGTGCAAAAACCTGAAAGCGGCAGCAGCGCTTCCGGGTATTTGCGCACTGCCGCAACGGCAGCATTTCCGGGTTTTCCCGTGGCAACACACCAACGGCGGTTGGTGTGTCACCGCGGGAAAACTTTGGAAAGCCCTGGTATAATCTAAAGCTGACCACCATTAGTTTTCTTTTTCATAAAAATGAATGTGACACACCCTCAATGACTCAATCTCACTAGACACTTCTTGTTGAAACGGCCTATTAGTACCATAAATAAAGGTAAAGTTTCCCCCCGCACATTTGTGCAGTCATGTCCGACTCTAGGGGCCGGTGCTCATCTCCGTTTGTTAGCCGAAGAGCCAGCGTTGTCCAAAGACGCTTCCATGGTCATGTGGCTGGCATGACGCACACGGAACGCTGTTACCTACCCACTGAAGTGGTACCTATTAATCTACTTGCATTTGCATGCTTTCAAATTGCTAGGTTGGCAAGAGCTGGGGCGAGTGCGGCAGCTCACTCCGTCATGCAGGGCTAGGGATTCGAACCTCCGAACTTGCAATCTTCCAATCAACAAGCCTGGCGTCTTACCCACTGAGCCACCACGCCCCCGGTAGTACCATAAATAGCATGGTACTAAATCTCAGCAGCAAAAAGCAAAGTCAGAAAATTAAAATATAGGGCTCAGGTTCCTCAATATGTGAAACTAAACCCACAATGTGATGATAAATATGAAAGATTATTACCATCATTATTGTTGAATAAGCCTGGATCAAGATATTTTGCTGCCAGAAGTATTTTATATAAACTGTCCTTTGAGTCTACTAATCATCATCTTCCTTTGCTTCCTTCCTTTTTAATTTTTAATGCAGTTCAAGTAGGGACTGTATAGTTTTTAACACTTTGTAGGTGCTTTGTAAATTAATAGCAAGAGCTAATTTGAACTTAGGTGTTTTATTAAACCTTCATGTTTAGAGATGAGAACAAGCGACAAAGGATAGACATGTCTTTCATGCTCTGCCATGTACTTCTTGCATCTAAATAGCCATGGATGGAAATCAAATTATTGGGCTACACAGGCTTTAAATTAATCCAGCAAGAAAATTCTTATATTCTTTACAGAAAAAGCAGAAAATGGGGAAGGGGGGGAGAGGATAAAGAGGAGATAAAGCAGATGGTTGACAAACAAACAACAGCAATGCTTGCAGGCAATTCAGAATTTTGAGGAGTCCCAGGTACCAAAATGGCTTTAATGGGGCAGGAACTTGCTCATTAAAAAAACTCTGCCCTTGTCAAATAAACACCCATGATTTTTTTTATTTTTAACAATGTCTATAGGAGCCATGTGGGGCCTATGTGCCATCTAGGAAATACTGTATACAAAATGTGGAAGGCTGGCACTTCACTTTCCTATCTGACCATGTGGCAATTTTTTAAATTAAAAGAATCACTTTTTAAAAATCAAGTAAAATTAAGTAGCCTATTTTCCTAGGTTGGAACTACATATTCCCATAGGCATAGGGTGGTCTGAAAATGGTGTCCGTCTGTCAAATCCCTTACTCAAACTCCTGTAATGTGTTTTGAAATATACCTTATGGCAGGCGCTCATCCAGCTGTGACCTTGACTCATCTCTGCCAACTGCAGTCATAAATGTGGGTTGGGGAATAATGTGATACAGGACAGAGGCCCATTGTGTACAATGCCATGGTGTTCTATCTCAGTAGAAGTGTAACTACACCAGAGACTGGAGAAAATTCACATAAAGGTGCTGTCCCTGGAGCAGTCCTGTGTCTCTAGTAGCATGTTCCATCCACAAATCAGATGGGTGATTTGTCTGTAATGGGCTGGTTCTAAACACACCAGACACAAATGGCTGCAATTAAGAGCTACTCAAGGTTGTGTTGTTAAGCAGACTTAAAGCAAATGTGCAGGAAGAATATCTACGTAGCAATGAGGAAAACAGTTATTTTATTTTTATTTTAGATGGCTGTCCATGAGGTCACGAAGAGTCGGATGTGACTAAACGACTGAACAACAACCTCTAACAATCCTTGAGAAATCTCAGCTTGAAAACTCTTGAATATTTTCTGTAGTTTCTTCGTAACTCAGCCATGAAAACATTTTCCACAGACCTCTCTCTTTTTCTTTTTATCAAAGCCCATCAGATCCAGGAGAGAAAATTATTTCTCACCATTATGACATCAAATGTGCCTCATACGTATTTGCCAAGGATCAGTCTAAAACAGCACTGAATTTTGCAGAAAATCACCATCAGAAATCGAATGGCTTGGAACCATCCCTCAGCATTCTAAACTTGAAGCTTCATTTTCCCTCGCTAAAAATTTACATAGTTTTTCAGAGCCTGTTTCATTCCCACAATAGACAATATCTGAACCTCCTGCCAAGGATATGTCCAAATGCTAATCAGTAGCTCTAACAGTCATTACTACAAGAACAACTCTGAATTACGAACTTTCTTAAATTACAATTACAACTACAGATGATTTTACCTTTCTTGATGGCTGTGATTAATGATTATACAACTATAAATGTGAATGCTTTATAAATTCATGCTAACATTAGGCACTATGTTAATAGAACATTATTAACTGTATTTAGTTTTAGTTATTTGTCTCCTTTGCATTCACAATACTGTACATTTGCTGCTGAAAAACCAACAGAAATTCGCTAAGCAACTGGTTTAAATTCACTAAGCAAAATTCACAGCCTTCTCTGGAAAAATGAAGATTCTCAATGGAAATGTTTAACTCTTTCATCTAGTGTCTGATATTAAACACATAGATTCTCTGCCAATTTCAGAATGTTGAACACATTATCTGGATTTGTAAATATTTAAAATCTGCAGGACTTTTAATAATGGGATACCTGTAAGCATCAAACACTATTGAGCTTATGTAATAAGAGATAATCTCCTGAGACAATCAAATGTGTTGATATGAATATAACATAAATTTATACATAGTCATGGAAGAACAGATATCCCTCAGCGGTGGAAAGTCAAATGGTTTTGAGCTTGTTTTATTTTATTTTTATTTATTTTTTTGGTACCTTCAAGTCAGTTTTGACTCCTAGCGACTGCCTGGACTAGTCCCTGCAGTTTTCTTGGCAAGGTTTTTCAGAAGTGGTTTACCACTGCTTCCTTCCTAGGGCTGAGAGAAAGTGACTGGCCCAAGGTCACCCAACTGGCTAGAACACACAATCTCCTGGTTTCTAGCCTGATGCCTTAACCCAGAGCTTTCCAAACTGTGTGTCGGGACACGTTAGTGTGTCGGCTGCAGTGTCTGGGTGTGTCACAGCTTCTGCTGCCTCCGAGCCCTGCCAGGATTCCATGCAGGTCCTAGTGCCTGCCTTGTGCCCTGCTGCCTCCAAACCTGCTGTGATTCCGCGCAGGTCCTAGTGCCTGACTTGTGCCCTGCTGTAAGAGTGTCGCAAAATGATGCATGTCTAAAAAGTGTGTCACCAACATGAAAAGTTTGGAAAGCTCTGCCTTAACCACTACATCAAACTGGCTCTCTGTTTGACTATATCATTCTATCAATTAACTTGATTATTATTTGTTATTCAGTTGTAGTCCCAAATGTTAAAACTATGCAAACTAACTGGATATTACCAAACCAACTGGAACCAGTTTTCTACAAGGCTATTGGCAAGATGCAGGATTACTTAACCCAAGTGAATCATGGAATCCAATTTTCCTATATTTTGCTACATCCTCATTGGATTCCAATCTAAAATGACAAGATGTTGTTTACTGATGTTTTACTACATACATTATAATCATTGGCAATCACTCGTAGCCGAGTAAGATTGTCTTCCAAAGGTAAAATTTTAACAGTGGATCCGTAAGTGGCTATAAAGGCCAATTCTGGATCCGCACAACCTCCCACAATGAGGGCATAGGTTTCCGGGTGGGAGACGGTCATGATGAGGGTTTGCCTGACGTGCCTTCCTTTTAGCTCTTTTCTCCCTTTCGCCCTGTACTCATGCTTCTTCAAAGTCCATAGCGCCATTAATAAAGGATGACCTCCAATTGAAACGCTCATGAGTTAGGGCTTCCCAGTTCTCAATGCTGATATTGCATTTTTTTAAATTAGCTTTGAGAGTATCTTTGAATCTCTTTTGCTGTCCACCAATATTCCGTTTTCCATTCTTAAGTTGGGAGTAAAGTAGCTGCTTTGGAAGATGATGGTCAGGCATTCAAACAACATGGCCAGTCCAGCGAAGTTGATGTTGGATGATCATTGTTTCAATGCTGGTGGTTTTTGCTTCTTCTAATACGCTAACATTAGTCCACCTATCTTCCCAAGTAATTTGCAGAATTTTTCGGAGGCAGCGTTGATGGAATCTTTCAAGAAGCTGGAGGTGGTGTTTATACTATCACATTCAGTCTCTGGTGACATCCTATTACAGATTATACTGTATGTTCAAGAAGATACAGGAATTCAGTTGTTTAAAAGCTCAGGTCAAGATTTCTCCCAAATTATTCTGTACAGTTCTGGTGAGTTTACACAATCATGTATAATAAGTAAAAATATGCATATGATGTACCTTTAATTTAGCTGTGATAATGTTTCCTTGTATATACTTTCCCCTTGTGGACACATATGCACACCCAGAGATAGTCTTATATTTCCATTTTACTGAGAAATAATAATACACTCATCTTCTTCAGGCCACTGTTGAACATAATTTTTAAAAATGTATTAGAAATGCAATATTGAAAAAGGAGACAAAAATGTGGTGGCATTTTTCAGTTATACAATAATCATACAAATTCATTCTCATTTTATTCCATGCAGACACTGAATCATTATTACTTTCTGTATTTGTCAATTAAAATTAATTTCTAAACACCCACAACAAAATAAATGCAAAAAACAAGAGGAATTTCCAGTCATATGTTTGAGCATTATCCCGAAGCCCTAGTTTCTGGGCTGAAGCTTCTATGTTGACATTTTTCTCATTGTCATTAGAGTAAATTTATTTATTTATTTACAGTATTTATATAGCTGCTCATCTCAATCTTGTGAATCTCAGCAGCTCACTAATACAGTCTTAAAAACAAGAAACAAGAAAACAACATTACAACAAAGCCAAGGCTCCTAAAAGCTATAATTCAATCAAACCATAATAATAGCCTGCCCCAACAATACTGTGCTGTATTTCAAGATTAGTATTGAATAAATTGCCTTTACCCAGAGGTATTTGCCCAAAATACACAGTGTATATTGCATATATCTCCTACTTGTTGACTTGCAAAGTTTACATTTACATATGCTTCCTAGTTGTTGTCAGTACACTGCTTATCCTTCCTAGATTTTTTTTTTGCAGAGTATATGTCTACACTAGCTTCCTAATAGTTGCTAGTACATTGCATATACAGTATCTCCTAGTTGTTGGCTTGCAAGGGTTAGGGTTAGGGTTAATTCTAGATTACAGATCTTAGCTTGCATAAAATAGTGTGAGCATGCTTGGAGTAGAATTGGGCATTGGATGTGCTTGTGCTATGCTGGCTAAAATATGCCAAAACTGACTAATTCTGTCCTTACTATGAACAGGGCATACCACATGTTGCATGGGTGTGACGAAGGCTGGTAATGTATGTATGGGAAAATGTACAAGGCTTGCCTATGATGATATTAGAAGTGGGTCTGTCAGGGATGTGAATATATGTGTACATTTCAATGCAGATAATGCCATGTTGTTGGCTGAGAACCCAAATTATTTCCAGCTGTTAAGAGCAATATGAGGAATATGAATCTGAAAATCAATGTATCAGAAACCAAAATAGTTGTGTTTGATAGAGGAAAGACGGTGAATGATGGTAATGTATATACAAATGGCAAAAATCTAGTATAAGTAGTCTGTAGCTTGAATCATGTCAACTGGATTTCTATTTTCTCAGTGGAAACGTTTCGCTCCTTATCCAAGGAGCTTCTTCAGTCTGAGCAAAGTTAGAAAGGGAATCCTAAATATGTTTCTAGGTAGCTGTGTGACCTTACACCTGGGGCTAGGTCATGGTTATATTGAGATGTTATTTTAAGTCCTTTTATCATCTAAAGGAGGATCGTTAAGATCACCATGCTGCTGTTGAGCTTGAGAAATGGTCTTAATAAGCAAGCTCAACAGCAGCATGGTGATCTTAACGATCCTCCTTTAGATGATAAAGGGACATAGAAATAACATCTCAAAATAACCATGACCTAGCCCCAGGTGTAAGGTCACACAGCCACCTAGAAACATATTTAAGGATTCCCTTACTAACTTTGCTCAGACTGAAGAAGCTCCTTGGATAAGGAGCGAAACGTTTCCACTGAGAAAATAGAAATCCAGTTGACATGATTCAAGCTACAGACAATTCCACCTGGATGACTGAGAACCTTCATAGACATAGTATAAGTAGATGAATGCGTATAGCTTGGTAGAATATTAGTAAACATTGGGAAAACAGATGGAAAAAAATTGAAGTGTGCAAATGTTTATAGAAAGGTAGTGGGTAGTATGTGTTCTGCTGAAGGGAATGCAAGTTTGTTGGAAGTCACAAGATTCTTTGAATAACAGCATGCTCATGATCATTTGGTTATATGGAAGTGAATGTTAGGTATGTCAGGAGAACATGAGAATAAATTGAATGCAATGAGAATGGGGTACTTAAGAAGTATGTCTGATAGAACAAGAAGAGGCAGGACCAAGAACAAATGGGTGCTGAATGAAGGTGCATTGAATACAAAATGTGAATGACCAGGACCAGAAGTATATTGAGGTAGCTTTTATAGAGAGAAAGAGAACAAATGAGGATCAAATTGCAAAATAAAACTATGAAGGAAGAGTGAATATGTGGAAAGAAAGGGAAAGATTGAGAAAATTGCGGTTGAATGGATGAAATCCTCCATCTTTCTGATGAAATCTTCAAAAAGAGAGGGGTGAAAAGGCAGTGCATGAAATAGTATATGGATGTGATGGAAGCAAGGATGGTTTGCAAGGATAGAAAATTATGGCAAGGTCTGTTGAATGGTGTTGGTGTACACTAGATTTTGATAACACTTCCTTTTCTTTTCTGTAGCTCACACCTGGAATTTCTTTAGATTGGTATTTCTTACTCCTTTTCTACACTCTGCATAACTCTTCCTGTCCTTTAGCCTCATGCTCATACACAGATACACAATGATGCACAAAATTTAAACAAGTTCCCCAAATCCTTTAAAAATAAAAGCACATTAAAAACCCAAGTTCAACATAGTCCTACAAAGAGTATTTCATTAATTAAAATGGTTTTGGTGGCAGTTCAGTCTAGCAAATTTCTGCAGCAGACTGTTCCAACATATTTTAGTGCTAAATTAAGATTTCTATGACTAGGCAATGGCACTGAGGCATAGGTGTTTGGTATAACCCATGATGATGACATGCCTGTCATGATATCATTGCACAAATCCACAAACTATGTAATCAGTCAAGGCCTGCAACGTCATTTGCAGAATGATGTCCTGATGTATGTTATGTTACACCCTGCTCCTCTGTGGGATAGCCATACATCGTGGGGGCTCATGCAAGCTATAGAAAAATTTCTGAGCATCCAAACTAGGCATAAGTGATGCACAAATTCACTTCTAGTATTAATATTAACGTAAAAGGGAATCGTTGCTAACTTCCCAGTCTAAATTAATTTCATTAATTTACTGGCAAACCCAAATGTGGTTTTTTTGGGTTACAGTTCTTTTTGCTTGCTTCCTGTGCTCTCTATAATACACCCTTTTCTCTATAAAGCTCTAATACTTTTGCAGATGTTACAGCCAACAAAGATCTATTTAAATCAGTAAATAATGTTCATCTCGGGTTTTTTATACGCTTCCTATTAACCAATAGGGCCTTTGATGGTATCTTCCAGTAAGCAGAAGAGTCTTTATTTCTGGGGAAAAATTCTTAAGGCATGATAATGAGTTACCCATCCAAACCAAACAAAATAGAGGCACTGTTGCTCATGACTGAAGCAGCCATCATGAAGGTATTTTGTCAAACTTCTAGAGGCTTCATATGATTTACGCTTTCTCTAAAAGCTATAATATTTTTAAAGAAAATCTTATTGCCAGTAATTTGTTTTTTATTTCAAACATGTATTTCACAATATATGTTCCGCATGTACAAGAAGAAATATTATTGGTTAGACACAAGATTGGACTACCAATAGTTGGAAACAGCTTTAATAGTAGAAGCATCTAGTACAGACTTATGGAATGTGCATTATGTCATCATGCAGGTGGCCTCATGAGGCAGGTGATGTCACCTTTGTCTTCCCTACTGAATAGTTCTATAGCAAAGAACTACAGGTAGTCCTTGCTTAACAACCATTCATTTAGTGACGGTTCAGACTTAACATTGGCGATCACTCGTAGCCGAGTAAGATTGTCTTCCAAAGGTAAAATTTTAACGGTGGATCCGTAAGTGGCTATAAAGGCCAATTCTGGATCTGCACAACCTCCCACAATGAGGGCATAGGTTTCCGGGTGGGAGACGGTCATGATGAGGGTTTGCCTGACGTGCCTTCCTTTTAGCTCTTTTCTCCCTTTCGCCCTGTACTCGTGCTTCTTCAAAGTCCATAGCGCCTTTAATAAAGGCTGACCTCCAATTGAAACGCTCATGAGTTAGGGCTTCCCAGTTCTCAATGCTGATATTGCATTTTTTAAAATTAGCTTTGAGAGTATCTTTGAATCTCTTTTGCTGTCCACCAATATTCCGTTTTCCATTCTTAAGTTGGGAGTAAAGTAGCTGCTTTGGAAGACGATGGTCAGGCATTCGAACAACATGGCCGGTCCAGCGAAGTTGATGTTGGATGATCATTGTTTCAATGCTGGTGGTTTTCGCTTCTTCTAATACGCTAACATTAGTCCGCCTATCTTCCCAAGTAATTTGCAGAATTTTTCGGAGGCAGCATTGATGGAATCTTTCAAGAAGTTGGAGGTGGCGTTTGTAGAGGGTCCATGTTTCACAGGCGTACAGAAGGGTTGGTAGTACAATGGCTTTGTAAACAAGCATTTTGGTCTCCCTGCGAATGTCCCGATCCTCAAACACTCTACGCTTCATTCGGGAGAAAGCTACACTCGCAGAGCTCAGGCGATGCTGAATTTCAGCGTCGATGTCGGCTTTTGTAGATAGATGGCTGCCGAGATAAGAAAAGTGGTCGACATTTTCTAGTGACACACCTTTAAGCTGGATTGATGGTGCTGCGGAGGGATTGGTTCGAACTTGCTGGTAAAGCACTTTGGTTTTTTTAATGTTAATCGAGAGGCCGAGCTTTTCATATGCTTCTGCAAAGATGTTTAGGATAGTTTGAAGATCTTCCTCGGAGTGTGCACAGACTACGTTATCATCAACATATTGAAGTTCTATAACAGAAGTTGCAATTACCTTATTTTTTGCTTTCAGCCTACTAAGATTAAAAAGCTTTCCATCTGTTCGATATATAATTTCTACACCAGTAGGAAGTTTCTCTTCAACAAGGTGTATAATCATAGCGATGAAGATAGTGAATAAGGTTGGAGCAATAACACATCCCTGTTTAACGCCGGATTCCACTTTAAAAGGATCGCTTTGAGAGCCATTGTTATTCAGGATTGTTGCCATCATGTCGTCATGGAGTAACCGCAAGATGTTCACAAATTTATCAGGGCATCCGATTTTCAGAAGGATGGTCCAGAGAGCAGTACGATTTACAGTATCAAAAGCTTTAGTCAGATCAATAAACGCCATGTACAGAGGGCGGTTTTGCTCCTTGCATTTTTCTTGAAGCTGTCGTGCAGTGAAGATCATATCCAGTGTTCCCCTGGAAGGGCCGAAGCCATTTTGCGTTTCAGGGAGGATGTCTTCTGATACAGATAGGAGACGGTTTGCGGTGATCTTTGCCAGGATTTTGCCTGCTGTGGCTAGAAGGGAGATGCCTCGATAGTTTCCACAGTCTGTTCTATCACCTTTTTTAAAGAGAGTGATAATTATGGCATCCCTAAAGTCTGCTGGAATCTCCTCCCTCATCCAGATTTTTTCGATGAGCTTATGAAGTTGTTGTGTAAGTTCAGGCCCACCTTCTTTAAAGACTTCAGCAGGAATCCCATCAGGTCCACTAGCTTTGTTATTTTTCATTTGTTTAGTGGCTTTACTGACTTCCTCCAAACTAGGGGGTACTGCAAGCTCATCTCTTATTTGTTTTTGCGGGATTTGCAAGAAGACTTCATCAGCCACAGTAGAGTGACGATTAAGGAGATTGTAGTAATGCTCTTTCCAGCGCAGAGCAATACTCTTTGTCCTTTAGAAGTTTAGCACCATCTACTGAGCGTAAGGGATTTGTACCATGGTTTGTTGGTCCATAGATGGCCTTTATGGCATTAAAAAAGCCCCGTGCATCATGAGCATCATCATCATGAGCATACAATGGTGTTGAAAAAACTGACTTATGACTGGTCCTCACACTTATGACCATTGCAGCATCCCTGCAATCACATGATCATGATTTGGGTGCTTGAAAACCGGTTCACATTTATGGCCGTCACAGCATCCCGTGGTCATGTGGTCATGTGATCATCATTTTTTAACCTTCCCAGCCGGCTTCTGGCAAGCAAAATCAATGGGGAACCACATGATTTGCTTAATGACCACATGGTTCGCTTAAGCTTGGGGTGATTTGGTTAACGACCACCACAAAAAAGTCGTAAAATCGGGTCGGATTCACTTAATGACCGCTTTGCTTAGTAACCAAAATTCCGGTCTCAGTTGTGGTTAAGCGAGGAATACCTATATAGAAAGAGCAGTTTGGAGCACTTGTACTGCCCTCACTAAGGAAGGGATACATTGGAGTAGGGTGACCATACGTCCCGTTTTGAACGGGACAGTCCCGTTATTTTAGCATTTTTGAACCGTACTGTCTTTTTGACAAAAATCTCAGTATTGTCCCGTTTTGGGAGACAGCCTGGAAAATGAAGCCCTCCCGCCTATCAGCGCGCAGCAAAGGAGGGTGGAGAGGCGGGCCAAGCAGTGCGAGGCCCGATTGGCCAAGACGCACAAACGGCGCGAAATGCGAATAATAAAAGGGGCAGCGCAGCCAACATGCGCTGCCGGAGACACCCGTCTACACTGGTCTTCTACGCTGCCCTGGAAGCCCGGTTGTTTCACCATGTGCGAGCCCATCGCCAGAACTAGCACCACAGTCCACCCCATTCCTGCCTCCTTACCTGATCCTGTCGGTGCCGCATGCTCCAAAGCCCTGCAGTGGTGAGTGCTGACCCTGAGCCTTGCCTCCTGACCAAAGATCCGGACCCTGAATCCCATCCCTGCCTCTCTGCCGGGAGTTCCGCTGCCAAGCCTTGCCTCACTGCCAAGAAGCTGGCGTCCAAACGCCCACTCAGCCTTCCCCCCTGGAATCCGCTGGGCTCTCCGCCGCTTTTGCCCAATTTGTGCACTCCAGTCTTGCCGCCTCGCCTCGCCACTGCTCTTGCAGCCAAGCCGAGCCTCACGGCCCCCAGTCCCTCCGCCCTGGCAGCCAGCCTAGCTTACGTGCGCTCACACACCCTTTCCAAACTTCCGGCCAGGCGGAGAAGTTCCTCTTTCAGCAGCACTGCTGAGCCGAGCTGTCCCGGCTCCCTGGGAGGACTGAGCGAGGCACGGCAGGAAGCCTCCCGGTGTGGTGCTCTGAGCTCCTCCACCCCGGTAGCAGCAGCGGGTCCCGGGATGGGAGGAGAGCGCTCTCACCACCTGTCCACACCAGGCAGGAGGAGCCGTCCCAGCCAGAGCAAGCCAGGGAACCGGTTGGCCGGGGCACCGCCGAGCTACGCGGTGGGATGCAGCCCCTCCAGGTACGGAGCTGCCTCCACCTCCTGGAGCTGCTGCTGCTGCTGGTGATGCCAGCCCTCGCTGGAGGTATGCAGGATGGCGGTGGGGCCGGCTACATCCTGTTCTTTCCCTTCGGAACAGGCGCGGGGGAGGCGATGTTCGCGTCTGCGGTGCTGGAGCTGGTGCTGGCGGGAGAACCCCTCTGGACAGGCACAGTCTACCGTTGGGGCCACAGTGGGCTGGGTGCCCCTTCCCGCCTGAATAGACACAGCTGATGAGATCTGCAGTCCATAACATCTTAGGATATCAAACTCCAGTGTGCCTTAGTTAGACCTTGTCCTATATTTCTAGTCTTGCCCTATTGTCAAACTTTGACAATAGGGCAAGACTAGAAATATAGGACCAATTGGCAGCAGGGCAAGGTCTGGGTCAAGGTTCCCTTTGACAGTCAATATATATATTTGCGGGCGTCCAGCGGAGAGTCGTCCTCGATTCCAAAAAGACCTGGAAGTGCAGCGATGTCGGCGGAGGACGATGGAGGACGACGGATCCGGAGACACCAGCTTCCTGGACGTCAGCAGCCGGCGCGGAGCGAGGCATTCTGGGACTTGCAGTCCAATGCCTTCAGCAGAAGAGCCGGTTCCCTTCCTCTCTCCCTGTCGCGCGGGTATAAACTATATGATATTTGATGTATAACTTGATGATGTATAAATTAATGTATACTGATGTTGTAAGCCGCCTAGAGCCCTCCAGTAGGGAGGGGATAGGCGGGGTATAAATAAGATAAAATAAATAAAATAAAATAAATAAAATATATTTCCAGTCTCACCCTATTGCAAAAGGGAACCTTGACCCAGACCTTGTGGGTGATCGCAAGATTTTTATATAAACAGTAATCTGTTTAAGCAGGGGTACCCAAACTTTTTGGCACGAGGGACCAGTTTCGTGGAAGGCAATTTTTCCACGGACTGGGGGGCCAGGGTTTGCAGGCAGGAGCCAATCGCACATAACGGGGGCAGGGTTTGCAGGCAGGAGCCAATCGCGCATAACGGGGGCGGGGTTTGCAGGCAGGAGCCAATCGCGCATAACGGGGGGCAGGGTTTGCAGGCAGGAGCCAATTGCGCATAACGGGGGCGGGGTTTGCAGGCAGGAGCCAATCGCGCATAACGGGGGGCAGGGTTTGCAGGCAAGAGCCAATTGCGCATAACGGGGGGCAGGGTTTGCAGGCAGGAGCCAATCGCGCATAACAGGGGCAGGGTTTGCAGGCAGGAGCCAATCGCGCATAACGGGGGCAGGGTTTGCAGGCAGGAGCCAATCGCGCATAACGGGGGCGGGGTTTGCAGGCAGGAGCCAATCGCGCATAACGGGGGGCAGGGTTTGCAGGCAGGAGCCAATTGCGCATAACGGGGGGCAGGGTTTGCAGGCAGGAGCCAATTGCGCATAACGGGGGGAAGGGTTTGCAGGCAGGAGCCAATCGCGCATAACGGGGCGGGGTTTGCAGGCGGGAGCCAATTGGGTGGACCGGGGGCAGGGTTTGCTGGTGGGAGCCAATCGCACGGACGGGGGCGGGGTTTGCAGGCGGGAGCCAATCACGTGGACACGGGGGGCGGGGACCCCTGTCCCGTTTTTTCCATCCCAATGTCCCGTTTTTGTCTCAAGGAAATATGGTCAGCCTACATTGGAGGAGCATGTGGTGTGAGTGAACCTCAAGCAATGGAACATCCTTCTGCCTCAAGTGGTGGATCATTTTGAGATGTTCCTGTTGTGCAGACTCCCTCAACGATTTAGTGTTATAAATTGCATTGAGCCTTCAGTTAATGGAGAGAAGAATGTTAATGAAGAGAGTAATGACTGCTCTTCTCTCTTCCTCATCTTCCCTCGTTGGATTCTAATCATATACCGTATGGGAAGTTAACATCTAAATACTGTAGGTCTCATGAGAATCTGCAGTTTAAGAGACACTAAGAGGGACAGATACTACTTAAATTTTGGATTAAACTATATATATATATTTAAATCTTGGTTTATTGAATACTGTAAGCCAAAATTGACTGGATTTCCAGATATGTTAAACCAAGAGTACAGTTTATAAACCAGAGGCTGCGTTCTACTGTATCATGTATGAACGTGGCACTCATGCTGACTAAAATCACTTTTGCACAATGCTGCCTACAACAGTTAGCAAGAAAGAAGTTGATCAGCATTGTTTAATGGATAGATATTTTCTCCTATAAAGTAGCAGAGATTTGCATGGGTGCAAGCCCAGCCAGAAAAGTCTTCCGCAGGTATACATCAAATTTCTGCACACAATTGCTGGGTGGGGAAAATTATGTATTTCAAGTATTGTTGCAGGGAGAATGACTTCATGGCAGTCACGATGCGGAATCACTACTTCTAACGGGAGACGTTCGGACATCCACTTTCCCCCATTATCTTCCAGGACTTGGACAGTAAAAGTTTAACAGGAATTCAAGTTACTTCTGAAAGCTTGAAAAAAGAGAGAACAAGCTTTGTCTGGCCCGCAAAGAAAAGGGAAGAATTATCCGGGGTCAAGTTCAATCTTTTCTGGCTAATGCTCCTCTTAAGGATTGAGAAGTTGAAGAGGGCACGTCCTCAAGAAGCCCCCAAAACATTTCTTACGGGGAATGATAGGCCAATCCCAAGGAATGTCCCGGCCCTGTGCAGAGCGCTTCGGAGTCAAGGAGGGAGTATGTTCGGACACCCTTCCATTCTCCTGTTCCCTAAAGAGGGACGGCAACGCTGTAGAATCGTCTTCAGGTGAACGGGATTCTCGCCTGCCACGTCCAGCCAGAAACAGCGGACTCCGGAGGACGAGGCGTGCCTGCCTTGGGCATCCTCGCCGCGTCCCGAGTCCGCGTTTCTAACGAAGAAGCTGAACTGACAAAGCGTGAAAGTGGGCTAAAGGGGGCGGGGGGCGGGGGAGACAAAGAAAGCTGCCCGCTTCCAGGGTACGAACGCTCATCAATATTCCCAAGGCTCAACTTTCACCGCTCCCCTCCTCCTGAACACACGTTTTTCTGTTCTGCGTGTGGGTCCCCCCCCCACTCCAACTTGGCTTGGCAGACTCCTCCCCTTTCCTTAACTCGCTGCGATTTGCTAGCAGAGCGAGTACACACTTTCTCCCAACTTCGTCTCCCTTTACTTCATTGTCACACACACACACACACACACACACACACACCCCTTTTTATCTCATTGGTATCTTCTGGGGAACCTTACCTTTGCCCAGTTGACCCTCGGAGGACTCCAATTTTGGAAAAGGTGGGTGCGTTTATTAATTTCAATCCCGTTCGTTCCTTTCTTCGGTTTTCCTCCTTTTTCCTGGCCGAATCACACCTTGGCGTTGACTTGTTTCCCCTTCCTCGCGATTTCACCAGAAAATGGGAAGGAGGGTGGGAAGAGAACTGTTAATGCTCTGGATCTGGGACGTGGGGAAAGGTTGAATATCTGGTCTGGTTTCTTTAAAGCAAGTGCTTATTACGCTTTCTACGAAAATTATATTTTTGTATAATGATGGATGGATAGTGGGGTTTTCCCGCCTGCGTCATAAAATGGGTAGAAATGAATATTTAAGCACACCGGCGAAACAAAAGGATCTGATTTTCGAGAGACTGCACTTTATTAAAATTCTGTTCTTTTCAGGAGTTTGAGGAAAAAAGAACAGGATCGTGGAGTGAAAAGTGATATCCTAAATGCATAACTCTGAGGAGATACGATCATTTCTGATCGGTTAGAACATTTACTGAGGGAGGCTTCAGCAACTATTATCTGGTTCTCAACCTTTTGGAAACCGCGGCACAATATTGAATATAGCAGTAGTTCTGTGGCGCACCAGAAAATTATTAATCGTATGTAGGTATTTTTAAATGCGTAAGACATGGTTCCAGGGGAAGTTACACATTTTTTATTGTTATGCACTTAGGATTTAGGAAATAAGACAAAAATCTGGTGGCACACACTAGAAACAAGCCTATGGCACACCTGTGTGCCGCACCATGCCAGCTGAGAACCATTGAACTGTATTAAAGAAGAAATCCAACCTCTGACTGTGAAAGTGAACTTGATTTAAATCTAAGAGTTTAAAAAAAACCCTGTAGAATCTGGCATTGTCTTGCGAGATTTGGCTTATGGTTTAAGATAAAATAAATAGCCTCCCCCCTAAACACGCATAGTAAGATTGCAACGTTAAAGTCTTAGTTGCCCTGTTGAATTAGTAAAATAACTACAACATGTATCTGAGCTGGGGCTGATGGGTAGGAATGCATATCAGAGCATTCTTCTAAAATAGCTGAACATGTCAGGTGCTTGTGTGACTTACGCCAAATAATCCCAATAGATCGTTTGGTAACAACATTGAAAACCTGCATAACTATTTTTTATTTATTTAGTTTTATTGTGAACCGCCCGGAGTCCCCCGGTTGGGGGAGATGGGCGGTAATACAAATTTAAACAATAATAAATAAATAAACTACTGTAACATTGGCCTTATCTAAGCTCATATTGCATTAAGTTAAATTTCATTGACCTTGTAGAAAGTGATAAGCATATGCTTAAATTTCACCCACATGAGACCTTGAGGATACAGTGTTTTACACACATTTGGGAGCATTACTGTAGAATACAGTGAGATTTTGGAATGAAAATGGCCATGATGGCTTAACTTTTTTTAGCCCACATGTCATTATCTCTTAATGCAAACAATTCCTTTCTCCTGTGTTGCAGTGTAAAATGGGCACATATTGCCAATTTTTTTTTTACAGTCTCTATATGATAAGCTCACTGTTGTTTAATTTTGATATCCATCCATACTAAGCTAACATCATAATGACTCTGAATTTTTTTAAATTCCAAAGCTTAATTTGCAACTCAGTATTTTGTAATTTTGGTCTTTTTTGATGACTAGTTATCTAAAAAGGTAACTGCTAATAAGTATGAAATTTGCTTATTAATATCTCTATATTCTAAATAGTGTATTTTAAAATAAAATGTTATTACAGAACTTGATTTTTTTTTTAAAAAACTACTTAATTACAGATTAAACTCATATTCTTTCTGTCTTTTCTCTGTAGGTCTTATCGCTGCTCAAAAATATTTTTTATTTTTTATTTTTTTTATTTTTTTGGTCCCTTGTTATTGCTGGGGAGATTTTAACCCTAAAAAGTAAAGGAGATTTTTTTCCCCCTGAGATACAAATGACTAAAGCTAGCGGAGAAGAAACAAGATCGGGTAATAGGATGGAGCGCTTCCAGCAAGGGGTCCGGAAACGTACGCTCATGGCCAAAAAGAAGGTTCAGAACATCACAAAGGAAGACGTTAAAAGTTATTTACTGAGAAACTTTTTTGTGCTATTCACTGTCATTGCAGTCATTGTTGGTGAGTAATTTGATCAAGACCACGATCTTGAAAATTTAGTTTGGACAATGTTATTGCTGTTCACTTCCCTTCCCTGCTGAGAATATGTTGTTGCTCCAGAATTTTTTGGTCTGATCCTCCATGTTGGGTAAGCAGAGGAGAAACTTTTCCCCTTTTCCCAATTGCAGTTCTGCCTGCCGTTACATGTCCTATCAGTTTAGATCTAAAGGGAGCTAATTGGAAAGAAATTTATTACGCTGTTATGATATTTCCTCTTTTTAAATAATCCCTAAATTAGAATATTCTTTGTATTACTTCTTGATACTTATTAGAAATCAAAGGAAATCATCTACAACCTTAGTCCATTCCCTATTTATTCTCCAAGGGCATCTGTCTGTTACAAGCTATACATAATCAGACACACCAAAGTTCTTAATGTCACTTAATTCTGAACAATGCCAAGCCACAGAAATAAGAATTTCAACGACAGCAGTTAGCTCTTTTTTTTTCTTAATGGAATTGCACTTGTGCTTCCAAGGTCAAGTGTCCCACCACATGTTCTACTCATGTCATTCAATCATTGATGGCAGATTTATCTGGCAAAGAAAGCATAAGGGAATTTGGTTGCATATTGTTTGCAAAGCGGATTAGAGCAATGTTTGCAAAGGTTTTATATTTCGAATATTTCTCCATTCAAAAGGAAAAAGGTTGGTTTGGGAAGAATCCTTGCTCCTGTAAGACTTTATAGTGACCTGAATCCCAAGACTTGTGCAACGTGTTCTGTGTGGCAAGAACTTGGGTTGTGTTTTATTTATTTATTATTTAAATTTGTATCACCGCCCATCTCCTCTATACCAGGGAACTCGGGGCGGTTTTCAGTGCAGTGGTCTTTCTACTTGCTTTCTACTTGCTGGTTTGTAAATGTTTTGATTTTTTAAAAAAGAATTTTGACAAGATAAGATAGGCATGGAGATGATGATGATGATGCATTGTAGTTTTCCCTTCAACAGATGAATAGTTGGCTTCTTTTTTCATTCAGAATTGCATGCATCACCGTGGGCACAGCTAAAGAGCTTCTTGAACTTTTGTCACTGAGTTCTGTTTTGTGAGAGAAAGTATTTTTATAAGAAGAAAAAAATAAACCAAGTGAACAAAAGTATTTGAATAAACAAAAATAATTGTATTATGTGTAGTCATAATCTTTATTTTATTTAGAGGGAGTATCAGGTACTTGGATAACATTAAAAACAAGGAAAGAATGTTTGGTTATTGTAATCAAAGGAACTAAGTTAGTTTGCTTCATAATCCACTGTATGAAAAGGACTTTAAAGTTATTTCCCTTTGAGAGTTTTACAGGAAAAGAAACATGGGTGGCCATTTTGGGGGGGGGGATGTTCAAAACACTACGGTACAAGATTTCAAAATCATTTTCCAGGAGCTTCTGCTTCTTGCAACTTTTGCCTAACCTTACATTGTTTCAGGTTTCTATAGTTTGTTGGGACATTAATGCCTTCTGCATATGCCCCACTGAAAAGACTGGGAACACTCAAGAGAATGGTCATCTTGTATATGTTCCATTCCTTTCACCTGGACGTGCAATCTAGGTGTAGTGCAGCAGAAACTGGGAAGTTCACCCAACCATAATCACTTCCGATCACATATAGTGGAAACAAATTTGAAAAGAAATGAGCATGCCTCCCATGCCATAAGGCATCCGTAGCCAGGTAGATGGGTATAGTAGCAATTAGCAAGTAAGCAAGCACAGTCTAAGTAAAAGCTCTTCTTTGTATCTTTATCTTAAAACGGATATGACTCCCAAGAGGAGACTTACGTCATAGAGTCATAATCTGGTATTTCTAAAAAGTAAGGATGCAATGCTGTAGTTACTAATGTAGGAGTAAATCACATGATCACAATGGGATTTATTCCCAAATTGACATGTAGACATATGCACTACTCTATGCATAGGGAATATATACTGTTCTAGAAACCATCAGAATGTACCTGTTTTATTCTTTGAATCAATATTTTAGTAAGCACAAATTGCATTTAAATTTTAACAGCTGATTTCTTCAGGCAAGGCATTGATTAGGCTTAGAATTATGCTGAATGTAACAGCATTATATACCCTTAGATTATTCTCTAGATATAGTTAATGGGCAATGATTCCTTGAATAAATTTCATGGGGTTACTTGAAAAATAGTTCCAAGGATCTGTTGTTGTGGAACTCTTATGGAAATAATTCCAAGAATCTATTTTGTTGTGCAACTTGAGTTGATTGTAAAAAAGCCGTATCTAGATCAGACATGAGAGATTTAGGTTCACAAGCTTTAAAGCAGAGCAAAAATTATGGGGTATAACTTTGTGAACAAAGTGAATTATGGGGTATAACAGTGAAAAAAACTCTCACTGCCATAGCATTAGAAAAAGGAAATAGACTGATTTCCTGAACAGCCAAACGCATCCATTTATCTCAATGTTACTAGGATCTAAATCATCTATTTGAGGCCACAATCAAGCATGAAACTGTGGTCATGTTGCATCAATTAAAAAAAACCTGAAAGACTTTCCCATTTAAGGAAGTAAAGAGGAGATTTTTTCTTGAGTACTATTCCAGAAAAACTAATTTGAAGAAATGAAGTTGTGGCAAAGACCATGATAAGAAAAACAAGATTTTTCTTATCTTTTCTTTCTTCTTTCTTATTTTCTTACCGCCCAGAGTCCCCTCTGGAAATGGGGGGACATGGGCGGTGATATAAGTTAGAAATATAAATAAATAAATAAATAAATAAATAAATAAATAAATAAATAAATAAAAAGATTTATATGTATACATAGCATATGTAAGCAAATGAGGTAGAAAACATTTCAGAGGAGTTCTTGTTATGCTACTTTTTCTTGTCAATCCTATTTGGCAGAATATGAAGTTTACAATCTGAAAATGTCAAAACGAAATAACCAGTGAACCAATATATTCTGAAATGGCAGTTAGAAGAGATCAATTTTAGAAAGTTTAGTAAATGTGATATGTACTTTTCTTGGTTTGCTGAAATGAAATGATGTTGATAGAATTGTAGATCTTAGAATACATTTTCAGAGGCATCTTTTCAAATAGTTTACAGGAATACTGAATTTTAGTAACATAACTTTATATGAGCAGCCAAACAGCAGTTTGAACAGTTTGAACAGAAGGCCAAAGTGGTCCCAGTGGTGGTAGGAGCACTCAGGGCTGTGACTCCTAAGCTGGGAGAGTGGCTCCAGCAGATCCCAGGAGCAACATCAGAGCTCTCTGTCCAGAAGAGTGCAATGCTAGGAACAGCTAAGATACTGCGCAGAACCCTCAAACTCCCAGGCCTCTAGTAGAGGACCCAAGGTTGAGGAAGACACATACCACCCATAGGGGTGAGAAGGGAATTATTTTATATATGGATAAAATTGATTAGGAATAATTATGGATATGGGATATATATATATATATTAGGAACTAATTTGTTCTTATTAATAATTATGGATATGGGATATATATATATATATATATATATATATATATATATATATATATATATAAAATAGGAACTAATTTGTTCTTATTGAACTAACTCACTCTGGACAAAAACGGTAGAGCAGAAATTAAGAACATCAGGAGTGTCTGTCAATTCCTTATTAACTTTGGATTTTGTTCAGGCCAAAAAGCTGGTGTTGCAAAATTGGACGACATTGAATATCAGTCTGAAGCCAGCTCACTCTCTCAGAACCCTAGAAATATGCCAGACGCGGGTTCCTGGGAACCGGCAAGCTGTTGGTGTGCCTTTTCTTTCTCTAGTTTAAGGAAAGGATTTTTTCAGGGCCAGGCATAACATCCTTCCATCGGTGCTGTTGACTGGCAGGTATGCCAATATTCCCCTGTCTCAGAGCACTCGCCCTTTTGACTCTGGGGAAATAGACAATTCAACATGTCCTTTTTATTGTAACTTTTATAAGGATCTTCTAAAGGATATCATAACCCCTCTTTTACTAAGTACCTGGGAGAACAGACAGTTTTTACACCCACCTTTTACTCTGACTTGAACCGTGAAAGCACCTACACAGTAGCCGAATTTAAAATGAGGCAACAACTACCATCAAACATAACTGGACAATCCTTTCTCTTTCTTTTCCTTTTGACTGTTTGATTTTATCGGGTTGTATCTATTGCTGATCTCTGATCATAAAGAATTTGAATTTGAACTAACTGATATAAATCAGGTCCAGGATAGGAGGGAAATCTCCAGTGACATTAGAATTCAACTAGTGTAAACTTATTAACAAGTGGTACTCCCCACCCTACTAGTATTATACTACTAGAACAAACCTTACAGTATAATATTAGGCCTTTATATCAGAAACAAGCCCTATGTGATTCAGTGGGATATAGCAGGGTTCCCCAGTGTGGCTCCCTGCAGATGAGTGGTGAGTGCAACCCTCAGCGCGCCAAGCCAACATGGGCCTTCAGCGGATTGCCAAGTTGTGAAATCTGAAACAGAAGTCTGCAGTAAACATATTGCAGACAAAATGGCTGGCACTGCACTTACAAACTTTGCTAAGGTGATACGAGAGTTAAGATTTGAAAAACATAGACTGACCATATTTCCTTGAGACAAAAACGGGACAAGAGGAACGGGCGAGGGCGGAGCGGCTGGTTGGGGGGGCTGGGGGGGTTCGCCTCCACCTATCAGTGAGCAGGAGGGGCGGGGCGGGCAGTGCGATGGGCGGGGGCGGAGCAGCTGATTGGAGGGAACCCAGAAGGGGAATCGCCTCTGCCTGTCGTGGTGCTGGGCCCGCCTCTCCCACCTCCTTTGCCGCGTGCTGGTGGGCGGGGGCGATTCCTCCTCTGGGTTCCCTCTGGTCAGCTGCTCCGCCTCCGCCTGTTCCTGAAAAATGGGACAAAACTGGCATTTATGTTAAAACGACGGGACGGTTGAGAAAAGGGGAAAAAACGGGACTGTCCCGTTCAAAACGGGACGTATGGTCAGCCTAGTACAGTGCTTTCCAAAGTGCCGCCATTGGCGACACACCAACGGCGGCAGCAGTGGTGCGGGGGGCGCGCAGCGGCGCTGTGCATGGCAGCGGCGGCGGCCTCGCTAAAACGCAGAAGCACTGATGCCGTGCCGCTGTCGTAGTCACTGCCGCCGCCGTACACACTGCCGCCGCCGCACACGCCCCGCACCACCGCCGCACACGCCCCTGTGCCGCCACTTCGCGACACACTAAACTGTGTGTTGCGACACACTAAAGTGTCGCGACACACAGTTTGGAAAGCTATGGCCTAGTAAAACAGTGATCTGTAGTTATTAACCTGCTGTGGTGGTGACAGTCAGTTAAATTAAATTATAATCTCCGCTTTGAAAAATCATCTCAAGTTCAACTAACAACCAATGAACCCTTCTCATGCTGCTTTTATTGCAACTCTGGGACAACATGAAGTTGGGATGGGAAGGATTTTAAAAGTGAATTGAAAGACTTGCTTTAATGTAGGACCCAGTGCTTGGGAGAAGACTTCCTTGGGCTGATCCTGATCCTATCTTAAGGCCACCTCCAACCCTGAGCAGTAGCATAGGACCTTAAGGGCCTCAGGCAAGCTCTCGCTTGCAAATGTTTAAAGTAAGCACTCTTACTCGGATACCGTGTGCTGCCAATGTATTAGTTGGCTTTGACTAGCTGTGGACAGCAAGGAGGCCAGCCAGAGCTTGGATTCAGAGCGCTGATCACAGGCAAATTATCTACTCCTGGCAGAGAACAGAAATATTCACCCATATAAACACTGCAAAAAAAAAATCAGTCAAGAAATATGCTGCAGACTAGCACTTGGTAGAGCCTAGGAAAAGAGATTCAAATGCCGTGATGTGTCTACACCTAAAAAGATCAGAATCGTGCAACCCATGGTATTCCCTGTGACACTCTATGGGAGCGAAACTTGGACTTTGAAGAAGCGGAACAGGAAGAGTATTGACGCCTTTGAACTTTGGTGTTGGAAGAGACTCCTGAGGATGCCATGGATAGCGAAGAAAACAAACAAATGGATCATTGAACAAATCAGCCCAGAGTTCTCACTCAAGGCACAAATGACCAGGCTCAAATTATCCTACTTTGGACACATTATATGAAGACCCAGTTCTCTGGAAAAGGCTGTAATGCTGGGAAAGTTGGAAGGAAAGAGAAGAAGAGGACCACCAGCAGCAAGGTGGACGGACTCAGTTATATGAATGCACCATTGGAAGACTTGAAAGAATAGGTTAGGGATAGTTTGTCATGGAGAAGTTTTATCTATGTGGTCACTAGGAGTTGAAAATGACTTGGCACATAACCAACCAACCAATCAAACAAACAATAAAAAAACCCTACAACTCTTATCCCAATATTCTAAACTAATACAGGACCTGTAAAGGGGTGAGAGGGGCTGTAAATACTATTAAACCTCCCTGCAGGGAGTTTAGCTCTCTCCTTAACTTCTGACCTCCCTACACTGTCAGTCTTTTGACCTTCTCAGTCTTCTTTCCCTTCCCCTCAGTCTTCTTTTCCTTCTCAGTCTTTTTTCCTATAGCAGGCCAGTTCTGATGGCACATAGTAAAATTTTGTAGAAAACAGTGTCAGAGCTTCATGGTTTCTCAGATAGCACAGTGTCATGTAGTTGAGTACTAAAGGAAAATCCAAATCTGAATCAATTTATTATATTTAACAGCTTTACAAATAAAAAACAATAATGATAACAACAAAAAGCCCAATCAAATATATGCTATTTTGATATATATAGATATCTCATTCGCAATAGGGGCAGGCAACTCCATCGCTAAGCGGCATGATTGTTAAGAGCAACAACATATGATCACACTGACTTACACCATCAGTTCAATCAGTTCTGGTCGGTAAGCAAATCACGGGTCGTTAAGCGTGTCATCATGTGACTACAACTTGCAACTTCCTGCTGGCTTCCCCATTGACTTTGTTGGAAGCTGGCTGTGAAGGTCGCAAATGGCAACCATGAAATTGTGGGATGCTGCAACCATTGTAAATGCATGCCAGTTGTCAAGCACCCAAATTGCGATCACATGACTGCAGGGATCCTGCGACAACTGCAACTTGAAGGACCAGTCATAAGTCTTGTTTTTCATCACTCTTGTAACTTTGAACAGTCGCTGAATGAGCAGTCGATAAGCAAGGACTATCTATGTTTACTTTATATTTAATATAATTTTCACTACTTTCTGTTTGCTCCAAACTTTCCAACTTCTACCACTTAAGGCAGCATTCTCACACTGTCCAATGATAGGATTGGCCTGCTTAGTATTGCACCCTTTGTTGTAGATTCTGCCTTAAGCATACCATATCTCAGCTGCAAAAATTTTAATGCTCTGAACCACTTTTTCCCATTCAAATTCAAAGCACGACATAGCTGTAATATCTGGGAATCCCCAAAATTAGATCAAATGGGTGAGGGAGCATCAGGCATTTTTAATGCTGACTTCAGTTCTCAATCAGCTATGAGATTGCACAGTTGCCCTACCTTTTAAAATTTTCTTTAGAGGAACCATGCCAGGACCAATCTGGACTGTGAACACCAACCACATCTAGGGTGGATGTAGCCTTGTCCTTTTATTCTCTCCACCCTCAAAGCATTTGTTTAGAAACATTGACATCCTTCTGGTCTAGGGATGGCTGCAGCCCAGCTCTTCCTTTGGAAACGTGCCACTTTCCCCAAGAAAGACAAAGACAAACTAGTGTAATTGGGGAATCCTGGGGAGGTGGAACTAGAGAAGGTGAAGGGAATCAACATCACTAGTTGCCCTCTAGTAAATGCATCTTCTGTGAGTGATCCTATCAATCATGGCAACCATTTATGGAAGCACCCATCACATTATGCCTCAAAAGATTGTTCCTTCTTACTTTATCCATTAAAAAGTCTTCATATAATAGGTTTTTTCCTAACTCGTAATATTTTATAAATACCTATCCTGGAAGCTAGGTTTCTTTCCCAAAGGACATATATATCCTTGGTGACTTTAGTTCCTGTCTGTTTCTTCCTTGTTCAACTTCTTCCTGTACTGTCATCTCTAACCTAACTTCCAGAGTAGTTTTCTCTTGCCTGTTCAGTAGAGACCTATGCTTGGAGCATGATCAGTTCTGCTTTGTGTTTTCAGATTAAGTGCTTCACCTTACACGTGCCTTAATAACCCTGTAAACTCAAAAAAAGCAAGATGAGATCTAGTTGTGATGGGAAACCAAAGGAAAAACTAGTGTTATAAACTACGTTGGGAAGTTGAAACCAAATTCCAAAAAAAATGGTCTTGCCTTATTGTCAAAGAAACTACATAAATATGCAACTAGAGTCTAGCTCAAATTGAGAGCATCTGTACTTTTTTAAGAACTCCAAAAAAGCCTTTGTACCTCTGCATTTGGGGGAACAGTTACATCACCCTTTACCCAGCCTTGTATTATCTTTGCTGACTGAGGATAGTAGGAATTATTCCCAGCTGAGAATTCAACCCTAGCATAACCAACCACCATGGATACAAGCAAGGTTGAAAATTACTTCACTCGCATGTAATCCATTGTGTAATGGATGCATTACATGGTAATGTGACTTCATGTCCCCATGTTTGCTTCCCTGTTTGCTAGGTTCTAGGTGACCTGTGGGCTTGGCCTTTTCTTTGCAGATATTTCATTCATTTACTCAGTAACCTCATTAGGGAATAAGTAAATATTTATGCCGTTGTTCCAAAAACTTGTTGCCGAAATATGGATTGTGTCTTTGTTTGCATTTATGAATTGAAGGCTCAGTTGCAAGATAGATTTTGGGTGCCAAGCAAAATAATTAGTAATTTAAAAAATAACATACTGCAGGAGGTTGGTTGTAACCAACCTGGGGGGAGGGAAGCAGGCTGTGAAGAGAAAGGGAGGAATCCCAAATGCTTTTTTACTGGTATTTAGAATTTCTCCCTCTTTCTTTTGTTTGCTTTATCACCAAAGAGGAAAAGGATTGTATGGCATATGTCATCGTAAGCTAAAAATGCTGGCTTAATAAAATCAGGATGTAAACAAGTCATGTACAGCCAAGTTGTGTCCTCACTTTGTGACAACAAGCCATCAGGCTAGGATTTGGTACTGGGACAAGTTAGGATTTCACATCAAAAATAGTAACAAGCTCAGATCTGTAAGCAATTTTGAAGATTGGTTTAAAGCTGACTTCTGATCCTAGTTTGTTTGCAAGTGCTTAACTGAGTTCTAGGCTCACCCATCACAAGAAACTACAGTAAGTGCTGTATCTTAGCTTAATAGCTACCTTTGCAGAATGTGGAGTACAGTGAGTGCATACCTGTAGTTTGTTTAGATCCTGGTTTATTGTAATAATGAATAATAACTGGGGAAACATCAACTTAGCTTATTGCACCAAAGTTGTCAGAGAAATATAGTATTATAAGGTAACCACAAATGTTGTCAAATTTAAAATACTGTGTGAAATTCTAGATTTGTCATCAAATGAAAAATGCTGCAGGGTATAGATCTAGAAACATCCTTAGGAGAATGTTAAGATGCTATGGACCTAATATACCTTAGGTTCAACAAAACATTTTACAGTACAGGGTACTCCATGACATTCCTCTTACCAAACTATTCAAGTGTGGACTGGCTGGTATGACAATTGAGTATTGTCAAAAACCGTATTCTCAAAAATCAAATTCAGAGTGCTCATCAATAGTTCTTTATCAAACTGGAGAGGGGTATTGAATTGAGATGCCTCAAGGTTCAGTCCTGGTCCTCTACTCATCAATAGTTTTATTAATGACTGGGATGAGAAGATGGAGTAAATATTAATTTTATTATATCAAAAGAAAATACAACATTGGAATGGATAGCTAATACCCTGGAAGACAAATAAAATTCAACATAATCTTGCTAGGTTAGAAAAATTAGCTAAAAATAATAGAGTGAACTTTAGTCATGATCAATGAAAAATTATTCAAATAGGAAAATGACATCAACTGCACAGATATAGCATGGTAAGTTTGGCAATAGTACTTGCAGAAATAATCTTGGACTAAGAGTTGATAACAAGCCCAAACGAGTCACCCTTGAGATGTGGTTGCAAACAATGCAAATGCAATTTTAGGCTACATCAGTAGTAGTTTCTAGTCATGGGAGTAATAATATCACATTATTCTGTGTTGATCTGACCCCTCCTTGGGTTCCGAGTCTGTTTCTGGGCACTACATGTCAAGAAGGATTGAGACAAACTGGAACTCGTTCAGAGAAAGGCAACAAAGATGTTTGGAGGAGAAGGAACTATTTTCTGTGAGAAGAGATTGAAAGAACTGGGAATATTTAGCCTTGGGGGAAGAAGACGGAGGGGATGCATGATAACACTCTGGCAAGCTTTTCTTCACTGGATGCATTTCAGTAGAGGCTGAATGGTCACCTGTCTTGGATTCTTCTTTGGATTCCTGCACAAAGCAGGTATATGAACTCAGTGTCTAGATGGCTCCTACCAATTCTATGATTCTACTTGACTGGGGAAACAAGAAGTCACATACAGTATAATTGAAGTTTAGACCATCGTGAAGGGCCTAGAATTAATATATTATTTTTTGAAAACCCCTTGGCTTGATAACATCCATTAAAACCACAGCCAAATGGTGTTGAACATTCCTTCATCGGAACTAGATGGATTTAATTCCCCCAAGATGTTGTGATGCTCAATAAAACAGACACTTGAGAACATAGTAGAGAATGGATGGAGAGCAGGTTTTTCAGACACTGTTGTCTATGAATATTGAAAATGTTGCCAGCATTTAGTGTGTGTGTGTGTGTGTGTGTGTGTGTGTGTGTGTGTGTGTAGAGAGAGAGATCTCCAAAGCAGCTTTTCAAAATTGAATCCAAAGTGCTGCACAGCCCTCTGTTTTTATTCAGGTATAAGATACTTCTCAGTATTGAATAATGTGCCCCTGAGCCATTCCCCAGTTGCAACTGAAGTTTAAACTGAATTAAATATGTTTTAGCTCTTTGACAAAGTTCAAGCTTTTGAATTTGTTAAGTGTGAATTAAGTTTTGGAAGGATTTGTTGGGTGTGTGTGTGTGTGCTTTGTTTGTTTGTTTGTTTCAAAAAGAGTAGTCCTGGCATGCCATATAAAGATCTAGCGTGGCCGTTGGCCCAAAAATGTTTTCCCATTACTCCAATAGAAGAAAACAGTACTCTTTTTCTGTGTTGTTGTTCAAGAACTTCTTGCTAGTTTTTAGATGAGATGGTCCTTTGGCATAATCAGTAGTCCCCATGTTCTTTCTTTCTTACTTTTCTTGTTGGTCCATGAAAGGCTTTTGGATGACCTTAATAAAAGTTCATTGACGTTATCTCACCTCATTTTTAGTTGTGTGGTTCTAGTATGTAGAAAGTATGTTTTCCATGGTAACATTGTAAGGAGAATTAAACTGATAGTTAAAAGATGTTTTGCACATGCTGATACTCCCCATCACTTTCTGGTTCACAGGAACATTAGTTCGCCATGAAATCTGCATCAGGCAAGCAGTGTGTATGTGTGTAAACTTGAGAGCTAGTTAGTGTAGTGGTTAAGTTGCTGGACTAGGAGTGGAGACCCTATAATAGACCCATATTCTAGTCCTCCCTTAGGCATGGAAACCAACTGCTTCTTCAGGGACAGTGCCTTTCTTTAGCTTGTTTCATCCCATCCATGTCCCAAGAGTCTCAAGATACCAGGTCAAGACTTCTACAGCATCTCCAGATTGGCAATGTACAACTGAGTATTAACAGCATACTATGAGAACCCAAGGTGTGTGGTGGCTCAGCGGGTAAGACGCCAGGCTTGTCGATCGGAAGATCGCAAGTTCGGAGGTTCAAATCCCTAGCCCCGCGTGACGGAGTGAGCTCCCGCACTCGCCCCAGCTCTTGCCAACCTACAATTCAAAAGCATGCAAATGCAAGTAGATTAATAGGTACCACTTTGGTGGGTAGGTAACAGCGTTCTGCAGGCGTCATGCCGGCCACATGACCGTGGAAGCATCTTCGGACAGCGCTGGCTTTTCGGCTAACAAACGGAGATGATCACCAGCCCCTAGAGTCGGACACGACTGCACAAATGTGCGGGGGGAACCTTTACCTTTACCTATGAGAACCAGTGATTAAGGAGCTAGACTAGAAGCAGGGGGATCCAGGTTCTAGTCCTCCCTTAGGCACAGAAACCAGCTATATGACTTTGGGGCAGTCACTCTTTCTCAGCCCTAAACTGGTAAGTAAAAAAAAAATCAATCTACTAACCTGTACTGGACCAATGTGATAGATTACAGCCCATAACTTTCAGTAAAGAGGCTTTCATCTTACAGTAAATTGATTCATAATAATAATAATAATAATAATGATGATGATGATGTTTTCCATATGAAGAAGTCCTCAAGAGCTTAGTTTCAGCAATACTGCTCCTAGAATATGTATTGGCCCTTCCATAAAACTTCAGTTGCTCCAGAACTTAAGTGAAATGTTTGAGATGTTTTCAGTTCTGCTTTAGAGGTAAGGCGAGCTATATTTGGAGTAGTTGGCACTTCAGAATAAACTATGGCTACTGCAATCAGGCGGGGAATTAGAGTGCAACAAGGAAGTCCAGAGACAAAGCCCTGAAGGTCAGCTCTCATACTGAAATCATGGTCAATATTTGAATTGAATCACTGAACTGGATATCTGTCAAGTGGAGTGAAAGGGACTGAACAGTTTAAATTAATCAGTGTTAAATCCTCACATCTTACTTAGAGGTAAGATATCTTACTTAGAGGGCCTGTAAGGCACATCCTATGACTAATTAACATAGTCAAGCATTCCATTCAATAGGAGGTCATTCTTGGTTTCATAATGGTGATGCTGTACAAGCCATGAAATCATATTTTAAAGTGATTAAAGTGTGGGTGACCATGAGCAGGGCCTCCCAGTCTAGCAACGAGCACAACTGGTGCACAACAGGAAGTTGTGCAAAGGCCCTCCTGGGATGGTTGCCACCTGCTCTTTGAACAGGAGCTGTGAGTCCAGAAGGACCCCCAGACTGTGCATGGGTTCTGTTTGGGGTAGTAGATGGGGTAGTGGATGTGGTAGGTAATCCCATCCAGAGCAAGAGATGGAAAGTCCCCGGAACCAGGGGGTCCCAACACCCACTCAGTCTTTCTTGGGTTGAGTTGAAGCCTGTTGTTCCCCGTTCAAATCCCCACAGCCTCCAGACAGAACCTCCACAGCATCACTTAGTTGGCCCAGAGTGGAGGTATAAATCTGGGTATCATCAGCATACTGATGGTATCTCACCCCATCTGTCAGATAACCTCACCCAGTAGCTTCATGTAGATGTTAAGCAGGAGCAGAAAAAATACCAAACCCTGCAGCACCCCCAAGCAGGACCTCTCCCCACCATCAACACCAACTGGAACCAGCCCCGGAGGAAGGAAGTGAACCAACACAATGCACTGCTACCCACACTTAACCCCCAGAGCCAATCCCGAAGGATACCATGGTTGCTGGTATCGAAAGCCACTGAGAGGTCAAGAAGAGCAAGGATGGACACACTACCCCCATCCCACTCCTGCCAGAGGTCATCCAAAAGTGCAACCAATGCAATTTTATGTCTTACGTATGCAGATAAGTTAATGTTGATTTATCAGCTGGACAAGACCAAATATCTGCAAATACCACTTATTTCAAAGGGAATTATGAGTAATAGGCCCAATACTTCTTTTAAAACGCCCATTAATTCTTTGATGTCTTGTAAACATGTGAATAGTTGTTGAGTAGAAAAAAGGCTGCCAGATAGGATGATAGACTATCAATTTCTGAGGCACAGAATGGATTCACAGTGAATCATACACATTTGTAGAAATATGGTCCAAAATATAGGGTGCACTATGTAGCCATGTGAGTAACTGACCTATAGAATATGTGAATTGGTATAGTGGTCAACTGATTTACAGGAGTCTCATATAACCAAGTTAGAAGACTAGCAAGCAGTATTATCTGATAGTCTTTAGGTATAATTAAGGCTTGGTAAAAGATCTCATATTGTGAAAACAATTTTAAGTTTGAGAGGTGTTCTTTCTCTAATTTTAGGGCTTTAGCTTTTGGTCAGAGGGAAATGCTCAAGAAAAATGTAGAGATGCCATATTGACAGAAACACACTTATATCCATACACGTACATGTATGGATATCACATCACACTGATTCCACCAAAGGAAGTTATTTGTCATATTTGTTGTTCTAGAGTTGTCATAGCACTCTAGAAAATATAAGTTTGTGACATTAAATAGCTTAGTTGCAAGAAATATTTGACTTGCCTTGCTATTGTGTTGCCATTAAAATTCTTAGCTGTCTTCATTTTCTCCTGAACCTAAATCTGGTTCCAAATTTTCAGTTTATTTCATGTTGAGTCCTTTATCTTTGTTTCTGATCCAACCAGTGTACATGTTGGAAGACCTTACCTCCAACAGGAAAATCAAAGAATAACATAAGGAGTAATTTAAGGCTATTCTTCATTTTTTCCACATTTAATTTCAAGCCTGCCTGATATAGTCATTATTAAAAATTCTTAGTTGGATACTAATGCGAGAACATAAGGGGCGTGGTGGCTCAGCGGGTAAGACGCCAGGCTTGTCGATCGGAAGATCGCAAGTTTGGAGGTTCGTATCCCTAGCCCTGCGTGCGGAGTGAGCTCCGGCACTCGCCCCAGCTCTTGCCAACCTAGCAATTCGAAAGCATGCAAATGCAAGTAGATGAATAGGTACCACTTTGGTGGGTAGGTAACAGCGTTCCGCGCGTGTCATGCGACCACATGACCATGGAAGCGTCTTCGGACAACGCTGGCTCTTCGGCTAACAAACGGAGATGAGCACCGGCCCCTAGAGTCGGGCACGACTGTACAAATGTGCGGGGGGAAATTTACCTTTACCTTAATGGGAGAACAACACAATTCTTAAGAATACCAACCCATACACAACCTATTGTTTCTACACTGGCAACTCATCAGATGCCAAGCTCCTGAAACAAATCTTTTGAATCTTATATAATACACACAGGTATTTGGTCTCCTGCTATGGTCTCCACTGCTTCAAGGTTCTGTTCATCTCCCATCTCAAATCCATCTTTGCTTTTAGGAGGACACCAAGTATTCTCATGCTCCCATGGTTAAAATCTTATGAGAGGAGAACAGGCCAATGCTTTGTGGCCCTGTCTCCTCAATTGTATTTCTGGCACCTCACTGCATTAACACCCACAAACTGGAGAAGATCTGAGTTAGAGATCAGTGATTGATTAACTTAATTAAGTTAAATTTAATTAGTAAATTTAAATTAGTAATTTAAACAGTCTTATAATATTTGATTATTATCTTATTTGATTTTTATCCCACCTCTATTTTGGGCCAACTCAAACTGCATATCTACCTACTGCTTCCTCCTCCTATTTTCCCAACAACAACCACCAAGTTGGGCTGAGAGAGAGGGACTGCCCAAAGTCACCCAGCCACCTTTCATGACTAAGGGAGAACTAATTCACCGTCTCCTGGTTTCTAGCCCAGCACTTTATCTCCCTACACCAAACTGCCTCTCAAGAGTTCTAAATCACACAGAGAGCTATTGAACAGATAGAGCTTTATGCTCTATCAAAGGTGCCACATCAAGCCTTCTCCTCCATTGTGTAGAAGGCAGTGGGGCCAGTTAATAGAGACATGAGAGGGGAAGCACCGGTCAGCAATCACGCTCCCTTTCCCTCTCAAATGATTTCAATTGTATGAGCGAAAGAATGCATGGCATCTTCCCAGATATATCTGATAAAATACAAATGAAGTGGATGGGGAAAGGTCAGCAAATATAAGCTCACTTTCTGCTCATAGTCTGTGGCTTGAATCATGTCAACTGGATTTCTATTTTCTCAGTAGAAACGTTTCACTCCTTATCCAAGGAGCTTCTTCAGTCTGAGATCTCAGACTGAAGAAGCTCCTTGGATAAGGAGTGAAACGTTTCTACTGAGAAAATAGAAATCCAGTTGACATGATTCAAGCCACAGACTGTTCCACCTAGATGACTGAGAACCTTCATCGACATATTTCTGCTCATACATTTTTAATCTCATGAAGGACTACTGAAAAAGGCCCCTGGATTACTATCCATATATAATTATATCTCATTGGAGTCAGGTATCTCCTTTTGTCTAGTTTAAGAGAAACAGAGTTCTTGCTCAGTTTCTTGACCTGATTTATCCTCTAAATTTTCTCCGAGAGACAAGGACATTACTTTAAACTATAATGCTAAGGCAGGATTTTTTTAAAAAATTACAATTTGCTACACGAGAAATAATGATTTCACATAATGCTAAACCATAATGGGTAAATTCCATGTTTTAACACTGTGGGAACCCAGAATAATAATGAACAGATTAATATTCGGATGCAAGATTGGTTGAGTGGTGGGCAAAAAACAATTATTTAACGAAAAAAATTATGAAATTTGTTTTTGTGGGAAGATTGTGATTTTAATCTTTTTTATTTTATTTTATTTTGGCTTGCAAATACTAGTAAGAAAACAGTTTTTGTTTTGGATCTGGATATTAAAAAGGTAAAGGTTCCTCCCGCACATTTGTGCAGTCGTGTCCGACTCTAGGGGCCGGTGCTCATCTCCGTTTGTTAGCCGAAGAGTCAGCGTTGTCCGAAGACGCTTCCACAGTCATGTGGTTGCATGACGCCCGCGGAACGCTGTTACCTACCCACTGAAGTGGTACCTATTCATCTACTTGCATTTGCATGCTTTCGAATTGCTAGGTTGGCAAGAGCTGAAGTGAGTGCGGGAGCTCACTCCCTCATGCGGGGCTAGGGATTTGAACCTCCGAACTTGCTTTGTTCCAAAGTTAAATACCATCATTTGGATGACCATACATCAGTGTTTTTCAAGCTTGGCAACTTTAGGATGTGTGGATTTCAACTCCCAGAATTCCTCAGCCAGCATGCTGGCTGGGGAATTCTGGAAGTTGAAGTCCACACATCTTAAAGTTGCCAAGTTTGAAAAACACTGCCATAAGTGGTGCAACCTATTTTTACTTAAGATTGGTATAGACATCTGTAGATTTATCATGCAATAAGTATACTCCATATATTGTTATTTTGCATGTCCTCTAATCAAGTTTAATTAGTACCCAAAGTTAGTAACATAGCACAGTTGCATTTCAGAACTCTGCATTAATATTTCCACTTTAACATGAAGAAGTGTAAAATAGAATCAAAATGTTGTGTTCTGCTTGGTTTGATAATTATACAGAGCTACATCTTGCAAGCTTTCATTTTTGTCTCTGTTTAGACTACATACCTGGGCAGTTTCTTTTAATACATTGTTCTGGAAAAATCAGGGCATTAGAATTGCTTTGTTTTTTGGAAATATGTGCTCCTCCTGTCTTCTTTTTGAATGACTGCTCCGCCCCCCCCCCCCCCGCCCCATGTGAAAGGTCAGGAGAAAACCTGTAGAACAACTTTTGGGAGATTTCTTACTAGGCTTTGTTCCACTGATGGGCTCACAAATTGTTAGGAAACTTAAATCTTTGTAGAGAAGAGGTGTTCCACATCCATGTAGAATCTATACCAGAGCCCCTTTGATTTCCAACCCAGCCTTGCTTGTTATTTTTTACGTGCAATCATTGCCCTGTTTTCACACATGAATGAATGTAACATAGCATCCATGGTGTCTTTAATGAAATCACAGGCAGGACATCAGTGAATTTATTTTTATTTATTTATTTATTTTTATTTTATTTATTTATTTATTTATTTATTTGTTGAATTTCTATAACCGCCCATCTCCCCCTCAAGGAGGGACTCTGGGCGGTTCACAACACAATATCAACAAAACACAACAAAAACTGTAATAAAAATAGAAATACAATAAATTACAATAAAAATACAATAAAATCCCAGAGGCAGATAGTTCTAAAGTGACGTTGAGTATGATTAAAATATTTTAAATATCTAAGGTGGCTCTAAGGGATCAGCCATCCCCAGGCTTGACTGCTTTCCTTTTTGCCCCAGGCGAGATCACAGAGCCAGGTTTTTAATTTTTTTCTAAAATCCAGGAGCGAGGGGGCCTGTCTTATCTCTGGTGGGAGGATGTTCCATAGGGCAGGTGCTGCTGCAGAGAAGGCTCGCCTCCGGGACCCCGTTAGGTGGAATTCTTTCATAGAAGGGGTCCGCAGCATGCCCTCTCTGCAAGATCGGGTGGGACGGGAAGATGTAATGGGGATGAGGCGGTACCTCAGATAACCTGGTCCCGTGCCATGTAGGGCTTTAAAGGTGATAACCAACACCTTGAATTGGACCCGGAAGCAAACTGGCACCCAATGCAGCTCATGGAGCAGAGGTGTTATGTGTACTGATCTTGATGCCCCTAAAACTGCCCGTGCCGCCGCATTCTGCACCAGCTGTAGCTTCCAGATATTCTTCAAGGGTAGCCCCATGTAGAGTGCATTGCAGTAATCTATATGAGAGACAACCAGGGCTTGAGTGACCGTTCGAAGGGCCTCTCGGTCAAGGAAAGGGCGTAACTGGCGCACAACACGAAGTTGAGCAAAGGCCCTCCTGGCCACGACTGCCACCTGCTCTTCGAGCAGGAGTCGTGAGTCCAAGAGGACCCCCACATTACGCACCGGGTCTGTCTGGGGAAGTGTGACCCCATCCAGAACTAAAGATGACAAAGTCCCAGAAACCGAGGGGCCATTTATCCACAGCCACTCCGTCTTACCAGGGTTCAGCTGAAGCCTGTTTTTCCCCATCCAGACCCCTACAGCCCCCAGGCACTTGGACAGGGTGGTCACTGCATCACTTACTTCACCTGGGATAGAGATGTATAATTGGGTATCATCGGCATATTGATGATACCTCAGCCCATGGTGACCGATGATCTCGCCCAGCGGTTTCATGTAGATGTTAAAAAGGAGCGGCGAGAGTACCGAGCACTGCGGAACCCCACAAAGAAGGGCCCGTGGGCTGGCTCTCTTGCTCCCTATCAACACTGACTGGGATCGGCCCTGGAGGAAGGGGGTGAACCAGTGTAACACCACGCCACCCACCTGCAACTCCCTGAGCCGTCCCAGGAGGATACCGTGGTCGACGGTATCAAAAGCCGCTGAGAGGTCAAGAAGAGCGAGAATGGATGCACTGCCTCCATCTCGCTCCCGCCAAGATCATCCATAAGCACGACCAATGCAGTTTCCGTCCCATGACCCGGCCTGAAACCTGACTGAAAGGGGTCCAGATAATCCGTTTCATCCAGAATCCTCCGGAGCTGCAACGCCACCACCTTCTCAACCACCTTCCCCAAAAAGGGGAGGTGGGAGACTGGACGAAAATTATCCAGTATAGTAGGGTCCAGCGATGGCTTCTTGAGGAGGGGGAGCACCAGCGCTTCCTTGAAAGCTGCCGGGAACACCCCCTCACTCAAGGATGTATTTACCATTGCTTGGACCCAACCACAAGTCACCCCCCAGGCTGCTTTCACCAGCCAGGAGGGACAAGGATCTAATTGGCAGGTGGTGGCATTTACAGACCGGAGGACTCTGTCCACTTCCTCAGGACCAACAGGGTCAAACTGTTCCCAGATAACAAGGTGAGTACGTTCCCTGGGTGTCTCTTCAGATTCTGCCTCACGCTCAGAGTCCAACTTGGAGCGAATCCGAGCGATTTTATCCTGCAGATGCCTCGAAAATTCCTCGGCCCGACCCTGCAGATGGACTTCTGACTGCCCTTTCCCCAAAAGGGATCGGGTAATTTTAAACAGGGTCACCGGGCGGCATTCTGCGAATGCAATAAGAGCGGAGAAATATTGACGTTTCACCGCTCTTACCGCCACAAGGTAGGCCTTAACAGCGGCTCTAGCCTGTGTTCGGTCGGATTCAGTCTTTGTCTTCCTCCAGCGGCACTCTAGGCGTCTCTTGATCCTCTTCAGAATCCTTAACTCACCTGTGAACCACGGGGAGCATTGGGTTCTCTGGGATAGGAGAGGCCGCACAGGCGCGATCTTGTCCAAGGCCCCGGCTACCTCCCTATTCCAGGTAGCAGCCAGGGCCTCCGCTGGACCGTTCAGCAAATCCTCGGGTATAACCCCCAGCTCCCTCTGAAACCCTTCTGGGTCCATCAGTCGCCGGGGGCGGACCAATCGAATAGGTCCCGCCTCCCTGTGGAGGGGGGTGGCATGAGAGAATCTCAAAGTCAGCAGGGCATGATCTGACCATGACAGAGGGAAGAGCTCTAATTCTCCCTTCAGATCACGTTGCCATTGCTCCGACAAGAAAACTAAATCTGGTGTGAGGCCACTGTCTCGAGTCGGGCCCTGAATAATCTGGGACAGGCCCATTGTCGCCATGGAGACCATGAACTCCCGGGCCGCTTCCGAGGCCCATCCCAGGGATGGCAGGTTGAAGTCCCCCAGAACCATAAGTCTGGGGAACTCCACTGCCAACCCTGGGATGGCCTCCAGCAGCTCGGGCAGGGAGGATGCTACGCAGCAGGGAGGCTGGTACAGTAGCAACGCTCCCAACTGTTCACGGGAACCCAACTTAAAGAACAGGGTCTCACATCCAGAAACTTGTGGAGCAAGGCCCCTGACGGCTACCAGGGATTCTCGGATGACAACAGCCACCCCACTTCCCCGACCCCGAAGTCTCGGCTGGTGCCATACTCGAAACCCGGGTGGGCACATCTCTGAAAGAGGAACACCCCCTTCACTGCCCAGCCAGGTTTCGGTAACGCACGCCAGGTCTGCCCCCTCTTCCGTGATTAAATCACTTATGAGGGGAGCCTTGTTGTTAACCAACCTGGCATTGCAAAGCAGCAGCCGGAAGTCGGGGTTACCACGAGTATGCTGTCCAGGCTCTGGGTTTGAGCACAGAGGGCCAGAAGGCATCACAGATAACAAACATCGGGGACGCCTTCTTCTAAGATGACCTGCCCTCTGGCTCCCGCCATAACGTCCCCGGCCCGTCACAACCTCAATTACCTGCCCTGCCCTATTTCCCCCAGATTCTCTAAGCTCAATAGCCCCCACTCCTGAACTCTCGAGATCTCTGGATAAAAATAAGGGTCCCTCCATTGATCCACACAAGCTCATATACTCACAATCATAAAGTGGGGGGGCTCTTCCAGTGCACCAGCTCACACTCTCGGCACTGTTGGAGCCCCAACTCCACTTACCTACATTCACTCAATACCATTCACTATGCTCCCCCCTCGACTTCTCTCACTAGTGGATGGGGGGGCAATCATCCAAGACTCTTCCTCACCCCTTGTCTCTCACTCAAGGAGGTGAGTACTTTCTTACATTCTCATTCATACCTTACTCCCTCCCATTCTCTCACAATAGTAAGGGAGTAGTACATTCACCCTGGAGGGATCCTAATCGCCACAAGCAAGTTGATTGAGATTTAGAGCAATCGGGAAGAGTTGTTAAATTCAGATTCCGGTAGCTGTTGTCTCTATGATCTAAAAATTAATACAAATCGACTCCAGTCCCCGTTCGAATTCCAGCAAAGTCCACAAACTGCTGGTAAAGGCTACCGGCAAAGGGCTACCGCCCAGCTCCCACCGGCCCTTCAAACTGCCCAAGGGGTGGATCCAGTCCCAAAAAACCCAGAGTCCATAAGGGTTGTCGCTGGTAAGGGCCGCCGCCACCAATATTCTATGTGAAAGCCTCCCGGGCCACTTCCGGTTGAACCGCCGGCCGGATCACCAAGGGCCGCTGGAAAAGGCCACTGCCGTTGTTGCTGGCGCCAAAGGCTGCTGGTAAGGGCCGCCACCACCGGTATTCTATTTAACAGTCTCTTGGGCCGTCCGGGGGGATCAGGGGACTGAGTCAGCAAAGGCCGACAAAAGCCGACAACAGACCCGCTGTTACTAAGGGTCGCTATCGCCGTCGCTACTGCCGCCACCGTTACCGCTGACGCCTTCCTGGGTCGATAGAAACCCAGCGGGTTGTCCGAGGGAGGAAATTGGGCCGAAAAGAGCCACCGTCGCCGCTGGTAAGGGCTGCTACCGCCGCCGTCACCTCCGCCTCCAATATCACCGTCACCGCTCTGTCCAGGGGGATTCCAAAGACTTTTCTCTCTCTATAGAGAATTTTATTTTCTATCCCGCCTTTATTATTTTTATGAATAACTCAAGGCGGCGAACATACTTAATACTCCTTCCTCCTCCTATTTTCCCCACAACAGCCACCCTGTGAGGTGAGTTGGGCTGAGAGAGAGTGACTGGCCCAAGGTCACCCAGCCAGCTTTCATGCCTAAGGCGGGACTAGAACTCTCAGTCTCCCGGTTTGCCATTGGCTCCTTCCCAGGGCTGATAGACAGCGACTGGCCCAAGGTCACCCAGCCAGCTTTCATGCCTAAGGCGGGACTAGAACTCTCAGTCTCCCGGTTTCTAGCCCGTTGCCTTAACCACTAGACCAAACTGGCCCTCACCTTTGTGTGGGTTACTCCTTGCATTTATAGTGGGAGGAAAAGAACAGTACTGCAATTGCAGAATAAGCGTGAGATCACGTGTGCTCTTTTAAGTCCCTTTTGGGTTTAAGACTGGTTCAGGAGTATAAAATAAAAAGGTTGTACAATAATTCACAAGTGTACAGCTGTGTACTAACTCCTCCTGTGGCCAATGGAAAGGAATCAGGGACAACAAGGCATGTCCTGCAAAGGCCCATCCATCTCTTCCAGTCAAAAGAAAGGATGGGGAGAACTGTTTTTCTTCCTAAAACAAACACAGAATTAAGTTATGTGCAGAATTTGCAAATTACAATAATAAAAGAAGGCTGAGGAAAAAGAATAGCCCAAGGGACAAATATAGGTATGTTCAAGGACTGGGGAATGCAGGATGTGGTATGCAAAGAAGTGAGATGCTGCAATACCAAGAAAAATCCATAGTATAGATAGGTTACCAATTTCTTCCGTTGATGTCCAGTGAACATGTGAAGATACTTTGAAATGAAATCTGCTTTGTGATTTGGATACTTGGGATATTTTATTAGTAAATCTGGTCTTCATATTAGAGACTGGCCTTGAAGGCATGTAAAACTAAGCAGAAAGAGAAGGCACAAAGTAAATACCCATGACAAAATAATATTATAGGTAGAACCTTAGGCTGGTCCACATTTGTTTACTAATAATCCATGTTAGGGATGGGTGGATTCTCTGACTTTCTAATTTTTGCAAAGACCTCAAGTTTATTTTTTCACAGTTTCACATTTTTGAGAATAGGTCAAGTTCAGTTTGTTGATCTTGAGATTTTTTTTTTAAGTTTGCACATCAGTTTTTCAAGATGTATTTTGATTTTTTCAAGTTTATATATTTTTCTTTGTAATTTCCTCTGATCTATTTTTGTATATTATTATAATGAAGATACTCACTTTTGAACAAAATGTTCCCTTATATTTTTATTGGTAACAAACTGCATTTCAAAATTTGGAAAAAGGAAAATTTCAAATGAAAATGGAATTTCATTTTATGTGCTCAGAAATTTAGATAAGTTTAATTTAAATGCAAGTTAAATACATTTCTCATCCATCCATAATCCCTACTAAATCATTGCTGGATACTACAGTCATGAAATGATGGACTTCAAATATTTGAGTAGGGCCTAAGAGTAGTTCTGATTATGTATCCCCTAATTTTGGCCCTGGAGATCCTGAGAGTTGAAGTTTGACTCTCAAACACCAGATTGAGGAAAACTGTTATAACAAACAAGGTGGCACAGGACATAAAATATATGGTATTTTCATATATTAACTTATGTTTGCATATTGATGCCATTTTTTGATATTGATGGGCATGGATCCCCTTGAGTCTGGATGGGGAGCCCAAATGACAAAGATGCTACCAAGATTAGGGTTATTTTTAATCACCCCCAGTGATTGGAGAGTTAAAGATAGGTCAGCCTCCCTTGTGTGAAATGGCCCATGTCTATAGGTGGAAAAAAAGGTTTGTGGGTGTTTTCTTCTGCCTTTGAGTGTTGGTGGAAGGATGCTCTGGAATGAGGAGAGTCTCTAGGTCAGAGCTTTCCAAACTGTGTGTCGGGACACGTTAGTGTGTCAGCTGCAGTGTCTGGGTGTGTCGCGGCTGCTGCTGCCTCCGAGCCCTCCCAGGATTCCATGCAGGTCCTAGTGCCTGCCTTGTGCCTTGCTGCCTCCAAACCCGCCCTGCCAGGATTCCGCGCAGGTCCTAGCGCCTGCCTTGTGCCCTGCTGTAAGTGTGTGTCGCGAAATGATGCACTGCTGTAAGAGTGTGTCGTGAAATGATGCATGTCTAAAAAGTGTGTCACCAACATGAAAAGTTTGGAAAGCTCTGCTCTAGGTTGAGAAGGTATGTCGAAGGTACTGGTGGTAAGTGGTGTGCCGGGTGCAGGAGTTCTACCAGATTGCAGACCAAAAAGAATGGTTGGTGGTGAGTATTTAGATTGGAATGATACAGGATGGTGCTAGGTCAGGTACCTGATACCAGGGGATCTATCCTCTGCTCATGAGGTGGGGAAGGCTGATCCTGTTTGTGACAGGTTGAGTATCATTAAAGAGGAAGGGTGAACAGAAATTTAGTATCAATCTCCACTTCTCATCTGACTGCTGAGTCCAGGTGGATGAATTACCAATAATCTTGGTCTCAAGCTGCTGATGGTAAACATAAAGTCTGTAAGAAAACTGCATTCATCCACAACTTGGTTTTGGATGAGCAGTTTGGTCTGCCATTTGTTATTGAAATATGGTTGAGCAGTGGTAGTGATGTTGCCGTCTCAGAGATTTGTCAATCTGGGTTTCACATCCTACAGCAACCTCAACTTTGATTCTGTAAAGAGGGGTAACAGTGATCTTGAAAAACAACTCACCTTTGACCAGGGGCTCTGCTTTTGAAGTGATGGTGTGTCGATGTCTCGGTGTTAACTTGGGATGCAGGGACAACCTGGGGATCTTTCTAATGTACCATTTACCCAGCTGGATGGTGGGATCACTTCCTGAGCTCCTAGAACTTGTCTCTGGGCTGAAGGTGGAGTCCCCTCGCGTTTTGATCTTGGGTGATTTCAGTCTCCATGCCCAGGGGGAGCAGGGCACTGAGAAGACTCAAGAGTTCATAGCCTCCATGGGCTTTTCCCAGCTAATCTCTGGCCCAACACACACAGGACTTATGTGAGACCTCGTTTACACTTTGGAGGATATTAGACTTAATCCTTTGACATCCTCAGGCATACTTCCTGGTCCAAATGAGATTGATCATTGGCTTAGGATGTCTGCAGGGTTGGGGAGCCTATTAGAATAGTCCACCCCACATGTTTGATGGGTTCCAGAGGGTGTTTTGGGATTTTCCTAGCAATCTAGGAGGAGTAATGTTGACTGCTTGATTGACAGGCACATCTGACTTTTGATGCAATTGCTCCCAAATGGTATGAATGGGGGGACTATGGCCCTCTAGGTCCTATTAGAGTTCTCAGTTAAACTGATGTCATTGAATATGCTATCCTTCTTGATTTCCTGCAGACATTGGGGATTGGAAGCACTGTTTTGCTTACCTTAGTGGGCAATTCTAGGTAGTGGTTGTGGGGCATGAAAGGTTGGCCCAAAGGCTGCTTCTCTGGGATCAGTCCTCATTTCTGTGCTTTTCAACATCTACGTGAAACTGTTAGGTGAGGCCATCTGCTGGTTCCAGGTCAATATGATATGTATGCTGCTGCTCACCATCAGTATCCTGAATCAATCTGCTGAGAGATGAAAACCCCTTCATTGAAGGTTATGGACCACAGTCTACCATACTGATACAGTGAAAGTTGGTAGAGAGATGCTCTTTGACCTCCCCGTCCAGGGCTGAGAGAGACGGGCCTAAAGTCACCCAGCCAACTTCTATACCTAAGGGAGGACTGGAACCTGGGTCTCCCCACTCCTAGTCCAGCACCTTAACCACTACATTGTACTAGTTCTCATAGTGTGTTATAAATGTTGTTGTTGTTCAGTCGTTCAGTCGTGTCCGACTCTTCGTGACCTCATGGACCATAGCACGCCAGGCCTTCCTGCCTCCACTGTCTCCCGGAGTTTACTCAAATTCATGTTCATTACATCGGTGATGCTATCTAACCATCTCATCCTCTGCCGTCCCCTTCTCCTTTTGCCTTCAGTCTTTCCCAGCATCAGGGTCTTTTCCAGTGAGTCCTCTCTTTGCATTAGGTGGCCAAAGTATTTGAGCTTCAGCTTCAGCATCTGTCCTTCCAATGAGCAGTCAGGGTTGATTTCCTTTAGGATTGACTGGTTTGACCTCCTTGCAGTCCAAGGGACTCTCAAGAGTCTTCTCCAGCACCACAGTTCGAAAGCATCAACTCTTCGGCGCTCAGCCTTCCTTATGGTCCAACTCTCACAGCCATACATTGCTACTGGGAAAACCATAGCTTTAACTATACGGACCTTTGTCGGCAAGGTGATGTCTCTGCTTTTTAATATGCTGTCTAGGTTTGCCATAGCTTTCCTCCCAAGGAGCAAGCGTCTTTTAATTTCATGGCTGCAGTCACCGTCTGCGGTGATCTTGGAGCCCAAGAAAATAAAATCTGTCACTGCTTCCATTTCTTCCCCTTCTATTTGCCAGGGAGTGATGGGACCAGATGCCATGATCTGGGTTTTTTTAATGTTGAGTTTCAAGCCAGCTTTTGCACTCTCCTCTTTCACCCTCATCAAGAGGCTCTTTAGTTCCTCTTCACTTTCTGCCATTAGGGTGGTATCTGCATATCTGAGGTTGTTGATATTTTTCCCGGCAATCTTAACTCCGGCTTGTGATTCATCCAGCCCGGCATTTCTCATGATGTACTCTGCATATAAGTTAAATAAGCAGGGTGATAATATACAGCCTTGTCGTACTCCTTTCCCAATTTTGAACCAGTCGGTTGTTCCATGTCCGGTTCTAACTGTTGCTTCTTGACCCGCATACAGGTTTCTCAGGAGACAGGTAAGGTGGTCTGGTACTCCCATCTCTTTAAGACTTTGCCACAGTTTGTTGTGATCCACACAATCAAAGGCTTTAGCGTAGTCAATGAAGCAGAAGTAGATGTTTTTCTGGAACTCTCTTGCTTTTTCCATGTATCATTTATATCTGATATCTATTATCTATATCTGATATCTATATCTATTCAGTATCATTTATACTGAATGTCTTTATTAGCTAACAACTTCCACATCCAGCCTCCTGCTCTAACTACTTGTTGAATAGCAACAAAACGAAAACTACTTCCCAGGCCAAAGGCCGTACTTCCCAGCAGAGGGCGTGCTTCCCCAATCTCAGTCCTTCCTCTCTTACCAACTTTGTCCTCTTGACTCTACCACTTCGTTCCACCTATTGATACATCCAGAAAACTAAAAGAAAGGGAACCCCTGTATCAATAGGTGGAACGAAGTGGTAGAGTCAGGAGGACAAAGTTGGTAAGAGAGGAAGGACTGAGATTGGGGAAGCACGCCCTCTGCTGGGAAGTACGGCCTTTGGCCCGGGAAGTAGTTTTCGTTTTGTTGCTATTCAACAAGTAGTTAGAGCAGGAGGTTGGATGTGGAAGTTGTTAGCTAATAAAGACATTCAGTATAAATGAACCTCTGACTCATTCTTATTAGAAGAGACCTTGAAACACTGGAAACTAGTTAAAACAGACCTTTTCCAGAGAGCATTTGGAGAATGATTTGGATGGTGCTGTCTGTTGCTGTATTGCTCCATATTACTAATGATTTTACCATGGATATTTTAATGATGTGTATTTACTTAGGTGTCTATATTTGTTGTTAACTGCCTGGAGTCCTTTGAGATTAGAGCAGCATATGGATTGATTTATTGATTGGTTGGTTGGTTGATTGATCTCGTTGAGCATATTTAATAACTATTGGTAACAATGCAATCCTGTCCAAATTAAATGGGAATAAACCTCACTGTCTTCAATGGGACTTCTGAGCGGTTGTGCAAGGGACTGCACTGTTAAGTTTATGGATTACTCTACCTTCTGGTTGAAAAGTAGACTACTGAAAAGAGTATGTATGCAATGTTCTTCAATGATTGATAACTCAATTGCAGATCAGGTTACCAGAAGAAAATAAACGTTTATGTGAGCATTCGTACCGCAGGGAAATTAGTTTTACAATAATTCCTTCTCTTGTGGAAGTCATGAGAGCTAGATAGTTCAACAGAGAATATTCTGTTACCTCACCAACCCCATAGTCTGCAGGCTCAGTTGCAGCCAACATCAAACTGATGAGAATTTGCAATGCAGTTCTGCCCTCAGTGAATGTTCTTGTCAGTTATAGCTGTACCAAATCTATGTGTTTATACCAGTGTTTCTCAACCTTGGGAACTTTAAGATGTGTGGATTTTGACTCCCAGAATTCCCCAGCCAGCATGGGGAATTCTGGGAGTCGAAGTCCACACATCTTAAAGTTGCCAAGGTTGAGAAACACTGGTTTATACAATGCTTGCAGACGAATAAAGCTCCATGGTTTCTTTCTTCATAGGTGTCATCCTCGGATTTTCCCTCCGATCCTATCACTTCAGCTACCGAGAAGTGAAATATTTTTCCTTCCCTGGAGAACTGTTAATGAGAATGCTGCAGATGTTGGTTTTGCCTCTCATTGTATCCAGCTTAGTAACAGGTACTGATGTAAATTATTTCCTTTATTCTTTTTTTGTTTTACTACTGCCATTCAAGTTTAAAATTCCTCTTTGTGTGTATATGTGTTGCTTTAAAAAAAAACCCACAGTATCTAAGGATATGCCCTAGGCATGTCAAAGAATCTAGAAGTGTGATGTTGTAATGTATTAATTCATGATAGCGATTATTAGGTGAAAAATAAGCTCTTTTTTTAATGAAAGGACAAGAGTTCTGTGGGAGAATATTTGCTTGCATACAGAAGCTGAAAGGTTCAGTTACCAACAACTTCAGTTACAACTGAGATAAAACAGTTATTAATTTATTAGAATTGTAAGGTGACTATACGATAGAATTGCATTCATTTTTATGCCAAATGTTATTTATGTTTTGATTCATTATAAGGCACTGCTAAATTAAGTAACTTCAAGACACATATATTAGTATAGAAACATTTTGTGTAAATCTGTGTATTATTTTATTGTCTTTTTTGGTGGTGCATAAATGGCTACCTTCCTTTTAACATAGTTACATATGAAACCACAAAGCCTCAGGGAAGGTCAATGGGAAACCAGGTTTAAGCTACTGGTATGCTGGTAGTTGTCCAAGGGTATCTGGTTCTTACTGTATATAATGCTAAGCTATGATCTCTTTGTTTTGACTTAGCATGATGAGTAAACCTATTCAAAGAAAGAAAATGTAGTTTATAAAGCAAAATAGGTGGGTTTTCTGCTTCAAGCTGGTGGGAGTCTAAATTAATAAATACGGGTTTTTTTAAGATGTGCCTTATATTCTGGCCTAGAGCTTGCATCTTACCCATTGGTATCAGTCGTCATTGAGATCACAAAACCTGCTAAATCAAAGTCAAACAAACCACATTGTGCGTAGGGATATTCTGTGACCTCAGCCATTGGAGTTTATGGCTTATGAAGCGTGAATCCAACCAGTTGTGGCTTATTCAGCATAGCATGGTTAAACAAGCATGTTTTAGCATGATATATGTACCTTTTTTGCAGCATTCCCATATATCTACAACTTCATGAGAGATGAGAGAGTTATCTTTAAACCAGAGCTTTCCAAACTGTGTGTCGGGACACATTAGTGTGTCGGCTGCAGTGTCTGGGTGTGTTGCGGCTGCTGCTCCCTCTGAGCCCTGCCAGGATTCCACGCAGGTCCTAGTGCCTGCCTTGTGCCTTGCTGCCTCCAAACCTGCCCTGCCAGGATTCCGCGCAGGTCCTAGTGCCTGCCTTGTGTCCTGCTGTAAGAGTGTGACATGAAATGATGCCCTGCTGTAAGAGTGTGTCGCAAAATGATGCACGTCTAAAAAGTGTGTCACCAACATGAAAAGTTTGGAAAGCTCTGCTTTAAACTCTGCTGGAGACCATTTCGGCCATGCTACCTCTCTTTCCCCTCTTAAATAATAAAGCATGGAGATGGGGATTGCACCCACCCTTCAAAAGAATTAAAACTGGTTAAAAAAATGGCTACCTGAACATTGTGGCTTGTACAAAAAATATGCACGGTCTTAAAACAGCATTAGAATCTTTTCATCTATCTTATGTGCCTGCAAAATCCAACAATATTATTATTTTAAAAGTAATCTTCCCTTTCATCTGGTTTTTTTCCCCTACTCCAAAAATCTCCAGTGTTTTACTGGCAGTTATAGCCTCCTACTTTCCTTCTTAGCTCACACTCCATTCTTTTTTGGAACTGAAATGTGCACAACAGTTAACTTTGTTACACATCTGTGTTTGTGGAAGAGGGCAGTGGGAAGTTCATACATTACCAGCTGCTTTCAAATAATTCCAAGGTACCTTGGGGGTCCCTTGGTAGAAGGAGGCCGATAATATCAATAAACATCTTTCCCTGTAAAACAGCATACTGAGGCCAACTTCAAGTTTCAGAAGGTTTTCTGCAGAGTGTTCTCTCAGAGAACCTGCAACAGCTTTAGTTCTTATACACATTTTCGTTGCAATGTTGTAAGGAAAAGTTTTGTATAACAGTTGCAACTCAGAGGAATATGCAGGAGATAAATAATTATCCCAGTTAGAATAGCTGCTGGAGAAGGAAGCTCTTTCTGAGATGTTGGGGAAATTGTGGTTACGTGGAGAGAGGTTCTGTGTGAGACAGAGAGTGTTTTCAATCACACCCTGAACCTGGTTCATTAAACTATTAAGCATTAAACTATTGCTGGGTTCATGCAATACATTGAATTAGAAACTTACCCAACAGGCTAACAAACTGAGCCACAAAAAACTAACCAAGGTTAACACCAAGCTTAGTCTGTTAAGTGAATATAACTGCTAAATTGTTGATGGGCTACACGGGTTGTACTGTATAAACACAGCCAGAGTGAGCTTTATAACTTCAGAGAAAGTCTGACAGAAGAACAGAATCGGTTGGAGTTGGAAAGCATCAAAACTGAATCAATCAATCAATCAATATAAATCCAAGGTTTTGACATAGAGTATTTGGCAATGACAGAATCCATCAAAGTGTAGAAGAAAGTAACCAAATTTGAATAGAAACAGATAGATGTTAGTATAGGACGTGTGCTAGACTAATACAGATACAGTGACTTCAAAATTATTGTAAAAAACCTAAAATTAAGCCAAGTAAATCTCTCTTCAGAAATTCTTTGCACCTAAAAATAATATTTACAATAACTAAAACAAAAACAAAAAAGAAAACTCTGTGGACTTGTAATTATCTGTGAACACACAACTTGAAACTGTGATGTTTAAAGCTCTTTTAAACACCCAGTAAACCTTGTCGTCTGATAAGGATTATTTTCTTATTCAACGTGGATTTTTATGAAACCTCTGTCAGCCCCCAGATGGTTTCTGTGATAAAGACACTGACCCTGTAACAACCCATCGTGCTAAAGATGTTGGGTAGGTTCACCAAGACTTTTAATTTTCTTTTTCTGGCTTTGCATCATTTATTAAACCCTAAATTAATCAAATGGGCTGGGCTCACGCAACACACTAAGACAGACACACACAAAAACCTTATGCCCAGCATCTGGTATAATACATTCAGCAAAGAAACACCTGCCAGGTAGTTCATTTCTCCATTAAGATTTTCCATGGTGAACTTTAGTTTCATCAGCTTCTTTGTAAATTCCAGCCATCACAATTCAAAGTATTGTGCCTGTGCTAGGTGACTTAAGATGCTATTCACCTTTTCTGGCACTTCCAGTGGTTTTCTTAACCAATCACTGTCAGTGGTGCTTTGTTTTTAACATCCTTCTTCCCCATTCTGTGCAGCCATAGAAGAGTCTTGTTGGATCAGGCCAAAGGCCCATCTAATCCAGCATTCTTTCTTGCATTCTGTGTCATGGGTGCACTTAGGAAGCTTACCAATAGAATGACAGGGTGATAGTCCTCTTTCACAGTTGTTCCCCAGAAACTGGCACTTAAGGCATGCTTAGGACATTGTTTCCTTGTTCAGAGTAAGGCAAGAGCACCATTGTGCACTTAAACTTCTATGCTATCTAGCTGCCTGGTCTGACTTTTCTTTCCAGCATTCTTTACAAAGAATGCTGCTGCCTTACATCCAGGAATTCCACCGAGGCTATAAATCCTGACCTACGTTTCCAGAGGTCAAAACGTAGTGCCTAACTATGAACCTGGAAATCTAGTTTGCATATGACCCAGTAACCCTCTGCCTTCAGTTACAGAGGAATCGCTCCGTGGCTCATGTTTCAGTGGAATGCATCTCACTGCCTTACATTCTAGTTTCCAACTTCCTTGTGCCATTATCATCATCACCGTCGATCATTCTGTCCCTAAATTTGGTAGGAAGGAATAATAAATAATATTACAGGCTCTCCTTGGCCTGTAAACTAAAGTATAAGTTCTCTATTTTGCTATCACATTAAAATGTTGCAAATGTGGGAAATTGGTAATAAACTTAGCCTCAGTGATTATAGTGTTCTCACAGTTGTGGAACCACATGATAATCTCCTCAGACTATATAAACAGAGAGACAGGAAGTCATCATTTATGTAACCAATCGGAGTGAGAATAATATTTCTTCTCGTAAGATGTTTTTCCCTACCCTAACTCTAGGGAGAAGTGCCTACTAGCCGCTGAGGCAACCAGGTTTGCTCCTTTTCCTGTTGTCAGAATTGTGTAACAGGCAAAAGCAAATATGAGTTGGTGAGGATCTCAAATATTCTTAAAACTTGAGTTCTGAAGAGAGGGCTTTCTTTAATATGAACATGTGGCCCTTTTCTAACTATGATGAATTTAGATTTAGATTTTTTAATATTTTTTTATCCCGCCTTTATTATTTTTTATAACTAACTCAAGGCGGCGAACATACCAAATACTCCTTCCTCCTCCTATTTTCCGCACAACAACAACCCTGTGAGGTGAGTTGGGCTGAGAGAGAGTGACTAGCCAAAGTCATCCAGCCGGCTTTCATGCCCAACGTGGGACTAGAACTCACAGTCTCCTGGATTCTAGGCCGGTGCCTCAACCACTAGACCAGTTTGGAAGTTCTTGATACTTATTTTTCATTAGCCTAGAACAGGGGTCGGCAAACTTTTTATGCCGGGAGCCATTTTGACATGCTCGTGCACATTTTGAAATGCTAGAGAGCCAGGGGGCGGGGTTTGCGGGCGGGGGCCAATCACGTGGAAGGGGGCGGGGTTTGCGGGCGGGAGACGGCGTCCACCCGGCCCAGCTGCCCGGGGTCCAGGGAGATCAGCTCCGGCGGGATCTGTGGCGAAGGAGGCCCGCCTTCCAGCGCTGAAAGCCTGAAGCGCGCCGCTTGTCGTCGCCGCCCCCCCCCCCACGGCCGCTCTTCGCCCGCCCGCGTTGAACAAAGATGATGATGGAGGGTGGGAAACGAGGCCTGCCCGCTTACCTGCCTGCCTCCCTCCCTCCGCGAGGCCCCCGCTGCCTTCCCGGGGTCCAAGCCGGATCGGGGGCCTCGCGGAGAGAGGCAGGCAGGCAGGTAACCGGGCAGCCCTGGCCTCCGCCGCCGGGCCCGCCCCCCTCGGCCGCTTCCGCCCGCCCGCCCGCGTTGAGCGAAGATGATGATGGGGGGCGGGAAACGAGGCCTGCCCGCTTACCTGCCTGCTTGCCTCTCTCCGCGCAGGGGCTGCTGCGGCTGGAGATGGCGCTGCCTCCCTGCTGCGCCGGGCCTCGCTCAGTGCGAGAGCCAGGGGGCGGGGTTTGCGGGCGGGGGCCTATCACGTGGAAGGGGCGGGGGTGAGTTCAGCTGCGGAAGAGCCACACTCAAGGGGCCAAAGAGCCGCATCTGGCTCGCGAGCCGCCATTTCCGACCCTTGGCCTAGAACAGTGTTTTATTTTTGATTAGCTTAAAGCAGTGTTTTTCAAACTTGGCATGTTGGCTGGGGAATTCTGGGAGTTGGTCCACACAACTTAAAGTTGCCAAGTTTGAGAAACACTGGTCTCGAACAGCATGTGAATTCAGCCAGTTGTGGCATAGTTAACAAAGCTTTAACAAACCATGGTTTAGTACTGGATATGAATCCACTGCAGGGCTAATATGTATGGAGCAATTTAGAAAAGCACTATTTAAATGCGAGACACTTTATGCTGTCTGATCATTCACCATGTCTCTGGCTGGATAAATTGAGGGGAAAGAAATGGTGGTTCCTAGCCAGATTAATGTGATAATCTTTTAAGCAGATTTAAATCTCTTTTATTATTCTTGTAACATGTTGGGAAATTGCTTTGGATGTTTTACTTCAGACAAAAAAAATGGTTTTCCTGCTAATTTGCTATGCCTCAAGAAGTTTGGTTGGCTTAGGAAGTCACTTTGATGGACTTCCCTCTAATTAAATCACAGCATTTCACTGTGTTACTTTAACATTAGGGAATCCAGCAAAATCATCAAGTGAAAGTCCTTTTTCGGAAGCTAATGGGCTTTGATTGTACATCATTTACTTTCATATCCCAGCTACCAGAAAGGGCCATTCTAAGCTATTTAATGATAAGGGAAAATGCTTTTATAAGAAAGCAGGTTAATTTAAATGTCATATCCATCAAAGGATGGTCTCTTCAGGTCTCTAGCAAGCAGGCATTGGCTGCCTTTAGTTACTGAAAAAATTTGGGCTGCTATTTCTCTGCTCCTTCGTTTCAGATTCTTGGCACCGGGACAGTTAGTTCTTTGTGCTGCGGTATTACAATGAGGCAACCGAAGAGAAAGAGTCTTGGTCCAAGGCTGTCAGCTGTTACTAATCACGGTTCTATGGCTTGCTGTGAATCTCTGCTAGTCCCTACCTCCTGCTCTGCTTAGCACACATAAAGAAGATAAATTACTCCCTTAGTTTCCCTTCAGAAAGCATATTGTGTGGTGCATTCCAATATCATGAGCGAAAGATGGAATAATGCAAAGAGTTAAAGTGGTATCTAAACAGCCCACACAGTAGGGCCCTACCCTGGCAGATGTGAAGAACAGGAAATGTGCCACTGGGTTGGGCATCTAGAAATATTGTGTTACTTTGCGCTTGCAAGGCTGAGAGTAGAAATGGGATGCAGCCCTGGGAGAAAAGGCCTGAGGCTTTTTTTTTTAGATAGGCTAGCTATGGCAAACCTAGACAGCATATTAAAAAGCAGAGACATCACCTTGCCGACAAAGGTCCGTATAGTTAAAGCTATGGTTTTCCCAGTAGTGATGTATGGCTGTGAGAGTTGGACCATAAGGAAGGCTGAGCGCCGAAGAATTGATGCTTTCGAACTGTGGTGCTGGAGAAGACTCTTGAGAGTCCCTTGGACTGCAAGGAGGTCAAACCAGTCAATCCTAAAGGAAATCAACCCTGACTGCTCATTGGAAGGACAGATGCTGAAGCTGAAGCTCAAATACTTTGGCCACCTAATGCGAAGAGAGGACTCACTGGAAAAGACCCTGATGCTGGGAAAGACTGAAGGCAAAAGGAGAAGGGGACGGCAGAGGATGAGATGGTTAGATAGCATCACCGATGTAATGAACATGAATTTGAGTAAACTCCGAGAGACAGTGGAGGACAGGAAGGCCTGGCGTGCTATGGTCCATGAGGTCACGAAGAGTCGGACACGACTAAACGACTGAACAACAAACATTCCAACTGTGCAACCTGGCTTCAGTGTCAACGGCTGTGGGAAGTTCTAGCAAAAGACAAGAGTACATTTGAGCATGAAGAAAATACTTTCCACACATCTCCGAGAAGTCAGAGGCAGTTTGCTAAATCTGGCACTGGGGAGTGGGATGAAGTCAAGCGATCTTGATGCCAGTGATGGATTCTGAAATGTTGGCACAGAGGGACAGGTTGCTTCCTCAGATTTGCCCCATGAACTGTCTTACATGATACATGTAGCTTATTTGGCTTTATTTGTACATATGTAATATCAACAACCTCAGATATGCAGACGATACCACCCTAATGGCAGAAAATGAAGAGGAACTAAAGAGCCTCTTGATGAGGGTGAAAGGAGAGAGTGCAAAAGCTGGCTTGAAACTCAACATTAAAAAAACCCAGATCATGGCATCTGGTCCCATCACTTCCTGGCAAATAGAAGGGGAGGAAATGGAAGCAGTGACAGATTTTATTTTCTTGGGCTCCAAGATCACCGCAGACGGTGACTGCAGCCATGAAATTAAAAGACGCTTGCTCCTTGGGAGGAAAGCTATGGCAAACCTAGACAGCATATTAAAAAGCAGAGACATCACCTTGCCGACAAAGGTGCGTATAGTTAAAGCTATGGTTTTCCCAGTAGTGATGTATGGCTGTGAGAGTTGGACCATAAGGAAGGCTGAGTGCCGAAGAATTGATGCTTTTGAGCTGTGGTGCTGGAGAAGACTCTTAAGAGTCCCTTGGACTGCAAGGAGGTCAAATCAGTCAATCCTAAAGGAAATCAACCCTAACTGCTCATTGGAAGGACAGATGCTGAAGCTGAAGCTCAAATACTTTGGCCACCTAATGCGAAGAGAGGACTCACTGGAAAAGACCCTGATGCTGGGAAAGACTGAAGGCAAAAGGAGAAGGGGACGGCAGAGGATGAGATGGTTAGATAGCATCACCGATGTAACGAACATGAATTTGAGTAAACCCTGGGTGACAGTGGAGGGCAGGAAGGCCTGGCATGCTATGGTCCATGAGGTCACGAAGAGTCGGACACGACTAAACGACTGAACAACAACAACAAAAAATGTCATAACTGGATTAATCAGTGGTACATTTTGGTGGTGGTGATGTTTTTTTTTTTACTTTATTTAACAAGAATGTCCCACCCTTGTCATTAGGACAATGCAATGTTTCTGATTCAATCAAGATGTGATTTGCTTTAGGGAGTTACAGATTGGTGCTATATTCATGCTCTGAAGCTTTTGGAGAGTGAATCCAATCAGCTGCACAAACCTAGTATACATACTGCAAATGGCAAATAAGAATGTAAAAGGTCCATCTGATGCAGCATCCTACTTCCTAAAACTACTGTCTACTGTTTGCAAAGGGGGCGTGGTGGCTCAGCGGGTAAGACACCAGGCTTGTCGATCGGAAGATCGCAAGTTGGGAGGTTCGAATCCCTAGCCCTGCGTGCGGAGCGAGCTCCCGCACTCGCCCCAGCTCTTGCCAACCTAGCAATTCGAAAGCATGCAAATGCAAGTAGATGAATAGGTACCACTTTGGTGGGAAGGTAACAGCGTTCCGCGTGCGTCATGCCGGCCACATAACCGTGGAAGCGTTTTTGGACAACGCTGGCTCTTCAGCTAACAAACGGAGATGAGCACCGGCCCCTAGAGTCGGACACGACTGCACAAATGTGCGGGGGGAACCTTTACCTTACTGTTTGCAAGTGCAGCCTTTTCAGAGGCATGGGTGGGGTGGGGGGGGAGCCACAGGGGACCAAAAGGTGAAAGCAGCATCATGCTGCTGCAAGGCAGGCAGCGCCTCTCTTGTACCTGCGTTGTGACATTGCACACCCGTACAGAAGGGGCAGAGCTTGCTTTGCAGCTGAGCATCACTGCTTTCATCACTTTGATCAAAGCATCAGACCCTGTGGATGCTTCAGCTTTGATCTAAGAAAAGTTATGCATCCCTGGTGCAGGCAGAATAATCTTCCTTAATCTCATGGTTTCCAGATATGTCAGATTTTAACTTCTATCATCACCCAGCAACATAGCTGCTGTTCCTGTATATGCACCAAATTTCTGCTTTCTGTAGGAGGTTGAAATATTAGGGAGCACAATAGGAATCCCTTGATTCTATTTATTATTCTTTGATTTAAAAAAAATCAGTGATTTGAAGTATTTTGTTGTTTATTCGTTCAGTCGCTTCCGACTCTTCGTGACTTCATGGACCAGCCCACGCCAGAGCTTCCTGTCGGCCGTCACCATCCCCAGCTCCCCCAAGGTCGAGTCCGTCACCTCCAGAATATCATCCATTTAAAATATATTTAAAATATAGTATCAGAAAAATCCATCATGGATTCCATTTCAGCTGAAAATTACATTTAATTATATGCCAGTTTGTGCCATTTTGCCAGGCTGCATCACTTCATTAGCATTTTCCTTCATCTATTACTCAGACCAATAAATCTATATAGAACCTGCATATTGAGAAAGTTGCTTACAAAAATCGATACTTTTGGAAAATGTGCCTATAAGGCACAGCTTTCCAAACTGTGTGTCGCAACACTTTAGTGTGTCGCAACACACAGTTTGATGTGTCACCACACAACCTGGAAGCGGCGGCGGGGTGTGCACGGTGGCGGCGGCGCACCATCAGCGCTTCTGCGTTTTAGTGGAGGCCGCCGCCACTGCCGCCACCATGCACATCACTGCTGCGCGCGCCCCCGCGCCGCCACCGTGCACGCCCGCACCACCGCCGCTGCCACCATTGGTGTGTCGCCAACAGCGGCGGATTGGAAAGCACTGCTATAAAGAGATGTATGTCCAAGGTAGCAGCATGTAAAAACAAATACAGATTTCCTTGCAGTTGGAGGAAAAAAACACAAAATGATGTAGAAGTTTGATAGAATGAAGTAACAACTGAATGCACATGACATGCATAAAATAGATATAGGCCACCTGTACATCCATTAATGTTTAATTTCAGTGGAATCAGGTGAGTTACAATTTGTTCAGTTGCCTTCCCTAGCAGCTCCCTCAGACAACCAAATATGCTAGTGAGTGAGAGACTGTTGTGTTTTTTATAGTAACTTTATTAAAAATTGCAATTACAAAGATAAAAACTAATACAAACTAAAAAAATAAAAGAATAAAACGAAAAAATAGAAAGTGCAGAAGAGAAAAAAATAGAAATAGAAAAGAAAGAAAAAATAAGAATATAGTAAAGAAAAAGAAAAGAAATATATAAAGAAATGACTTCCCTCTTCATCACAACAAGTATAAACAACTTTAGTAACTTATCACCTTCTCTTAAAATACAAAAAATTATCTCTTCTTCCCATAACCCATCTCTTACCTATAAACAAATACTTAAAGACTTGCCATTTCACTCCTGATCAGCAAAAGTCCATTAAGGGTTACCAGAGATAACAACATAATCATTTTACCCTTGATCAAATAAACCAACTTTGTATTCCTTCTTTTTACTTGTAACAATCTTGATATTTAGTCCCTTCAAATAATATCCTAAAACTTGATTTCTTTTCATTTTTTCTTTGTCTCTTCTTACAAAATCCTTCAAAACTTTAACAAGCCTCTTTTGTAAATCCAATGTAGGAAAATTATCCAGGTCACTGTCTTGGTTTGTTATTTGTATATCCCTTTTAATTATTAAGACATCAGCTGGTTTCTTTTATATGTCAATTGTAGCATATTTTTCCATATCATTCTTGTAGCCTTTCATTTTTAAATCCACTTTCAGAACAATCTCAATCTTGTCAGGTAAATCTTGTTCCTCTTTCATAACATCTTTTAAACACAGACACTCTTAAAATTAACTTCTGGGTCCATTGTTCAAATATATCCTTCAATATGTCCAATGTTAAAATATTTTGCTTCATTCTTTATTAATAAGGGGAAGTGTTCTCCTTTAATTGTAATCTGTAGTTCCTTCTGGTTCCCTCTAGTGTCCAACCTTCAAAGTCTCATCCTATCATGTTTTTTTAAAGAGAATTCAAAACAAAAGCATTTTCCCATGGGAAGGATTCTTTTAATTAATTCCAAAATCGTATTTCAAATCCATCTGGACCCTTTGTCCATTTGTAACTTTCCAAAATCAAAGTTATAACCACCCTTTTGCTGTTTATTCAAAAAAAAAAATTTAAGTCCTTAAACTTGTATTTAAAACTTCTTTCACTAAGGATTGAAGGAAACCCACCCAGTGTTTTAAGACTTGTTGATCCAAGCGTTCCTAATAGCTAAAAAGCAGTTAACAAGCCATTTCTGAAAGTGATTAGAAAAGGAAGTATGCAAACCCAATGTCCTTAAGCGCCGACTGTGGTTTGAGCAAGACGACTATTCCCTCGTCTCCCAGAGCTCTAAACCTGCTGGAAACAGCTGTCTTGTGGTCTCCTCATGAGAAACAACTGTCTGGAGCACTTGTGGGTGATCTTAAGTCCTCTCCTTGTCCGGAGAGCAATTATGAACAGCCAGTCTACTTGCCAGCTCTTCATTCCGCTGCGGTCATCATTTGTTCCCCAGAACCAAGAGGAAAAAAGGAAAGGAAAGTTTCCCCTGTACAAGCACCGAATCATGTGACCCCTGGGGAGATGCCGCTTTCATGACGTTTTCCTGGCAGACTATAGAGCAGGGCGGTTTGCCATTGCCTTCCCCAGTCGTAATTACCTTTCCCACAGCAAGCTGGGTACTCATCTTACTGACCTCGGAAGGATGGAAGGCTGAGTCGACCTGAGCTGGCTACCTGAGAACCAGCTTCCGCTGGGATTGAACTCAGGTCGTGGGGAGAGTTTCGGTTGCAATACTGCTGCCTAACACTCTGTTATTTAAAATGGAACGAGTGATAAAGAATGATGCTAAATACCCTACACACACAGAGGAATAGGAAGGGCACAATGCCATCTGTCCACAGAAAAGGATTTGATTGGCTCTGTATGATAAAGCCAAACCTTTTCTGCTTACTAGATCTTTTGTTGAAAAATGGATCTGGTTTTACAGGACATAGGGAATGGCCTTGAAGGAGAGGAGGAAGAGACACTTCCAAGGCAATAGTCAGATAAGTGGGGCTTGAGCTCAGGCCAAGAAAATAATGTGAGAAAACGTCTCAGACAAGCCCCTCCCTAGTTCACATGAAGATAAAATGAGGAAGGGGGAAGCACATTCAGACTTGCATGATTCTGTTACTTTGTGGAGTCCTTGGTGCTCTCTGAGCCTTGTTGTTTTCTTGCAGACGTTTCTGTTACTTTAGCTGTTACAATAAGAGTTGTCCTGATCTATATGGCATTGGTTTCTTAGTCTGGTCTGACAAGGCTGACATTGGTAGACTTATAACAAAACCTACAGTACAGAAATCCATACTCCAAGCTGACATCCCTAGGACTCAATATTATGTTTACTGTAGGATTTGCCTGGAAGATCCCTGATGAAGTCAGTCAAAGGATTGATTGCTTAGTTTGAATGTCCTCTTTAGAAGTTACTCCCGCCCTTTTCCCTAGAAAAACCTCTGTGGGGTGGATTTGTTTTGTGTTCAAATGGCTGGTGAACAGTAAAAGCAAGGTTTTGCTGTGGAGTCCCAGAGAGTTCAAAGATTAAGGTTCCTGCTAAATTAAATAGCCAAATAAACCTATGTTTTGGTCCTTTTTTAAAAAAAAATCTAACTTCTTTGGCTTGTACTGAAAAAAATGTTCTGAACTGAAATCCATCTGATTTAGTCCTTTTTCCTTATCTGCATGCCAGACTGTAAGACGTAAATGCTTAAAAGAAAACTTTGGTAAGGATGCTTGCCCTTCTTTGTGGATACAAGGCCTAGCCTACATTCCCATGAGTTTAAACTGAAATTTATTATTGTTAGTCACACAAGTGGTGTGCCTCTGAATTATATTGCAAACGTTGTTTGCAGTTTGTTCAGCTTTGCAGAGCTGGTGTTGCAGCCAACCTGTTTGTCACATAGTTGCCCAAGTAGGATGCCCACTTATGTGTCAGCCAATATGATGTAGTAGTTAAGAGTGTTGAATTGGGCAGACGTTGGGTAACATTGGCCCATTCACTTCCTTTCAGCCCAGTCTACCTAACAAGATGGTTGTTGTGAGAATAAAATGAGGGTGTGCTAAGGTACACCTCCGTTAATTCTTTAAAGGAACAGCAGGATGTACAAATACAAGCAATATATAATTGAATGAATAATAAATGAATATGAATTAAAAAATTAAAAGAGGAAATCCATCACCAAAAAAGAGTGGGCATATTTGTGCCAAATACTCATATGTAGAGTGGCAAATGTAGAATTTATTGCTATAACTAAAACTGAAATATAATAGAATTCACCATGGGAGAGAAGATATATATTCTGTGCCTTCTCAAAGCCCTATATGGATGTTATTGGTGAGGAACTTCGGGGTTCTTGTCCCTCCCTGTCCTTTGCATCTTTAAATGGACTTGAACCAGATAGAGAGAACTGCAAAGAAGGACAGATTTCTGAGATGTATGACTAACATTTCCCTTGTGCATCCCTTGTGTTAGGTGTGGCTGCCTTGGACAGTAAAGCATCAGGGAAAATGGGTCTCCGAGCAGTCGCCTATTACATGAGTACCACAGTTATTGCTGTCCTGATTGGGATAATCATGGTAGTCATCATCCATCCCGGGAAAGGGTCAAAGGAAAAAATGCACAGAGAAGGCAAGATTGTCCAAGTGACAGCTGCAGATGCCTTTCTGGACTTAATCAGGTAGGCAGCATTTTTCTGCAACTTGGCTCCTTCGGATATGTTAGACCACAACCCCTTTAATGCAGCCTGGTCAGTGTGAATTGTAGGAGGGCCCTGCTGGAAGAAAGCTATTAACTAAATTAAAAAAATGCTTCAGATGTGATAATGTAAAGCTAAATACATGAATGATGCGACAGAACACTAAGATGTTCTCAGCTTAGAAATAATTTTGAAACATAGTCCTAAAGTAGTCTGATAGCCATAGATCATAGTTAAACAATCTTTTGTGGCTGGGGGCGGTTCACAACATTTTTGGGGAGCCTGAGAGCCACAGGCTTTGCACCCTTATACAAAGTAAGTTAAAGTTACCATCAAGTTGAGCAAGACTCTGGGTGACTTTATGAACAAGTTTGGGTGGTTTTCTTGGCAACAGTATGGAACAGCTTTGTGACTGTCTTCTTCTGGGATATTCCTCAAGGTCTAAGTAGGCCTAAGATTTCTTGTTAGTCTCTCATCCAAATGCCAACTTGGGCCAACCACACTTGTCTCTTTGACATCACCCAAGATTGGCTAGGGACTGTCATTGAGCTGGGCTATAAGAGGAAGAGGTTGGAGTAGAGATTTAGCTTCTTTAAAAAACCAGTTAAGCTTATTGTAGGGCTTGCACAACAGCCTTAATGGGTTTCTTTTCTCAAAATGGTGAAAATGCATGCCACCAATTTTCAGCAACCATGTTCAGAGGAGGCTCCAGATCTGGGTCTCCAAGTTCTGGTCATTCTTGCCAGAAACTGTTGGAACATTTTATGCAGGCAAGTGAGAGGCTAATAGGAACATGGCCAGATTGGTGCTGCTCACATTTTGGGCTCACTTTCTGTGCTATTTGTTTTGTAGAAAACAATGTTTGAAGAGTGGTTTTCTAAAGACTAGTGTCACAACAGGTGGCAGCATCTGCTGATATTAGTCAATCTCAAAAAAGCTAAGCAGGGCTGAACAGGATGGGTACTCAGATGGGAGACCATCAGAAAATACTGGGACTGTAAACTAATCTGGGAAGTAAAAAAAAATCCCAGAAGGCAAGCCACTTCTTTACTGGTGCCAAGAAAAATACACTGGAGGAGACTTGACTTCAGAAGACTAGAAGCCTGCATTTCCATGCTGAGTGTGGAGAAGAAAACTTCTCTGTAGCCAACATGGGAACATAGACTACCATCCTCTTAGGAAGCAAACTGAAAAATATTGAAGACTAGTAAATTTTGTACATTTATTTATATACTGATGTCCTAAGTTGTTCTTGATCGGGATCATAAATTTGAGTTTTTAATTAGATCTAGAGGTAATTCAGAAATCCAAAGTCTCCCCCAATTGGACTTTGAAATTATTCCATAATATTGAGAATTATCTAGGGTTCTACTTTCTGATTTTATTTTACTGATTCCTATAACTTAACTGGCATTCAAATTTCATGTTTTTTGACACTGGGAATATAAACCTTCGTTCAAAAAGATGCTATCTTAAAAATCAGAACATTGGTGTTCATATTTATTATGCTGTTCATTATATTCTGAATTAAGGAAAAACTTCACTGAATATGTTGGTGAGAGAGATAACATTCAAATTATTTTTCTACTGTTTATCCAAGACCGATCTGTGCCTGAAAAGTACCTAAATTTGCAGTGGCTACTGAATAATCAAGTGCAAGTTTGCTAAATTTAATTTGCTGAATTGCAAAGCTATGAGACACTTAGAGTTTACATTTTGCCAATTGAGGATAGCATAATTTGATTCAGGCTATGCAAATCGTTTGAGGAGCCACTTTGCTTACAAAGTAGCAAATCTGATTCTTGAGGCTGTGAAGCAGCTGTGGCCATTAGGAGACCTGGTAGAGTTGCTTCAAAGTTCTCCCAATGTCTTCTGGGCATGTTTGTACATACCCAGAAAACACTTTTACTGGCCAAGTTTCTAGTACTGGCCAAGCTACCAGTAACTAAATGATCCAACCATCCATGTGGATTTGGATTGCACTTTGTGTTAGAAGGAATCTTGCTCTTTAAAACAAAAATAGGCATCACCTTTTCTAGAGTGAAAAAGTAAGTTGATTGTTCCTTAGCATGATCCTGATATGGTGACAAAATATGGCTAATAGGTAGATACCTTTTTTTCTTCACAGAAACATGTTTCCTCCAAATCTTGTAGAAGCCTGCTTCAAACAGGTAAAAAAAAATAGAACCCCTTCCTATATGTGGGTGTATTACATGTCCTGTTTCAGTTGGGATTGCACAAAGACCAAGTTTATGATGCAGGGAATGTTCTTTAATCTCTCTCAGTGAGAAACACGTACAGTATAGCCTCTATAAGACAGATTCCAAGTGGTTGTATTATCTGGGCATAGCTTCAAGACCGAACCAGGGTTAGATTTTCTAATTGCTCTTCTGCACACTGATTAAAAGTATAAAAATGCTTCCATGGTTATTGCTGCTGTTCCAGCAGTGGCAGACAAGACACGTGCTTTGTTATTATGAAAAGTACAGCATAAAAGTAGAATATCAGAAGCCAGCAGTGTTTAGATTATTTCTGTCTTCATCCAGGGGATCAGGTAAATCTTTTGATAATTGCATTTGAGCAGTTAGAAATGTTTCCAGAATTCCTAACACATGAATATAATATTTATCCTTCTACCCATCTCTAACAGTTCAAAACAAACTACGAAGAGCGAGTTCATAGTACAGCTAGTGGTTCTAATGAAACTTCTGTCCTTGCTGGCATTATAAATAATGTAACAGAAGCTGTGGAAAACTTAACTCAGATGAAGAAGGAGGTAATCCCTGTACCAGGGGCTGTAAATGGAGTGAATGCACTTGGACTGGTTGTCTTTTCCATCAGTTTTGGATTAGTGATTGGAAATATGAAGGAACAAGGCCGAGCGTTGAGAGATTTCTTTGACAGCCTTAATGAGGCTATCATGCGACTGGTAGCCCTAATCATGTGGTAAGTACTAAATTCACTGTGCTACTATTGCCAGTTCCGGTCCCTCACAGCTCATTACTTTGGGGGCTAAGCTGAACATCCTTCTTGGTTGTTCTAACAGTTTCTGGGATGAAACTTCAAGGATGTAGATACAGATCAGGTATTAGGAAGAACTTCTTGACAGGAAGAGCTGTCAGTCAGTGGAATAGGTGACCACATGGAGTGGTTTCTTCCCCTTCACTGGAGGTTTTCAAACAGAAGCTGGATAGTCATCTGTGGTGGTGTAAAGAACCCTGCAAAGGGGGTTGGACTTGATCACCTCCTAAGTCCCTTCCAATTCTATGATCATGGGGGTCCATGTGTGTAAAAGTGAGAGGACGGTCTAGGAGTCCTTTTTCCAGGAATTACTGAGTTCCCATCAGGTGCATTATCTGGTGAAGCAGATAACCCCAGGGTTCCGCGAGAGGTCGCTAGGGGTTCCCTAGGAGATCATGATTTATTTTAAAAATTATTTCAAATTCGGGCAACTTCACATTCAAGAGGTAAGTTTCATTCTTTATTTTTAGTTTAAGAACACTATTAATGTATATATACAGGCCTACGCATGAAACAAATACAATAATTTTGTAACTTCTGGCCTATATTTGAGCCTGAATGTGCAGGGGCTCCCCGAGGCCTGAAAAATATTTCAAGGGTTCCTCCAGGGTCAAAAGGTTGAGAAAGGCTGCCGTATAAGTGTTCTATGGTATTCATGGAGGCTTCCCTTTTTGTTCATAGACCTTTCAGCCAAAGGGTCTGCAGACAATATACTAAATATATATATATTATATATATATATATATAGAGAGAGAGAGAGATTCCCCGTTGGGGGAGATAGGCGGTCATATAAGTTAAATAAATAAACAAACAAGAATATACTGGAGACAATATATTTAGGGTCATGGTCTCCATCATTATAGAATGCCGCAAGGAATTTCTAAGCGCAAGAGAATAAAGATGCATTACACACTTTTGCACAGAAATGGACTTATAGGATAGTTACAAAGCAATACATTAACCTTTCTTTCTTTCTTTCTTTCTTTCTTTCTTTCTTTCTTTCTTTCTTTCTTTCTTTCTTTCTTTCTTTCTTTCTAGGTATGCACCACTTGGTATCTTGTTTTTAATTGCTGGAAAAATTGTTGAGATGGAAGATATGGGTGTGATTGGAGGCCAGCTTGCCATGTATACAATTACCGTCATCATTGGTTTGCTCATCCATGCAATTATTGTTCTCCCACTTCTCTACTTCTTCATTACTCGGAAAAATCCTTGGGTCTTCATTGGAGGATTGTTGCAAGCTCTGCTCTCATCACAGCTTTGGGAACTTCTTCAAGGTAGGATTTCACAATCAAATAGCTTGGGATATAGGATTTTTTATTGGATATATACTGTATATACTCACAGATAAGCCGAGAATCTTAGGTCCCAAAATACACCCCAAAAATTGGGTTTAACTTATCCGCTGATGGGCTTATCCATGAGTATATATGGGTATACTTTTAAAAGTACCTGTATATCCCGTATATACTGGTGTATAAACCCATCCACGGATAAGCAGACTCTTGAATGTTTAACCAAAATGCCATGAAATACAGTATGTGCCACCTGCAGATAAGCCAATTGTGAAAATTAAAACATGAAAATTTTGAGGGTCGGCTTATCTGAGGGTGGCACATTTTTTTGGTATTTTGGTTAAAAATTCGAGAGTCATCTTATCCATGGATGAGCTAATCCATGAGAATATACAGTAGTGTTTATTGCAAATGATTGAGAGAAGATATCATTATCCCAGATTTCTGTCATTATCCCAGATTTCTGTCATTATCCCAGATTTCTGCCACTCTTCAACTCTACTTTAGATTTTGCTTTACACCTAACATGTTTTTCTAAAATGTGGATAGTGACACTTACCTGAATCTGTGTACCATTCAGAGTACAATATAAGACAGTATCCAGATTCAGATGCACATCTTATTCTTTGGATGCATATTCCAATAAACATTTTAATTGGGCATCTCATTTACATTAATTCTTCCTGATCCAACAAATTAATATCTGAAGCTACTTTGAACTGAGACATACCTTTTAGTCTAGTGCTGTCTCTGTGGCCTTCAAGCTAGACAGACATCCCAGTTCTTCAACTGAAATGACAGGCATTGAAAATGTGCAGGCACCACACATGAGCTACCTGTAGGGTATGGTCTTTCTAAAATAGACATCTAGAAATCTGAATTCTGGGTGCAGATTCCCTTAGATGAATTGGAGCATGGACTGAAGATCTATGTGAACAAATTCTATTGAAATTTCAGATAATTTGAGGTGGAAGAAGTATTTGTCCTAGAGGGCTGATGCATACAGTATATGCACATCTCCAGGATGCCTGTAATAATGTGCTTATACATATCCTGCATTATCCAGTATGGTAATGCTATCTTCCTGTATTTTTCTCCCCTTCTGGTTTCAGTTCTGCCACTTTGCCTATCACTTTTAAGTGTTTGGAAGAGAACAATGGAGTAGACAAACGCATTACAAGATTTGTACTACCTGTGGGTGCAACTATTAACATGGATGGGACAGCTTTGTATGAAGCACTGGCTGCAATTTTCATTGCACAGGTTAATAACATGGATCTAAACTTTGGACAAATTATCACAATCAGGTTTGTAAATCTTGCCAAATATTATTCTTGTACACTTATGCATGACAACAAAGCTATATAAACACATATGGCCTGGACTCTATCGTCCTTTTCCTTTCAGTACCTAGAGTTTCCCTCAAAGGTTGGGAATTAAGGAACGTTTCTGAATGGAGTGCATGGTAACCCAGGGGACAGGTGGAGGATAAAGTGGGAGATCATGAACAGAGAGGGCTACCCTTCACTCAATTCATAAATCACAAAATACACATTTTTGCAGTGTAAACTGCAGTGTCAGGACCTGATCCAGATTGAGACTGCTACATAGACCGCAGATCCTCTTCCTATTGTGCTAGCTATATCTTTAAGGTAAGGAAGGAAGGAAGGAAGGAAGGAAGGAAGGAAGGAAGGAAGGAAGGAAGGAAGGAAGGAAGGAAGGAAGGAAGGATTGTGCTTTTCAGATTATAGGTCACAATCCCAAGACATCTAGAAAGTGCCAGCTTGCGGAAGACTGATCTAACTCATGAAACTGAATACACTGTTGAGGATGGCTTATCTAGATTAAGTATCAAATTTTCTTGTAGGAATAAAGAAAGTGGAAAAAAAACTTTTGATCATGAAAACTAACAACTGATTCCAACCATACTCATGAACTCCTAGCCAACAACTTCTTCAAGTCTGAAAGAGCTTTAGGAATCAGGACATGTTTAGAAAATTGAAAATGGCAGCATGATTGGTTTTGTATCTCTTTTCTTGTAACAGCATTACTGCAACAGCTGCCAGCATTGGTGCAGCAGGAATTCCTCAAGCTGGCCTGGTCACAATGGTGATTGTATTAACCTCTGTTGGTTTGCCTACAGATGACATAACTCTTATCATTGCAGTGGATTGGTTTCTGTGAGTATTTCTCATAGATACTGTGCAAGGCATATATCCAAAAGACACTTGTGAAAACTAAATTTACTAGTCATTGTGGTTCATTTCTCAAGATGTATTGGATCTCTTTGAAATAATAGTTATATTGCATATGATATAACAATTGTTCGGTTCGCAACTGTCTCGAGTTATGGCACTGAAAAAAAGCGATTTACAACTGTTCCTCGCACTTACGACTCTCGCAGCATCCCCGCGGTCATGTGATCACGATTCAGACGCTTGGCAACCATTGCACATTTACAATAGTTGCAGCATCCTGTGGTCACATGATTGCCATTCCCAGCCGGATTCCGATAAGCGAAATCAATAGGGAACCATGTTATTTGCTTAACGATCACGAGGTTCACTTAATGACCATGTGATTTGCTTACCTACCACATCACTTAGCGACCTAAATTCCAGTCCCAATTGTGGCCATTAAGTGAGGACTACCTGTACAAATGTTGAACTGTCATTTTATATAAAAAGAAGACTAGCATAGGATACTGATGAGGATTCTTTGGCCAGAGATATGAAAGTTAGTCAATCTCGGTTCACCTTCCATGCTGTAGTTTTTAAAAAGAGGCATCATTCAAACAGTCTCACCAGCCACCACATTTCAGCATGAAAATCTTAATTTGCCTGTTACTTGTTTCTTAAAGCAACCTTTCAAATGTTGCAGCTTGTGACTGGTTAGTTTGAATCACCTTGTGCAGGAAGGAGGAGGCCCAAAGGAAAATATGAACGTTAGGAAACACTTATGCTCTACTGACTTCCTGGAACTAATATTTAATTTTTAAATATGCCTCTTTTCTCATTTCAGAATTTATTTTTCCCCATCAGTCATGTAACATTTTCTCATTACTAGTCTGCAAACATAGAAGCAAATGTTATTACATTGTAATTTTAATGAATGAATGTGGCCATGTGTTGTATCTTAGTGAAAGTTTTCAGTGTGTTGGTAAACAATGACTGGCTTACTTAAATGCAATGTATTCTCTAGGGATCGTCTGCGTACTACGACCAACGTTTTGGGAGACTCCATTGGCGCAGGAATTGTAGAACACTTATCACGACATGAGTTGTGGAGCAAGGATGCTGAGATGGGTAATTCTGTGATAGAGGAGAATGAAATGAAGAAGCCTTACCAGCTGATTTCACAAGAGAATGAGAATGAAAAGCCCGTAGACAGTGAAACCAAGATGTAAGGTAGAGGAAAGTCGACATAAAGCACTAGAGATATGGAAAATGTACACTTTCTTTGGTCCTTCTGCTTGTTCCTCATTTCTTCTTGTACTATCAAAGCACTGAAAAGGTTTAAGGATGAACTAGATATTAGGAGAGACAGAGTCTGTGACATGCCTCCTCTGCCTTGTGATAGCTAGGTTAGTACAGTGCACAACAGCAGGCTGTTGCTTCATAGGCCTCGCCTTGTTCCTTTAGCCAGTAAGGGAGGCCAGAGGAGGACAAAGCAAAGCACAGCATTGCCATGTCTCATATTGTGTTTACCTAGACATACTTTCTCTGACCTGATGCCTTCCTGATGTGAGACTACAACTCCCAGAATTCTCAGGAAACATGCAACAGACATGCTGGTTAGAATTCTGGAAGTCATAATCCACTGCATCTGAAGGACATCTGGCTTGAGAAGGCTGTCCTGCAGGTTGTGCAGAAGAAGATAATGATGGGATCAGCTCCACATTTTTCAAAATTGGTGAAAAGTAATCCAAATTAGTGGCAACTGTGATATAGAGCTACATGCCATTAAAAAATAGTAGGCATTACACAAAGTGATATGCAACATGTTAATGGGTGGTAAATATTTTATCATCAAATTACCAAGCATATTCAAGGATATATATATTTCTTTGTCCTGTTAATGTGATCTCACTTAATATAAGCTGAAACGGCAAAATGGAAGAAATCCTGAAAGAGGCTTCATTTGTTTAAATGCTACATGTTCTTAACACCATCAAGTCAACTTTTGACATTTAATGCTATTCCCAGAAAAATGAATAGCAAATTTTGATTTCCTTTTTTAAAGATAGTGTTTCCTTATTTCATTGCTGTTAGAGCACTACAAGTATGGATACGTTTTTTCTAAAGGATGAAATAAGTGGATAGTATTTCCCACAGGTCATTATATTTATGAATTAAGCAAAAACTACTAATCATGTGTTCATTTCTAACCAATGGGATATTTTAGTATCAGAAAGAGGCTCATGCTTCTTGGTACTGTGCACCTTCAAATCCCATTGATTCTGATTATCACAAACCTGCAAATACCTCTGTGTATGTGTAACATTATGACTCCCTTTTAGAAGATAGTATTTAGCACAAATACTGCTACCCATACACACTGTTTTTTCCAGGATCAGAGATCAAATGCACATACACAAAAACATATATGCACTTTGGAACAGGAAATTTATCTTACTTGCTTCATTGCCATGGGCATATTTAATTATTGTCATCACAGCAATTGTGATGCCATTATTTTATCAAACAACTCTAAATATTCTGCTGATTTAACCTGATGAGGCTTAGATAAATTATAACCCACCAATCATACATAGTTTTCAGAAAATAACTGCTTTTGCTTCCCGCAGAAACTGCTGATGTGGTGGGATTACAAACAATTAGGCAGACCAGAACATCATGATAACAAATTGCGGTAAGATTATCATGGGTCATAAATTGTGTCAGCCTGACTTAAATCTGAATCTACAGCTGACTTTTCAGTGGGAGTTGGGGTTTTTGAGGGCATCTCTACACTACCTATTTATATCCATGTACCTTGTGACATTTCCAATCAATCCTAGGAATTGTAGTTTAGTCTGATAATTAAGAATCCTGTTGAAGATCCTTAGCCTACCCCCCTCCCACCCAACTCAAGTTTACAAGAAAGAGAGACCAACTTTAAGCCAATGAGAATTTTTGGCATAGATACAATCTAACTGTTCCGCATCACTGTTGTAACTCTCCTGAAACATAGTTGAATTTAGCGACCTAAAGACCAAGATATGAATTCTAAAACACACTTATTTTAAAAACAACAACAAACAAAATACAAGTCCCTTGCTTTCAGGCAGACGCTGCTGGCACAATGCTAGACCACCGTTATGTGCATGAGCAAAAAGGACTCACACAACAAGCTGGCTCACGTGGTGGCTGATCAGCTATTGTGATCCAAGTAAGAAATAAATTGGGATTCCATTTCTCTTAGCAGCTTGCTTGTTTATTATATATGAACCAGGGGTTGCAAATGAAAAGAAACTTACTATAATCTAGCAAAACCAACCAGGGTTTGCTATTATATGTAGCTTATTTAACAATAAATTAAAGTTTATTTTAAACCACAATTCTTGATTGCACATAAAGGCAAGTCACCAGGAATCTGCTACTAAAAGAAAATTGTATTCTGTTTGTTCTTCCTTTTTGAGTAGGAATGGCTTTTACCAAGGTCCTTTCTGCCAGGGATATAGTACTAATTTATGATTTATACTATAGGCAAATACAGCTAGTATGAGTTTAAATTAAAACTTCTACAGTTAAATTGTCTGCCAACCCCTGTGTTTAACTCTCTAATGGAAAGATTTTTGGAATCCCTGACACAGTATTAAATATGAACATATCGATGGAATTCTAGAAGCAGTGCCTACAGAGCGTCCGTCAAGGTTCGGCAACATTTCTGCTTTCATGCTGAAACTTCAGAGCCAAAAATGCTTTCAGGAAGGTGAATCTTCCAAAATTTGGTTCAATGCATTTTTTGAAATACTGGTTTAAAGGTGAAACTTCCTGTTCCACTACCACTTTCTCCATGTTAGCAGCATCCAGCTCGTAGACACTGCTAACCCACATAGGAGATTACCTTGTATAAAAGTAATACTAATGTGGTGCTCAATTGTTTTTTATTAAGAAAAAGAGTATATAAAGAGAATAATGAAAGCATTTAAGAAATATTGAAAATATAAAAGTCTTTTTTAAAAGTCTTCAGGGAGTAAGGACGGGACAGTTTTTTTTAAAATTGTGATGAGATTCAAATATTGTGATTTTTGTCCATTGGAAATTTGCTCTTTCATAGAGCCCATTTATTAAAAAAATAAGATTTTTAAATTATATTTTACATGCATGGCCATAGTAGTCAGGCAGGAAGGCTTTATGCGAGCAGGATAGTTTGCGATGAGATGCTTGAGGGAAGAGATTAGCCTTCATAACCTGTTGCATTCCAGATGCGTTGGATCCCAATCCCATTATTCTCCTTTCGTACTAGTTAGGAATAATGGGAGAGTCCCACATCTGAAACAGTCTGACTTCAAAAGATTGGTGTAAATATAAACATGCATTGGTTGTATACTCTGTTGGAACAGTATTTTTAATAGCATTTTTGTAAAATAGGGACAAGTTATTCCTTATACCTGCCAATCTGATATTGCAAGGTTCATTCATTTGGTCCCAGATAGTAAAGACTGCTGAAAGACCTGTGATGTGTTTCACCCTGGCTAATTCTCAGATTTCTGCAAAGTTATACCCTGATTATTATTTTTTTACAAAATTTTCTTTTCACATAATACTTGGCATTGTCAAGTTTAGGCTAAAATGGCAGTCTTCCTCTGGCATTCTCTGATGAAACAAAAGACATTTCCAAGGTTCAACCTCACAAGTAGATTCATCTTATTTCCAGAGCCACCAAGTGTTACAGACAAATCTAGGCAGATTAAGAGGGATGATTTGCAATAGAATTCGCAGATTCAGTGTTAATCTTAAGTAAAATGCTGGACATGGGGAAAAGATTTAGGCTCTCTGGGCTTTGATGGTCAAATGTGGGAATGATATGTGCGTTTTATTCCAGGCTCATAGCAGACTAACTCCTTTTCCATCATCTGCTGTTCAGAGCTTAAAGTAGACCTTTATTCCCCCCTCCCTTATAAACCAGCATAGTAAATACTACATTGGAATAGGCTACTCTGTGCTTTTCTAACCTCTCAGTTTCTGTTCATTTTGGTCTTAATCCTTCCCGGAATGATTTCCAAAGGAAATAATTTACAAATGAACAGCGTGTTCACTGTGACTAGTGAAGACTCTTTCCCTATTACCAAGCAAGGTTTAACGTAAACTAGGCCTGTCCTCTCTGAGCTACGGAAATCCAGACAATCAGAAGACAACAGCAAAGAGTTGGAGTTTTCTATACTTCTTTGTTTTCATGGATTTTTGTAGCCCAGATATGATAATCCTAGTATGAACCACAAGCCACTCACAAGCCTGCCTTTCCACTGGGTGCCCCCCGTCATGTTCCAGGCCATAAAAGAAGTGCAAGATGAGACTGTTCCACATGACAATGATAAGGCCCTTTCTAGGGGTAAGTCTCACCCTAAACTTCTTTCCCTTGCTTAATGGCCTCTTTTGTGGGACATGGTCAAACTGATAACATGAAAAGAAGCTAGCCTGAAGCTTCTGAAACACATCCAGGATTATCATCTTAAAAGTGTGACCAGTGAATTAAACCCTGCAGAGCCTTAACATTTCAGATTGTTAAGTGGAAATGTTAAGGTTGTTCTGACAGTATCTGAATGGCCGATGTAGCAGGCATGTCTTTGGAGCAAAGAGGCAGAGTCTTTATTCCAATAAGTAACAGTGAGACTCAGTTAGCTTCCCCTTGGGCACTTCTTTGAAAACGAATAGGAATTGACCCAATGTGTTTGGTGGTGTTTAAAGCAATGCAAAGCTCTTACGTCATCTCTGACCGAATGCGGTAAATGGATGTGCCTTTTTTATTATTGGTTTCTTGTTTGCGCTAACAGGAAGAAAACCTAGATTAGAGAGAGGTGTTTTCTGAAATGTAACTAGAGATATTTTTTATAGCGGTACTGTATTGTGTACAAAGTTAATATTAGATTGTATGGAATAACTTTTACTATGATTTGCTTTTGAACGGATACTACTTTTGGAAATACGCTGCAAAGATTCTCATGTAAATGGCTATCATTCCATGCTGTCAGATTAGGAGAAAATGGTATTATAAAGTATGCCAGTTCTTTAATTATTTTTTTATACTAACTGTTTCTTACAGAAATCATGAGCCATAGAATATTCTCTCTTCTGTGCCTATTCTGGGTTGGCAATTGATGCACCCAGTGTGTGGCTTGAGAAATATTACTTTGTAGGTGTATTTTCAATTAAAAAGCAAATAGTTTTACATTATTCTTTTTGAACAGCGTGGTCTTTTTCTCCTAGTGTATAATGGATCTTGAGATATGCTAGAATCTAGACACCTGCTCACACTTACAATAAGTATTTACTACACATGTTGGCCTCAGTCCTAAGAATGTTTATCCAGAAGTAAACCTCAATTCATCCAAGAAAGATAAAGGTAAAGATGCCCTTTGTCAACTGATTGCTGCATTCCTATGGGGTTGTGTTTTTTTTGGCAGAAATCGTTTGGCACTGCATTCTTCCAGGACGTTTTTTCAATTCCAGTGTTAATCCTCATCATAGGTCTACAAAATCCAGACAGCAGAAAAGAGCTGAAGTTTTCTGTGTCTGTGCTGCAATGTATTGGTTGTCCAGATTTTTGCAGCCCAGATAAGGGAAGACAAGGGGCAATAGTGTGATATATGTTATTTGTTTTAAACGTTCCTGTGTGATATCTGCCATTCCCCTTTCCATATGCATACACAATCAAACACAACCTTATATTTGTACATCAGAGAAAGAGAGTGAGCCAGTTGTATTGCATGCTAAGCCATGGTAAAGCAGTTAACCATGGTTTTACTCCTGAGTTGGTTTTAGCTTACCTACAACCATGACATCACATGTGTTCCAAACCTTAGATGAGGAGTTAATCTATCATTAGTTTCCCCTTCCAGTCTCTGGACACAGAGTCAGTAGTTGAGACTGTTGCAGGTGCAGTAGCATCTTCATTTCTCTAGTTCTATTTTCAAATCCTCAGGCACTGGTGGGCTGCGAGGAAATGGAAACCCAAGGATGTGGAGAGAGGCCGGTTTCATATATCATGGCTCCAACTTAATTAAGTTACTGAGTTCATTTCCCTGAATGGGGGGGAGGAAATGTCACCCTGTCACCTACCATGAAATTGGCATAGAATCTGGAATGGCCAGAAACTGTAACTGGACATGGTTTGTTATGTCATCTGGTATGGATCCAAGAATAAATCTCTCTATCTATGGTTTATACTAAGCTGGACATGTGAACATGCCTGGTATGTGTTTATTGCATTATCCTGGAAAAATGCATCCCATATATATAATATTTAAAGGAATATCTTGCCTTCCATTAGCATGGAACCCTATTTCTTACCATGGTCCAGATTAATGACTCTCTATTTTCATCCCAATATTTTATCAGACACATGGAAAAAGGGCTAGATTTTGTAAATTGGTCTACAAAAATCCAGATGACCTGTAGATGGTAAGCAGCAATTCAGAAAGCTCTAGTTCTTTGCTGTCATCTAATGATCATTTGAATTTCTGCAGGCCAGATATGGTAGCTCTACTGTAAGATCCTCAATTGGTCCATATGATAAGCCTTTCCATCCAAAGTGCTTTGGAAAATGACTTCCTCCCAAGATATGTCCCAGCAAACCTAATGCAAATATTCTGTCTAGAAGCAGTCAGTGAAGTGTCTGAGTTGAATTTGACTCAGTGATAACATCCCCAATTGTTTTCTTAACAAGCGTTTTGCTACTCTCTTCTTCCAGGGAGATTTTTCACATCTAGCTTGGTGGTCTGCCATCCAAGTATTAACCAGTTCCAACCCTGCTTATCTTTTATAGTTCAGCTAAAGTTGACAAGGTTCTGCCACCTGCTCTGACTGTGTGAACAAATAACCTGCCAAAGTATAAAGGAAATCTATCAGAAAGCTGGAAACAACATGTTATTCACACACTATACATAAATGAGCAAAGACATCATCATATAAAGGGTCAGAATGTCAAGATCTGAGTGAAATGATTCAACCTTTCCTAACTTCCAGATGTTTTTAGGATCACAGCTGTTAATTCATTTCTATAGCCGTTCTATTTCACCCTTTATGTTCAACAGGTCTTACACCTATCGCCTATTACTTTCTTAATGATATCCAGAAGTTGTTTGCACATTTTATTTCACAAAGCTAAAGATATTATACACACCAAGTGCTGCATTTAATGAGAGATATGTGTGCATAAGGTTGCTTTTATACATGCAGATAATATGGATTTTATTGCACCTTTGTAATTGGCCTTAAAATATAGATGAAATGCACATTCTGTATTTGGAAAATTGAATTGGGATCATGGTTATAGAGGAAAAAATGAAATATAAAATTGGTTGCTGGCTTGTACAGAATATTAATATCTCAAATTTTATTAGTTGTTAGGAAATATTAAATTAGTTAAGTACTAACAATATTATTAACTATGTTATTAAAGCATCTACAGTATTGTATCCTACTAAAGCAGATAGGTGTGTCGAGAAATATTGGATTACAACAAATGTTGTTTTTGCTAGCTGGAATTCTACGTTGTCATCACATTTGAAAAAAATAACAAAGTAGTCTCTCTTAGGAATAGTGAAAAACAACACACAAGATCATGTATTATTTGCATATATAGAAGAATAGAGTGACTCCTACATTCAATTGCTCTTCAACAGCTTATCAAAATTCTGTCCTTCCAAACTTATTGCTGAATAGCATATTTTGATCTTGTATTCAGAAGCACTTTATCCTGTTCATCCAACTTGTGTTTTTACAAAAAGGAAGTAGCTATTATTCCTATAAGTTTCAGAACTTTTTATAGCATGTTTCCTTAAAACAAGGAAAAGCGAATCCAAAGCAAGTTATTTCAGTGGGACATAAGTAGATTTGCATGCAAGAAAGCATTTATAAGAGTTGATGGTAAGTAGTTACAATATAGACACGTTCATACCATCTTAAATCCGAACTGACCCAACTATTCAGTGTTTTCACTGAAGAACATAAAAAACCCTTTGTTGCCCCTCCCCCCCCAATAAGTGCTAATTTTATTCATATTGGCTGCATTCACTCAACACGTTTAACCTGTTTATAGAGACAACCCATTTTCTGGATTCATAAAGTACATTGAACCATAAAGGCTGAACTCACACAACATCCTGAGGCACAAAAGGCAAGGTTAGCATTAATCAGACTTAATGCAACTGCTGGGTCTTTGTCTTATTTCCCCAAAGTATCTTGCATGAATATAGCCTGGGTTTTTTTTGGTCTAGTTTATATGCCACTCCAATCCTGAGACTCGGAGTGGTATTAATTATACAGTAAGTATTAAGTTCATTCATTTTACCCAAGCTCATTCCATTAACTTCATATTAGAACTGTATTGTTTCTGATTCTACCATTTTACTTTCTTGTGGTGTGCACAGAAAACTTGAAAGAAAAATACCGAGGGTTTAAACGGAGTGGAGAATGGAGCTTATGCACTAGGCTCTGTCTCCTCTTCTCACCAACCTGCTTGAGTGCATCTGGAGAACTGAATCAACATGGATTTTTCCTACCACTTGAAAGTAACTCCAGCTGTTTCTTGCCTGCCAAGGAAACTGGAGAGAAAATTGGAATTCTGGGGCAGGGATCTTTATTGTGTCAGATGCGTGGAATACAGACACTTCTAGACTCTCCTGTATGTACTTGGAACTTCACAACATTCCAGAACGTTGAAGAAATCACAAGGAGTGGATCATTTTGCCAACATTAATGAGTGCCATATAACAAGTTTCAACGTAGTTCCATTTTCCTACATTAAAGAACATGGTGCTTTTACTACTTTAGATGAATCAGAACTGCATCTTTTGTCATACTATTAAAGTGGTTGCCTAAATTATCCTTTAAATGTAATGTAGAAGATTAGATTAGCTGCAATATACACCTTTTTAATTGCCTCACTATAAGAGAGGCTCATCACCATTAAACAGATTAATATTTTAAATCATTTGTGGCAAGTGGGAACCCCCTGACTACTTTTTACTCAAAATTCCAGATTCAGTTTGGAATGCTAACTAGGGATGCAAACAAGTGGTAACACATATACAGAATACTAAATTAAGCTTCGTTTAATTACATACAAACATACTTTTTTTTATCTTCCTAAGAAAGACCAGAAGGCATTTAAGTCTTAATTTAAAATTACACAAACCTTCAGAGAACTTTTAATAAGTGTCAGTCTCTTGTAAGCTGTATATTTATTTTACATGATTATAATTACCTGTTATTTATAAAATTTATAGCCCACTTTTCACCTTAGGCAGATTTTTAAAGTGGTTAAGATTATGAATATCATTTAAGTAGTTGGCAAGATCATTTTCATGTAAATAACCACTGAGAGCCACAAGATTACAATAGGATAAAGATCAGATCAATACATAAGCAGCAACCACTTCCAATTAACCTAGAAGACAGTTTATTGATGTCTGAAATTGGTCCCGGCAGAAAGGCTAAAGGCCTACAGTACGGACTGGATGGAAGCCTACAGATCAGGAGGTGGCAACATTTTTGTGGTCGGCAGCCAGCAGGCAATCTTGCCGTGAGAGGTACTATATGGTGCATGTGGGCAGGGACCCAGTTTTCCAGGGGTGGGTTTCCTGTGGTTTGGCAGAGAGTCGGGGGTTGTTTTTTAAGCCTATTTTAGAGCATACCCTACAGTTGGTGGGTGTTTGTGGTAGGAATTTGCTGCCAATTTATACAGCTGTTCCCAGAAGAAGATCTGAGGGAGTCCCTGAGGCCTCTGCTTGCCTATCTTTGCTAGAAACAAGAGCTCAATTACAGAGGAACCAGAAAAAAACCAGCCCCTTTAACTCTTATGAAGAGGACACCTAGGCTCTCTAGGTCAGTGGCATGGCTGGCTGGAGAATTGTGGGAGTTGAAGACCACACATCTTCAAGTTGCCAAGGTTGAGAAACACTGTTCTAGCTACTCTTTTAAAAAACCATTGGCGCATGAACTTAGGTACAGTACTGCTGCAAAGAAAATTGGAGGTGCCAGGGACTAAAACTAAGAGAATGGTTCCACTCAAAGCATGGACTTCCCTACAGATCGCATGCATTAGGCGAATAAATTATGCAGTTAAAAAAACAACACCACTATTTCTCATTTGCCAGAGTACACATGGAAATAAAAAGGGGCTACTAGCACTACATTTATTGTTCCTATGTATTGAATTCAGATGTTGCCTGTTTGTGGTCAAAAAGTTGTTATTGGCTTAAGTAACACAGAAGCACACATAGACACAGGGTGACACTGTATTCTGAGCTATCCAACTCTGATACAGTGATCTCAGGTGGGGGTGGGGAGATCCTTGTTTGTTTGCATGAAAGGCAGTTAAATACCATTTTTCCTTCCAGAAAGAATTCCTTCTTCTGCATGTAAGACTATTATTTTCCCCAACTTCCTCTACAAAGAGATGTTAGTTCATCCAAGTCCAACAAAAGCAAGCAATTCTCACTGTGCAATCGCAGTTAACTTAAAGGAGCAGAGGAGAGATTCGGAAGATTAAATATATAACAACTTGGCTCTCGCTTCTGCCACACTTCTAATCCACTGCATATATGCTTTTTGTGAAATAGTAAAAATAATCATTAAATACCATTTTCTAAGGAGTCTAGAGTTGTAAGAAATATCCTAACAAGCAGTATGGAAAATATAGTTCCTGGAAAGTATGTTGTGACCATCTTCAAAATGTAGACACACTGGCCAGGTTTGGGGGGGGGGGAGAGAGAGAGACTAATGCAAATCCAGGTGGATTGTAGATTTTGTGTACAAACAGTAGGAACAGTCGGAACTTCACTGAAGTTCTCATCCCAAACATTGCTGTGATGTAATGCATGTTTCAATCTTACCCTGATGAGGAACACATATCAGTAGCTGGGATCACATATCATACTAACTTACTATGCATAACTGGATTCCAAGTCCTGAATAGCTTGTCCTATCTAATGGCCTCTCCAGTCCAGCCATTAAGGATGCAGGAGAGGCTGAATTATCAGGATGGTCTGTGTGATCATCAGGAGAGAGGCTTCTCTTTCACTGCCCCACAGGTTGACATTGGCACCTATTCTCTAAGCATTTAAAAACCTTCTGGAGATGCATCTTCTTTTCCTGGTCATTCATTATTAATTTATTGCAGTACTGGTAAAATGCTTAAAATGTTAGGAAACATCTCTCAACATTAGTAAAATATTTAAAATGCAAAAATTAATGTTTTGCCTTTTAAAAAATGTGTACCACTTGAGCAGAAAGATGGATATATGTGAAATAAATAAAATTAAATACTGCACCATCCAAAATTCCTAGGGTAAACTTTCTTTTTCTGCACTGTTGACTTTGTTCTCTTTTTTTATTCTGTTCTTCTTTTTTACTTTTTATCTTAATTATTGCTTTTTGTTAGCTTTTACCTTTTTTATCTTGAAAATCTAATAAAGTTTATTAAAAAGCAAACAAAATTTCTAGGGTAAACAATGGAATAAATACATATTTAACCCAATTAACCTTTTTAAAAAAAATTCCCAATGATCATTACTAACAACATGATAAATGCTTTGAAAAGAGACTAGCAGAATTACACTTTTAAAAAGCAAATTTTGAACTATGCATATGTACAAGCAGTAGAAATAAGACGGTATAAAATGTAACTTTAATAATTAAAGTACATAATTATGCTTCAGCATAATTAAGCATTACATTAAACATTACTCTGCCTCCTCCTGTTTAACGTCTACATGAAACTGTTGGATGAGGTCATCTATCAGTTTGGGGGTTGGTATCTTCAGTATGTGGATGACACTCAACCATACATCTCTACCTGAGCTGCACAGGTGAAGCTGTCAAGGCTCTAAGCCATTGACTGTGACTGGGCCTGGGGATGGGGAGGAACAAACTTTAATTCAATCCTGACATGACTGAGTGGCTGTGGCTGTTTGGGTCCCCTGGGATACGTAGATACGTCTACTGCCCACTGTCCTGGGGTTCTGGAAGGCCTGGCTCTCTTCCCAGGCCTGGGGCTAGTGGAGGCCCTGTCATGTTTTTATTGCTGTGGTTGTTTCTGGGTGGCTATCTTTTGTTATGCTTTGTTGTTGTTTTATTTTCAATTATATTTTGGATGTTGGAATCACCTGGAGTCTTTTGGAGTGGGAGGGAGGAGGAGGAATATTATTAGTACTATTCTATTTGCAATAATGAGGGGCGTGGTGGCTCAGCGGTTAAGACGCCAGGCTTGTTGATCGGAAGATCGCAAGTTCGGAGGTTCGAATCCCTAGCCCTGCGTGCGGAGTGAGCTCCCGCACTAGCTCCAGCTCTTGCCAACCTAGCAATTCGAAAGCATGCAAATGCAAGTAGATTAATAGGTACCACTTCGGTGGGTAGGTAACAGTGTTCCACGCATGTCATGCGGCCACATGACTGTGGAAGCGTCTTCGGACAACGCTGGCTCTTCGGCTAACAAACGGAGATGAGCACTGGCCCCTAGAGTCAGACACGACTGCACAAATGTGCAGGGGGAACCTTTACCTTTTTTTATTTGCAATAAATCAAACAGATAACTAGGTATACTGTGCAAGAAGGACAGAGTCATGGATGTCTAGGTGAGGATGTCTATGTGAGGAGGAAATGGGTGTAAATGTGATGAAGTCGTCATAAAAATGCTGCAGCTTACATACCTGCATCAGACATCATGACTCAAGAACATAATTGCTGTGTTTGATTGATGGTTTCATCATGTACTTGTCACTTTGATGTGATCCCAGTTTGTTAGTGGGTAAAGACCTAGTGGTTGGAGAAAAGTATGAGCATAGCCTGAGCCCCAGTCACTGAAAGCCCTTTTTTCTGTCCTCACAGAGTCTTTCCAAAAGTTGCCACTGAATTTCAAACAGAGCATAAACATTCTTGAAGGACCTAGATGTCGGAGGTGCTGCTTTACAGCAGTTATGATCTATCTCTTCAGGAGCAGCCAGAAAGTACTAAGGAGAAGCTTCTGCTATACCCCCTAGGAGTTATTTAGTGGGATCCTGCAAGCTCTGTTTATTTAACTTGGGAAGGATGATCCCCAGTTTGGGAGCTAGTTGTCCTTGATATTCTGGGTTAGGGTTAGGGTATAAAAGTATCTCCAGGAGAAACCCAGGAGAAACATAAAAGTAAGCTGAATGCAGTAGGAATCTATTACAAGAAATGCCTATGATACAACAAGAGGTATGAGTCAAGAATGAATAGGTGCTGAGTGGATGTGGACCAAAGACAAAAATTAGTGACCAGTATGAAAGAAGTATGTTGAAGTGGTTTGGTCATATAGAGAGAATGAATGAGAGTTGAACCACAGAACAAATACACCAAAAAAGAATAAATGGTCAAGAAGGAGAAAACCAAGAAAGTTGTGCTTGGTGTAGATGAAATCCTGAAAAAGATGGAGGCAAGAAGTTTAAAGAACAAAAGACAATGGTTGAAGTGGTGTATAGGTATGGTGGAAACAAGGATGGGTTGCAAAGATAGAAAGGCATGGAAAGTTATAGAGAATAGTGCCGGTGTAAACTAAATTTATCTAAATTTCCTTTCCTTTTTCTTATTTTGTGGCTTTAATTTCTTTGACAATTACTATTTCTTGCTTTTGATTTCCACAAAAGGGAATTTCATGCTGCTGAATTTGTTTGTACTATCTCTAGAAAGGGATCTCTTTCTCGGCTTTGACGAAGAAACCAGTTGTGTCCTTTCCTGAAGGAGGGAGGCCTGGTATCAGTGATGCAAGTGGGAGTGACCTTGAGGCTGGATTACTGCAATGTGCTCTTTATGGGGTGATCCTTGAAGATACAAAAATTGCAGCCAGCCAGGTATTCAGACATCTTCACAGTCTACAAACACACACACACACACACACACACACACACTTGCCATTTGCCTTCCAAGACCAATACTATATAAATATTTACACATGCTAGTAGGCCTTTTAGTTGTTTCAGTTTTACTTTTTTGAACTGTTTTAACACTTTACTCCCCCCAAGTACTGTTTTATTATTTAAATAATGTTTTAAGATTTGCTTTCATTGTCTTTCTGCTGTTCTTCTTTGATTTCTGTATGCCACCTTGACTCCTTAAGGGAGTGGCCAGCATGCCGACACCCTAAATAAAAGGATAACCAAGTTAATTATGAAGTCATTTGGAAGCCACTTCTCATAATTGGAGGTAGATGAAATGTCCCAATTCTATAAGGGAACTGGACAGCATTTTCAGTCTAGTGAATTGATTTGCACTGTGCAGTTTTGACATCCCTCCGTAATGGTGATTCTGCATGGGTTTAAAAATGGCACACAAGATGGAAACTCACCCAAATTTTTTTGCACAAGAAACTTGATGCGGATGAGAGCAAAGCTCTTCAGCTTGGTGAGAACAGGTGCTGCGCGTGTTCCCATCAGACTTTTGCTGCCTATTGATCGTCAGCTTTGGCCTCTGCATCTTTCCTAACCTTGCCCGTGCCAAGTTGCATAGTTATTCTGTGAGTTGCATGAATGAATGAACCAAATAAAAAGAGACCACCCATTAAGCCTTCATTTAGGAGCTAAAGCAGGATGTAAAAAAAAACATTCCCGGAAGAATAAATGCCACGGTAGCTCCTGTAAAGAGATCAGGGAGATTTTGCCAAAGTTTTATGTTTCTCCCCATCTGTGAGTTTTGCAGCCCTTAGTTGTTAGCAGCCATTAACAAATCCCAGACCTATTTCCTAAAACCGCTAGCTTCTACTGCCACCCTGTGGAAAACAGGCTTTTCTTTTACGGAAGAGCAACCTGAACATTAAGGGCGCATAACAAGCAGGATTCCAGAATCTAGGACTAACCAAGATGTTACAAAAGGGTCACTGGCTCATTCATACATCACTGCAACCTATGTTTTGTTTAACCCTATTTAGTGGGAAAACATAACTGAATGATTCACACAATATGCTAAGCCAAGATCGAACAACTTTGGCTGTTGTGCCTTTTCTGTGAACCAAGCCAGTGACTGCTTTAGCTTTTATCAATGCCCCATTCTGAATATTGCTGCTTTTACTGTATTTTAGTATGATTTGTATTGTGCCTTGGGCCATGTAAGGAAAGTGGGTTATAAATGTTCACAAGAAATGCCATTTTTGGTAATATGCTGCTTTATTTAAAATCCCTGTATGCTGATTTGATTGCATCATCTTAACATAGGTAATATTTTGATAAAATGGACTTTTGATGGACATACCAGTGTTCCAGAATAAAGGTGAACAATTAACCTATTCCATTTTCTAGAAGCTTTCTTACAACAGAGGTTTCCTATTGAGTAGGTGATTATGATGACCACACGATTTTTCTCATATACCCGATTTATATTTATGATATTATTTGGCTTCCTTTACATTTATAATATTCACATAAATATTCTTTCTACTGGAGATCTTATTTAAATATGATGCCCTTTCCTCCTGTCTTTTACATATTAGCAAGCGGCTGCTATAGGCATTTAAAAGCAATTTGGAAGTTGGATTGCAAAGTTGGTGTAAGTGTTGTAAGCTGAATTAAATCCAGGAGGAGGAGGAAGAGGAGGATTAAAAGAGAGAGATGACCATGCAGAAGTTATAACATTGTTTATTGTATCAATAAATCATTTTCAAATAAAACTAGTTACAAGAATTGCATTGAAGACAGAAGCACCTTCGATTTCAAACTGAGCATGGGATACAATGTCAAGAACGGTAGACATTCTTTTTGGGACAGTGGCACATTTGGAAAGTTGAGAGTATGTTGTGGATGTTCTCACCAAATGGTACCATTGTTGATTCATAATCCGCCTGCCACAAAACACCTAGAAGGCAAACTGATGGTTGTTTCAACTATACCTTCCTGTTGCCCAGGATACTTCCCACCATTCCAGCTAATCTTTGTCTCTTTTTTTCTGACCAATGAAGACATTCCAGATAAAGCAGCAGGTGCAGCCATCTACCAGTATTACATTCTACGGATGCTATGAGGTTTATGGTGCCCTGGTGTATTCTTGGAAATAAATATAAGGTTAGACCTTTGCTCTGCAGTGATGCTAGTATCTCATTTATTTATTTATTAGATTTGTCTGTCACCGCCCCTCTCCTCTCACCGGAGGGACTCCGGTGGATTTAATTTTAAAATATATAAGTGTTTAGCCAACTGATTTCAAAAATCCAAACAGGGCTGCAGTGGCTGTGGAAGAAGGCAGTGGCAAACTACTTTTGTATTGTAGTGAAGAAAACTGCCTGGGTGTGTCCATGAAATGGTTAGGAGTTTATCTTGACTGAAAGAAGCTTTAGAATCTTAAAACAATCAGGGAGTCGGATGGGCACTGAGAAATCCTATATAAATAGTCTTTTCTTCCAGCAGAATATGATTGCTGAAAAATGCGCTGTTTATACAATATTCAATGTAATTCTTAGGTTAGAGCAGGTACAAGAAGGGTAAGATGAGATCTTAGAAGGTACAAGTATGTAGAGAGGAGTAGGAGAAAAGGGGCTAAAGGTTGAGGGTTAAAAAATATTTAAATGCATTCAGAAAGTGGAAAGTTAAATAGAGTGTTTTGGTTTTGTTGAAGAAGTCAGAAGTATGGAAGAAAGAAAAGAATATAGAGTTTGAAGAAGGTGTAAAGAAGAGAAAATAAGAAGAAAGGGTAGAGGGAAGGGCTGTATTATATTTAAAGGTATTTAATATATTAATGTATGTACTTAGAAATTATATAATATATTGTATGATGTATAATATGTGTTGTATGTTGTATTGTATTATTGTTGATTTATTTGTATGTTAATGATGTTTAATAAAAAATTTAAAAAAATATTCAAAGTAATTCTGTTTATTTATTTATACACAAACAGACACACTTGCATCCTACAGAATGTATGCTTCTACATGGAAGTCATCAAATTGTGTCCTCATCAACCCATACAAAAATATAAAAAGCTATATATAGGCCTATCATATTTTAAACAAAAAGAATGCCCATGACTTTATGCTTTGTTGTTTGCATATTGGCTTTTTGTTTTATTCTTACTTGTTGAAACCTAGGAAGTTTCCTAAAGTATCCTGGTTCACACATTATGCTAAATTATGACTTACTTAACCATGGTTCATTAAGTAGACCACAATTGGCTGCATGTGCACAAAGTAAGTCACCATCTATTGCTTACAAACCAGAATGGCCAGATTCACAACATTAATTAAACACAATGTTTAATGTATTATGTGAATCCAGATGAATCTAGCCTAGTATGGAGCACTAATTGGCTGGAGATTTCTGGCATTCAGACCAATCTTTTTTCAGGCTTACTTGGAGATACTGGGGAATGAAGCTATGATTACCTACATATCAATCATGTATTCTGCAAGTGACCACAACCTCTTCTATTTATGGATAATACACAACAATATTTGCTCAGAGTCACTTTAGCAAAGAAGAATAGAGACATTTACAGAAGAAATGAATAACACTTAATATTTTAGCCATGATACTGTACAGTGAAGCCTCATTTTTATTCTAGCATAACCAGGAAAAGGAATGCATATATACCCATCAAGCTATTCTCTATTGGGGCAAGCAAGGTTATGCAAACCACAGAGAAAGAGTATGCCAAATAATCCAGAAGCAAACAATGAGAGAGAGGAAAAAAGACAATAGATATTAATATTAATATTGCCTTCAGTCACCCATCATAGTTTTGGTCAATCAAGGTTTTCACATAACGCCTGTTAGTAAGATAGACTCAGTTACTAGCCATAATCATACCTGTGCCACCTGCAGTATTCCCTGCTAATGCAAAGGACAATATTGGTTAGTTTTGACACAATTTGCCCAGTATGCCACAAGTGCAAGCAAAGCCAGGTTTCCACCAAGCATGCTCACACTATTCTATGCAATCTGGGATGTCTAATTTAGAGACTACCATTGCCCACATCCAACCCACTAGGAGGTACATGTAGTATACTAGGACATATTTCAGGATACAAAAAGAAAGACCCTATTACAATCTTCTGTGAGTAAACTCACTTGACTATGAACTCAGAATTTACGCATGAAAATGCTTCTACATTAATTAATCCAACTGTAAATGTCAAAAGCTTAGTTAACAGAGCAGGAAGACCAGCTTCGGTTCCTAAGAATTACTGCACAGTAAGTTAATTGGTGAAGCCATTGACAATCCAGACCCTGCCCTGACATTACCAGATATGCACAGAAAGAGAGTACTGAGTTCACATGACACTTTCAGCCATTATTTGTTAAGCAAATGATAAAATGCCTGTTTCACACATGTCGCTAAGGCAGAGCTTTCCAAACTTTTCATGTTGGTGACACACTTTTTAGACATGCATCATTTCGCAACACACTCTTACAGCAGGGCACAAGGCAGGCACTAGGACCTGAAGGAATCACAGCAGGTTTGGAGGCAGCAAGGCACAAGGCAGGCACTAGGACCTGTGCGGAATCCTGGCAGGGCAGGTTTGGAGGCAGCAGGGCAGGAGGCAGGCACTAGGACCTGCGCGGAATCCTGGCAGGGCAGGTTTGGAGGCAGCCAGGCACAAGGCAGGCACTAGGACTTGTGCGGAATCCTGGCAGGGCAGGTTTGGAGGCAGCAGGGCAGGAGGCAGGCACTAGGACCTGCGCGGAATCCTGGCAGGGCAGGTTTGGAGGCAGCCAGGCACAAGGCAGGCACTAGGACCTGCGCGGAATCCTGGCAGGGCTCGGAGGCAGCAACAGCCGCGACACACCCAGACACTGCAGCTGACACACTAACGTGTCGCAACACACAGTTTGGAAAGCTCTGTGCTAAGGTATAAATATTTTATTTTAGAAAATCCAAACAAACCAATATGTCATTTATAGATCTCTGCTGCAATGTTCCTGTGGCTTATTTATTTATTTATTTTTCAATTTCTATTACCACACCATCTCCCCCGAAGGGGACTCTGGGCGGCAAGGAATTGATCACCCTAAACAGGGTCACTGGACAGCTGTTGATGGATGCAATAAGCAGGGAGAAATAACTATGTTTTACCATCCTCATCACCATAATGTAATCCTGAATATGGGCTGTTACTCATACGCAGTCAGATTCACTTTTCATCTTCCTCCAACACAACTCCAGGCATCTTTTCTGTCATTGCATCTCCCAGACCTCCTCAGAAAAGCAAAGGAAACTCTGGGATTGGTGAACAGGAAGAGACCCCATAGGAGCAATGCAGTCCAAGATGTCCTCCACCAGCCCATTCCTAAACTGCCCATTGGATCCTCTGGGAAAATTCCAAATTCCATCTGGAACTCCTCAAGGTCCATAAATCACCTGGGGCAGGCTGATCAAATAGGTCCTATCTCCCTGTGGGGTGAGGTGATGCTAGGAAGCTGAAAATCAACCAGAATGATCTTACTATGACAAAGGACTAATGTTCTGTTATCCACTACTAGATCATGTTGCAACTGCCTCACAACAAAAACCAGATCTAAAGTGTAACTATCAGTATGCATTGGGCCATTGATAACCTGGGACAGGGCCATGATGGCCATGAATTCCTGAGCTGCCCTGCACTCAATGTCGCCTGATAGCAAGTTGAAATTCTTCAAGAACTAACAGCCTCAGGGTCTCCACAGCCAACCCAGCAATGAAATCCAGCAAGTCACACAGGAATGATGCTGTGCAACAGGGAGCAGGGTATACCAATAGCGATCCCGACTGTTCTCTAGAGTCCGGCTTCAACCAGAGGGCCTCAGATCTGGTTACCTGTGGTGCAGAGCCTCTGAGAGCTTTCAGTGACTGTGGGATGAGAATAGCCATGTCGCTCCCTTGCTTCCTTGGGTTCTCAACTGATGGCAGACCCAAAACCCGATCAGGCACATTTCTAAGAAGAGAATTCCCCTCTCCAGGCCTCCCCAGGTCTTGGTTATGCACGCCAGGTTGGCTGCTTCATTCATAATTAAATCATTAATGAGGACAGATTTATTAGAGACCAATCTGGCCCTGCACATCTCCAGTGGTGGTGTTTCTGAGGTCAGGCTCCTTCCTGTGGAAGGTTTTGGTCCTCTATAGATAGGAGAGTTCAGGAAGGCAAAATTGCAGTTTTCTCAGGAAATCTTATGACCCTTATGATGCCAGGTGGGACAACAAGACTAGGGGAGCTTCCTGACACAACTCTTCCAAAGGAATAGCAATCAGGAGGTTGTCAACATACCAATGTAGCTTCTTCTGGGAAGGTCAGGTCTCCCAGGATCTTATGAAGAACCAATATGAAGGGTGTCGGAGAGGCCCTAAAGCCCTGGGGCAGGTGTGTCCAAGTATATTGATGTTCCTGGTAAGTGAATGCAAACAAATATTGTGAATCGGGGTATATGGGTATGCTAAAAAAAGTGGAGCAGAGATCCACAACAATGAAGTGATTTGAACCTGCAGAAATTAAAGCAAGAACCATATTTGGATTGAGAACAATAGGGTGAATTGAGGTTACAACTGGTTTACAGCTCTTCAATTTTGAACCAGACAGAAACAAGATCTTCCTTGTTCATCCATCCTTCTGAGTTTTGGAACAGGAGGATGGGGATGATAGCAGGTGAGAGAGAGGTACCAAGATCCCTTGAGCGAGGTAGAGGATCCACCCTCCCTTTTGCTTCCCAGGAAATTGGATATTGGGAAATAGAGGAACTTTAATTTTGACCAGTGTCACCCCTTACAAGAGATGCAGATCATTTATTTTATTTATATTTCAAATTTCGTCACCACCCATCTCAAAGAGTGACTCTGGGCGGTTTACTATAAAACTCATGAGATCATGAGAGGAGGTCATCCACAAAGAGACAGGGAGATTGGCAAGAGCTTCCAGTTGGTCATCTGGTGAATCCTCCATCTCCATAGCAAGGGCTAACAGAATACTGTATCTGGCAAATATTTTTCTGGCAAGTCAATATATATTTCATATAGGCTGCAGTACACTGTAGCATTCAATTTGGGTAATAAGTCCCATCCCAACAAGTTTACAGGAGTATGATCACTAAGGAGAAAAGCAAGTTTGTCAGTAAGAGGGCCCAGCTGTACCCTCACTGATTTAGAAGAGAGTAAGAAGTGTGATGGCTCAGTGGTTAAGACGGCAGGCTTGTCAATCGGAAGGTCAGCGGTTCGAGACCTGAGCACCGCGTGACGGAGTGAGCTCCCGCACTCACCCCAGCTCTTGCCAACCTAGCAATTCGAAAGCATGCAAATGCAAGTAGATAAATAGGTACCACTTTGGTGGGATGGTAACAGCGTTCCGTGCGCGTCATGCCGGCCACATGACCACGGAAGCAACTTCGGACAACACTGGCTCTTCAGCTAACAAACGGAGATGAGCACCGGCCCCTAGAGTTGGACACCACTGTGCGGGGGAACCTTTACCTTTACCTTTACCTTTAAGAAGCAGAGTCCCTACTAAGTCTCCTCATGGTTGTCAGCCTGGGACTTAGATTGAAAAACTGACTTTTGTTCAGGAGCAAGTAAACCAGAGAGCAACATTTCAATTCTGCCCCAAGTGAGGTTATATACGGCAAACAACTGTGCCAACCTCTGGCAAAATTCCCAGGAACTTTCTCTTAGCTTTAGAAAGGCTGAGCTCCAATTCATTATTCATTCATTCTGGTTTATTACCGTCACTGACCAGTACAAGATTCTACAAGGTATACTCATTGAACCTTACAATATGCACCATCTGATTTAAAATAGTTTTAAAATTATAAGTTAAATTACATTGTTCCAATTAAAAATTAAAATACATTCAGACCACAATGTGGATGAGCCCCTTAATCAAATTTAAATATGCTCTTAATATTAGTCATAACTAATATTCTATCAGATGTAAATGCTTATAAAAAGTAAAATATCATATATAAAATATGGTGTGAGATATAGATAGATAGATAGATAGATAGATAGATAGATAGATAGATAGATAGATAGATATACCTTTTAAAATTATTGAAATCATTACAAGGAGTACATTACTACATTTTTCCTATCATAGTCTGGCGTATCTTTATAGCAGCTGCACAGAATTTGGCTACTTGCGCCGTAACAGTTGGATCTTCATCTATAAGTAACATTTGCATATACTCTATATCTTGCCTCCTAGGATATTTCTTGGTCAAAGGTAATATTAATTTACTCCTAAGCTCTTTATAAAAAGGACAACGGAGGAGCACGTGGTCTGTATTTTCTATCTCTCCATTATTACAACAGCACCACCTTGCAGCTTTTGGGATTTTTTTATATCTACCATCCAAGACTGCGGAAGGGAGTGCGTGGCTACGAGCTAGGGCAAAGGCTTTCCTATGGCTATGGATTTCAAGTTGTGTAAGGTAGTTAGCAGAATTAACAATATATTTATTATACTCTGATGATAAGAAATTAGGGGCCTTCTCTAAGTCCGTTTGTCTCTCTATGTCCTTTATCCTTTGCTTCAAGGCCAATTTTGCCTGTTCATAATCCATCCTGAGAATTGAATCTGTAGAAAATCCTAGCTTGGCGAGACTAGATTCAATATCCTTTAACCAAGAGGATTGGAAGTAATCTTGGGAAATGAGTGGTGCTAAACCTTGAGGATAATGCTTGAGTTTTAGCCAAAGATTCAGGGAAGCTAGGCGCACTCTTGACTCAACTTTTATCATGCCCGCTTCCAATCGAAGGTAAGCATTTGGAACACATTTGGGCATTTGAAATACTGCTCTAATAAATTTTGATTGCACTCTTTCCAGGGATGTAATACTTGAACTTAGAGCACCAACACAGGACCCATAAAGGAGCTGGGCTAATGTCTTCGCTCCAATTCATTACATCCCCTGGGGTCCATGGAATGTCTCTGAGGACCTGGATAAGAGTACAGGAGGGCAATAGTAGAAGGAACCTCAGGAAGGATGCTTGAAAAGAATCATGGAAAGTTGTTAGGGATTAGAACAAATTGGACCAAACTGGATATAGGCTCTTCTTCTGCCCTTATAATCTTTAAAAAAATACAGATTATGCCAACCTAATGAAACACCTTCTAATAAATGTTATATATTTTATTAGATAAAGCAATAAATATTCCAAATAAAACACCTTCTTACCTAACTTTTGCAGTGCCAAGCAGCTAGTAACAATAAGGTTTTTTTTAAGGTCATTGTGAGCTGCTTTACAAGGCGGCCAGCCTGCTGCATTCATTCATACATCACAAAGTGTATTGCTTGATGTGACTAACCACAGGAGAACTCTACGCCCAGTATTATACTACAAACTTATAAAATTGTCTACAATCCAAAGGTGTTTGTCAGCCTGAGTTCTAGTGTTACTGATTCATGATTATCAGTCATGGGAATTCATCTTTCCTTTCTCCCTACAACCTCCGAGGCTTAGCTGAAGGTTTTTCTTCCCTTAAGGTCATATTACTTGATTAGTCACAAGTCTACAGGTTATTTAGAAAAACGCAATTATATGATGGGCCTTCTCTCTTATTTCATTTATTTCCTCTCCTCTCATATTATGCCAATTTTACCTTTGGAAATCAGTCCTCCCAGCCCCTTTACAACAGAGGAGCTGAAAGAATATTTTGTTTATAAACCTTCCCTTTCTATCCATTGCTTCCCAGAGGAATGGCAAATTCCCTTGCTATCTTCTTATAACTGCTCTTGCATCAGTCTTCGTCTGTAGTCCTATTGACAGAATGAAGTGATGAAATGGACTGTGCATCTGATGCAAGGCCTTAAGCCCTTAGTGGCTGATTTGGTTTGGGACTCCGCTGTTAGAGCTTGCCAGCATGGAAATAGCCCTTCCTGGATCTGTGGTTATCGTTTGCTTCTCATTAACAAAATTTGCAGATTTCTTAAAACACTGCCTTTGGCAATTGGCTGACACTTAGAAATGAAGTTTCCTCTGTTTTTTAATCTTCTTGCCATAAAAAGCTATATGCTTCCTTTGGCAGCTGAATGCTGGACCCGTTTAATAAAATGCATAGTTTCGTATTCAGCAAAAGAGTCACAGTTCATTCAGCCCAACAGAGCTAACATCCAAAAGGGTAACTGGTTTGGGCTTTTGTTTTTTTAGTGTTAAGTTGGACAATGGTGAAACAAAGTTTCAAATACTGAGATTCGTGAAAACGTAAGGAAAGATCCCTCAGCCATTTTTGGTTTCAGAGTGGACAGAAATGCTAGATGTACTGTATCAGTTTTATGACCATACACTTTCTAATGCAATTTTTCCTCATTATTAATCCTTCCAAACTTTGAGAAAACATGGAAGACGAATAGCAGCAGGGCTCTAATTTACACCTGAAAAATCAAACAGGGAGGAAAGGTTTACTCCAGACTTGATGCAATTTGAATTTGTCCTAAATTCATTGGCAAACTGAATCAATCTATTCTAAACAAAAATTACCAATTCCAAGTTTAAGTGCATCTTCAGCCACTAAGCCAGTCATAGGGTTGATCTGGGGGAGAAATTTGGAAATATGTTTTTTGCCCTCTTGAAACAAAGGCAGAATATAATGTTACTCTATTTGTGGATCAACATGCATTGCAATTGTTGGAGGTTCCAGCAAATCAGCATGCCTCATTAGCATATGGGTGATTGCTCTAGGAGGCAAACTCTCTATGTGCTTCTTCCTGAGGAAGCTGTTTGTTGCCCCTCCCACTTCCTCTCTCTCTGTGATTCTTCCACCATGGAAGGAGCACGCGGCAACGGCTCCTCTCCATCAAGAGGCCATGCCTAGGCCTCAAGCCCTTTTCTCCACGCAGCCCTGGCAGCAACATAGGGCCAGGGGTCCACAAAGTTTAGGGAACAAGAAAAGAAGAACTGAAACCAATTTTCTACTGAAATGGATGTAACTGGACCAAATACACATAATAACTCTTTTGTACTTAGTTTTTGTAACCTACGTTGTCTAAGTGTGTGATTCTTTATGCTTGGGTTGGCTATGTGCTTAAGATCAATAACCTATACCTCTCTAGTGTGCTCATTAATGCTATTAAGATAAAAACTCCTTTCTGTATGTGCGTGTTTCTTTGCTGTTATACGCTCTGCTCCATTCAGTGGTACTAGCTGCCCACTAATGGTCTTCAGCAATGAGTATCTAAAGTTTGGTTTCATAAGTGCAGGCAGTGATCATAATTTGTCATTGTGTGTAATCTGTCACAGAGAACTATCCAATGAGTACACGAAACCATCAAAACTGAAATACCATTAGGGTTGCAGACATTCAGAATATACAACTAAATCTACAGATGTTTTCCATATATTTTTTTAAACTTCTACTTAAAAAAATTAATGAAAAGTGCACTTTCTATGTATTTATTAACAAAAACTTTGTATTGACTTCATATAATATTTCCAGACTACTGAGACTAGCAAGCTGCATACTACTGGTGAAAAGTTAATACTTTCTGCATTCAGCGTTATTACATTGAATGTTGTTGTTGTTGTTGTTGTTGTTGTTGTTATTATAAAACTATTTTACATCAAATACAGAATAATCAAGTTATTTTTCTTTCCATAGCAAATAGCTCCTTTTTAACATCTACATGAAACCGCTGGGTGAGATCATCTGTCTCCATGGGGTGAGATATCATCAGTATGCTGATGATACTCAATTACACATCTCCATCCCAGGGGAAGTAAGTGATGCAGTTTCTACCCTGTCCAAGTGCCTGGGGGCTGTAGGGGCCTGGATGGGGAAAAACAGGCTTCGACTGAACCCTAGTAAGATGGAGTGGCTGTGGATTAATGGCTCCTCGATATCTAGGAAATTGCCATCTTTAGTTCTGGATGGGGTGGCACTGCCCCAGACAGACCCGGTGCGTAACTTGGGGGTCCTCTTGGACTCATGACTCCTGCTCAAAGAGCACGTGGCAGTCGTGGCCAGGAGGGCCTTTGCACAACTTCGTGTTGTGCGCCAGTTACGACCTTTCCTGGAACGAGAGGCCCTTCGAACGGCCACTCATGCCCTGGTTATCTCACATATAGACTACTGTAATGCGCTCTACATGGGACTACCCTTGAAGAGTATCCGGAAGCTTCAGCTGATCCAGAATGCGGCTGCATGGACGATCTTGGAAGTCCCTTATCGGACACATGTAACACCTTTGTTACGCGAGCTGCACTGGGTTCCAGTTTGCTTCCGGGTCCAATTCAAGGTGTTGGTTATGACTTTTAAAGCCCTTCATGGCATGGGACCAGGTTACCTAAGGGACCGTCTTATCCCCATTACATCGTCCTGTCCCATCCGGTCATGCAGGGAAGGCATGCTACGGACCCCATCAGTTAAAGAATTCCATCTAACGGGGTCACGGAAGCGTGCCTTCTCTGCAGTAGCGCCTGCCCTGTGGAATATTCTTCCCCCAGAGTTAAGACAGTCCCCCTCGCTCCTGGACTTCCAGAAAAAACTCAAGACTTGACTCTGCTAACAGGCCTGGGGCGGGAAGAAGAGTATACACTCCTGGGGATGGCTAATACATTAGGATGGCCCTAGAATTGCCCTTTCTAGTGTTTTAAAAAAGATACTACCATCTTGATTTTATTATATTTATTGTATTTTTAAATTGCTTATTTTAATGTTTATTTGACTCTATTTATATTGTATTGGAGTTTGTGTGGGATTGTAAACCACCCAGAGTCCCTGTGAGGGAGTTGGGCGGTGATAAATCAAATAAATAAATAAATAAAAAAATAAAATAAAATAAAATAAAATAAAATAAAATAAAATAAAATAAAATAAAATAAAATAAAATAAAATAAAATAAAATAAAATAAAATAAATAACTGAAAGCACTGATATAGCAAATGCTGTGATTCTTATGTGTTTTATTAGGTGTGATTGAAGGTTCCACTCACTATGTTTTGTTTTGTAAACTACAGTACTTCCAACAAGAACAATGGCTGAAAAATATTATAAGTAAATCAGTGGGTTTTTTTCATTCAAAATAATATTGGCTGGAAATATTTTTTTGTATAACTGTGATTTTAGATATTTTAGATTTTATTTTAACTTGTTTATTGTGAACCGCCCAGAGTTCCCCATGGGGGGAGATGGGTGGTCATACAAATCAAATAAATTAAATAAATAAATAATATATTGAGCTAAGCAGTGACTGGATTTGAGCGTTGGTAGGGTTCTACACAATGGACTTGTTTCATAGGTCTGAAGAGTGGCACCAGAGTCTGCATGGCTGCATTGTAGTAATCATAGAAAAGAACTAGCTATAAAAACTATGCCCCCACTTTTCAATTCTACTCTTCAAGAATGTGTGAAATTTATACATTATATAAAAACTCATATTTTAAATTCCAGAATTTTTACAGCATTGTGCCAAGACGGAGGAAGGAAAAGGAGTTTCCTTTAATACACTATGAGGTTCAGTGGCTATGAAACAATTATTTGGAATAAATCATGAAATGTCATTCATCTTAGAGGAACACGTGCTCAAAGAAAAAGGCACTGTATTTGAATTTGAAAACAAGTTTCATGGATTTGAGTGGTTAACAACAGTGATATACTTACATGACAGAGTTTGTCATTTAAATCAATTAAAGCTGAATTTACAAGGCACCAAAATTAACATTTTTGAAGTTCTTGAATCATTTAAAGCAACAATTGAAAACCTTCATTTATGGATAGTGTGAGTTAAAAAGAAAAATTATAGTTTTCCCTTTAACTGCATTACAAGAGAAATATCATGAGACTATTATATCAGAGGTAATTTCTGCAGCAATAAAAAACATTGATTGGGCTAAAATGAAAGTTAAATGAATATTTCCATCCAGTTAACGCCAGGAAAATGTACATTAAAAGCCCATTTACTGCTGACACTGAAAGTAAAAAATAATTAAATGCATCAGAAAAAGATTCACAGTTTTTTTGTGATTCTGTCTTAAAATAAAATTTTAATGAACTCTTCTTGATTGATTGTTGGGTGAATTGCAAAAATCAATATTCATATTTTGTCTGAAAAAGCAAATTGGTAGGGCCTTTTGGCACAACATTTAAGTGTGGCGCTGGCTTCTCGTCTTCGATTTTCTTCAAAAATATATATAGAACTAGACTGAATGTCAAATCAGATTTGAGGATAAAACTTTCTTCTTTTGCTCCTGAAATAAAGCTGTTACATGATGCAAAACATCCCCCTTCTCATAGTTCTTTTCTTAGTTAATTAAAAACTATAAAGTATGCCCATTAATTACTTATAATCGTAAGTTTAAATAGTGAGAATGAATTCATTGGTGTGTGTGCTTTCCTTTTTTAAATATGTGCTTATAAATTTGGTACCACAAAAAGCTACTGAAAAAAGAAACAGCCCCCAAGCTATATAAAGTTTGACAAATATTCCTATAAGTGTTAACGCTGTGAGAACACTGAAAAATGGTAAAGCTCTAGGTGTAACTTGAGAAATGCTGGAATCAAAGTGGTGTGTGCTCATGGAGTGGCTCTGTGACATGTTTAACATGTGTGTGATTATTACACCTATGCCTGATAATTTGGAAGAGTGATGTGCAAAGGGAAAGGTAGCAAGCATTTTATGTTTCTTGATTTACTTTAAGATTAAGTGAATAAGCTTGAATTTTGGAAAGTTTTGCACAATGTGCAGCTGAAGGCTGATTCCTGATTGCAATAAGAACAATCTATTTATCAGATTTGTCATACATGATGGAAATAAAGCATGCATGAAAATAAATAGACTGATTACCAAATGGGTAAACACTGAGCAGGGAATAAAACAAGGACATGTCATGTCTTCTTGGTTGCTTAATGTATTTAGGGACAAATGTGTCACAAATAGTGGGGGAGACTTTAGAGGTGTATTGGTTGGGGGTGTTAACGTACATGTATTTTCATATGCAGATGATGCTGGGTTCTTGCAGTGACCTGGTGATAGCAAAAATGATTTGAAAGGATAGAAAAGTATGGATAGATATAATCAACAGTGTTGGTATATGCTAGTTTGAGCTATTTCTGCTGTTTCTTATCTCTTGCCTTCCATTTCTTTCTCTTACTATTTCTTATTCCTTTTCTGCATAAGCATAACATTGCTTATCCTAAAAGGAAGCAGCATGATGGGTATCCCTGTATGCACATCATTTCAGTTCCCATAGAAAATATCATTTTCAGGGAGTTCATCTATTCTCCCATCTCTTTTTAATGAGAGAGAGAGAGAGAGAGAGAGAGAAGTTGGTAATACTACATTTTCACGAATTACAAATTGATAGTTTAATTTCATTAATAGTGCCCACACAAAACATAACACCCTTTTACACATTTGTATTTAACTCAGAAAATCTATATTCATGCACTTTCACTAACGGGAAAGGAGGAGTTAATCTTCAGTTTGAACTAATGATTCCCAGAAGCTTAATTTACTTTCAGTAAATACTGTTCAGGAAACGCACCTCCTAGAAGCAGCTGTCTTCCTCTCCACCCCCTCTTCCTTATGCCTCCCACACACCTTGCTCTGTCCTTAATCTCCACCATATTTTTCTCAATCTACTATATGCCAAACATGACAAACTTATAAAATGCCAGTTCAACTGTGTTTCATTGAGTATCAACAAATAATGAGAGAGAATATCAGAACTGACTCATTAACAAAAGTAATCAAGATAATAGGACACAACGTGTCCTTCATTAAAACAAAGGTTTAAGTAAAACTTGTAAAACTTGTTGTGAACGTGGTTACATTTATGTAATAAAAGGAAGAACCATTTTCATTCATTCATTCATTTAGTACAATGATATCCCACCTGTCTTCCAGGTGGTATATGTGGTTCTTCACCCACCCCCACCCACACCGCCATTTATTTTCATAACAATTGTATTGTGTTAGGATGATTAGGCTTAGAAATAATAATTACTCCAATGAATTTCATGGCTGAAGAGAAATGTAAGCATAGGTTTTCCTTGTCATATTTAAACACTTTACAAACTATATCACGCTGATGTTTTTAGATTTTAATTATCATTTCAAGAAATGGTTAGATCAGTGTTTCTCAACCTTGACAACTTTAAGATGTCTGGACTTCAACTGGCTGGGGAATTCTGGGAGTTGAAGTCCACACATCTTAAAGTTGCCAAGGTTGAGAAACACTGGATTAGATTATTTTGGTTAAAAATAATGCCTTACGTGTAAGGATGGAGTGTCCAAGATTTAACCATCACAGAAAGAATTTTAATCTGACTTTGCACACAATGCAAGTGTACTTGACACCTCTAGGTTCCAGAAGTGAAAGGGGGAGATGGATAGTGCCCATAGGTTCATTCCTTCATCCTTTCCATTTGTTCTACAGAAAATGAAAACAAGGGTTGCATGCACAGAGAAGCCGCATTCTCATCTGTACCAGACTTGTAATGGTTTAAGAACAGGTTGAATGGCTGTGATTCCAGTTTCCTCTCCATCTATTCACTCTACTCATGCAGAGTCAACATGTTGCATACATGCAGCTTTAAACCAACAATTATTCGTTAAAGAATTAACAGCTGTGCTTCACAGAGTATAAGGAAATTAGTATTAAGCAAGCACATGGAATTGTCATGTCTGTTCATCTCAGGTGCTTTTGTTCTCCTTTATTTAGAGGTGCTGAACATAGTTATATAAGATATCTCTGTCTTGTCAATTTCCTTCTTAACGGAAGTAGAGTAGCCACATTAGGTCTGGCCTAGGGCTATGGCCAAGAGTGCAGATAGTAATTCCAGAAATGCATCATGTATGCCGGGGTGCATAAAAAGAACAGACAAAAACAAGGCTTTCAATGGCCTTTTTCCTCATAGGATGAAATTGGCTTGTCTCTACAGTGCTTTCATTGGACATGAGAACATTAGAAGTGTTGGAGGTTGAACGTACTGTGTGTGTGTGAATGAGTGTTCCTGAGAATGGAATCTGCCCTTAGCAATTATTAGTAAAGCAGGGATAGATAGAGGGGCGTGGTGGCTCAGCGGGTAAGATGCCAGGCTTGTCGGTCGGAAGATCGCAAGTTTGGAGGTTCGAATCCCTAGCCCCGCATGACGGAGTGAGCTCCCGCACTAGCTCCAGCTCTTGCCAACCTAGCAATTCGAAAGCATGCAAATTCAAGTAGATTAATAGGTACCACTTTGGTGGGTAGGTAATAGCGTTCCACGCGTGTCATGTGGCCACATGACCGTGGAAGCGTCTTCGGACAACGCTGGCTCTTCAGCTAACAAACGGAGATGAGCACTGGCCCCTAGAGTTGGACACGACTGCACAACTGTGCGGGGGGAACCTTTACCTTTAGGGATAGATAGATAGATAGATAGATAGATAGATAGATAGATAGATAGATAGATAGATATAGATGATAGATAGAAGCAGGTTTAACCAGGTAGTCCTCGCTTAACAACCATTTGTTTAGTGATGCTTCAGACTTATGACAGTGCTGAAAAACCGACTTACAGCCGGTCCTCACACAACCGTCACAGCATCCACGTGGTCATGTGATCATGATTTGGGCACTTGGCAACCAATTCACATTTATGACTGTCGCAGCATCATGTGGTCATGTGATCATCATTTTTTACCTTCCCGGCCGGCTTCTGGCAAGCAAAATCAATGGGGAACCACATGATTTGCTTAATGACCATGTGGTTCACTTAACACCTGTGGTGATTGGCTTAATGACCACTGCGAAAAAGGTCATAAAATTAGGTCAGATTCACTTAATGACCCTTCACTTAGCAACCAAAATTCCTGTCCCTATTGTGATCGTTAAGCAAGGACTACCTGTATATAACTATAATAGAAAGGAGATTTATTTACAGGAAATATGTTATAGAGATGGGCAAAGCCTAGCAGCAACTACATCCTACTAGAAAGAAAGCCAAACAAATATGTGGTCTGTGCACACGCGCCTGCGAAGAAAGAAGGAAGTGACCTCAGATCAGCAATCTTTTACACAAAGATCAGGAGAGTGATAGACAAAAGGGGGATACAATAAATCCTTAACTATCCAGATCCCTTTCTTCTTGTCATCATCCATCCATCATCTAGATGATTACCTATCCCCTTTAACTTCAACTTTTTTTCAAAGCCATCTACGTTGGTCACCACTGCAACACCTATTGGTCAGTAGGTCTGGAATGCTAAAGAGATGTCGTCGTTGGATTCAGATCTCCAACAAGGAGATTAAAAAAAGCTCCATATAGTTCAGTGTTCTGTTCTGCTAACCAGATTGCAGTTGGAGGCCCACGAATAACATGGAAGTGCAATGCCACTTCCCTTTTCATGTTTCTCCGGAATCTGGTATTGAAAATCGTACTGCCTGTAGTTTAAATAGTGGCTAAAAGTTGGTAGTCTTACTTCCCTTAATTAGGGGTGAGTAATTTGCAGAAGCTTCAGCCAGCATAGACACTGATAAGGAATTCTGGAAATTATAGTTCAGCAACATCCAGAGGATTTCCTATCCCCTTTAACTTTTTTCAAAGCCATCTACGTTGGTCACCACTGCAACACCTATTGGTAGCAAATTCAATATTTAACTATACACTAGAATAGGAAGCACTGTAAAGTACCACTCATCTTCAGAGAATGACCCTGCTTTCATCTATGTTGAGGCATACGACTAAAAATATTACTGCTCAAAGCAACTACTTCAATTAATTACATAATCAGGCCAGCTCTAAATGGAAACAAACTAAAATCATTTCCCAGCTAGGGACATCCCATCACCCAGCCATCTTTGAGGCAATATAAAGCCCATATTCACACAAACATGGTTGGATGTCTCTAGATGATGCTTTAAGATATTACTGGGGAAATTGCCTGAGAGAGAATGGAAAGTTATGGATGATTTGTGTCTGTGTGTGTGTGTGTGTGTAATATATGAGAAAAGAACAGGGAAAATATATAGTAACCAAAATCCTTAGTATTCACAAATATCTGCAAGATTTTATCCATCTGCAAAAATATCAGACCTCAGGAATGAACACACACACACACACACACACACACACACACTCCATCAAGTAAGTGTTGACTCCTTGTGATTGTCTGGACGAGTCCCTGCAATTTTCTTGGCAAGTTTTTTTTTTCTACATTACAAAGAGGAATAAGTTGGTTATAAAGAGGAATACGTTGGTAATGAAGTTTTCTGTTTATGCAAAAGCAATAAAACATGTCTGCAGAATTAGCTATCCTGCTTTGTCTCTTGGTTGTTCTTAACCTATATGTTATATAAGGAGGCAAGACTCTTGATCACATTGTTGTATGGGATATGCATTTTAGTGCAGGAGCGATAGCAGTAATTTTATTTAACATGCACTTATAACTAAATGCAACACAGGTGAATCAAAAATAATGTACAATATAAAACAATATAAACAATAAAATAATACAATAGTCCATGTAAAACTTTCCAAGTACAATGTAATAATTAATACAAAACATTTCTTAATACTAGCATAACTATAATATAAATCTATAGCAAATAATGAGAAAGAAGGTTCTTTCGGCTTTGTAAAGATCCTGCAAAAAGAAGTGTTTTAAGGGCCTTTTTAAACTTCAAGTGTTTGGGCTCCAGATGTGATTCAAAGTGGAGCTGACTCCATAGAGCAGAGCTTTCCAAACTGTGTGTCATGACACAAAAGTGTGTCGCCACACACAGTCTGGTGTGTCACCACACAACCCGGAAGCGCTGATCATCATCAGCGCTTCCAGGTTTTCCCACGGCGACACCAACGGCGGCACGCAAAAACCGAAAGCGGCAGCGGTGCTTCCGGGTTTTTGCGCACTGCCGCAATGGCAGCACTTCCGGGTTTTCCCGCGGCGACACACCAACAGCGGTTGGTGTGTCGCCGCGGGAAAACTTTGGAAAGCCCTGCCATAGAGTGTGAGCAAAGGGAGCTACAACATGTGGCCATGTTAACACAAGGAAACATTGCACGATCAAGCTAAGTCCACACAGACATGATTTGTAATCAAGTCATTCAGATAACTAATTGCGTGTTGTTGTTATTGTTATCAGCAGTTTAAACTGATAGTGCTCATGAAGATCCAAATAATGTAGGAAGGAACAAAGGGGTGGAGAAGTCAAATATGCAATGCAACATATTTCGCTAAAATATAAACTAGGACCAGGACAAGAATCATAACACAATGGTAGAAGACATAATTTGGATGAAAAGAGATTCAAGATCAATCTCTGAAGTGCCCAACTAAAATAAAGGAAGTAGGTGATGTGAAAGTCCTCTGCTAAAACCCATGAAAAGCATTGAGTAGGTGATGCAGATTTACTGTAAATAGTACATAGTTTTACCTGGCATTCCTACGTACTTACTGTTTTATATCAGACAGAAAATATTACATATTTTCTATTAGAGCAGTAATTGTTTCACAACCAAGAATATCTAACCAAGAATCCTAATATTTAGATATGCCAGCATCCCCTAATCTGGTATTCTCTCGATATGTTTGGACTATAACTCCCAGATTCTCAGCTAATATAGCAATACTTGGAATTTTAGACATTAATAGTCCCATCTCATTTGGAAGGTACCGAAATGGAGAGCATTCACATCTTTCCTTTAATGGGATGATACATACAGTAGTATGAAAATATACTTGGAATAATATTATAGCACACAATTGTACTCAATCCTAATACACTCAGAGGGATTTAATTTTGTGTAAATATGTTTAGGATTATGCCTTTTATGTCATTCTGTTGGAAATGTGTAACACATCAACTCGCTCAGAGTCGAAAAGACTTGATGACACATAATCAATCAATCAATCAATCAATCAACCAACACATTAGGACATTTGATTCGTCACTTTACAAATTTGGAGTTTCTGGTTTTTCATAATATTTCAGATGACAGAAGATACGTTGTTGATTCAGACATACTTACCCCATAGAGTAACTGATAAAATTAGGCTTCCATAGTATATATCCAAAAGGCAGAAGTATTGATCAGACACAATGACATACAGATTTAATTGAATAGAATTCTGACTAAATTGGAAATCTTAGTTTCTAATCCTGGTGAAGAAAAACCACTGGGGAGGAAAGATGATCGGTTTTATTTATCTGATGTTTGTTTTGCTCTGCTTTGCAGGTAATCCCCGACCCCCCCCCCCCGTTAAATTCAGTTACAAACTACCAAAATATACCACCAGAGGGCAATAATCCACAAAACTCAAAGTACATTTTTAATCAAACTGAGTTTAACTTATTTTTAGAAATATTTGAATACCAGTTTGTCACTTAACTTATTCAACTAGTAGAAGGAAAACTTTACCTAGCTCTGAAAAAAAATCAGATACCACCTTAACTAGGAAACAACTTAAAAGATACTTGAGAATGTGACAAATGCTGCCTGGTTGGTACGATTCCGGCTAATGAGTTATCACCTTTTTTGTATTTTGAGGAGACAATCAATAATAATAACAACAACAACAGTATTATTATTTTATTATTTGTTTATTTATGGCCTAAGACCAAGTCACAAACATTTATCAGTTATCAACAATATACATTTTTAAGAGCCTACTGGTCAAAGGAAGGTTTTGTAAACAAAACTTCCCTTTCTCCATCCTCATAAAATATGATCTGATCATAAGAAGCTGAAATGTGCTTCTTTGTCTATCTAAATTCCATTACGCTTCAGCCTGATTAGTTTGTTCCAACTTTTTCAGAGGTTCCTTGTACCTATCGCATTTGTTCTTAACTGTACATCTACCCCCTTTTACTCTTTCCCCATTTTGATTTAAACTGGCAACCCTCAAGACAGCTTTTCAGGGTACATTTTTCCAAAGCCACTTAGAAAACAGTGCAAAAATTAAAAGACAAGATAAAGTTTAAAAGCTGCAGGTGACAACTACTGATATTTTAAACCTGAAAAATACACTCCAATACACATTTAATTTAGAGAGAAATAAATAATGAACAGTTAAGACTTCAGCATGAAAGATTAAAAATCCTCTTTAGCTGAACACATCCTAAATTGAAGCTGCCTATTAAGTTTTATCCTGCTTCAATGAACAGATTTACTATGTGACGTCAGTATTTTGCAACTATCCATATTTAGCTGGCACAGCCAAAATTTTGTAGACTTGGCTTTGGTAAACTCTATTTCTCTTTCACTCCTGTTGGAAAGATGTTGAGGAATATATGTACCTCTTTTTATTAATATACTTACACATGCACTGTAATTCTTCAGGTTTTAGCATTTTCTTATAGTTTTAGATAGCACTAGTTTGCCTACTATGCTAATTCATGATCTGTTTAAGTTTAACCATGATTAATTAAATAATCTGTAACGGATAAATTCATACAACATACCAAGCCATACACTATTGTTAATAATCTTCAATAGTTTGAATCATAGAGTATGCTCAACTAAAGAAAACATGGCTGAAGAACTCTGTATGAACGTAACTCTCATAATTTAAGGCAGATTAGGTGATACATCTCAGTATCATTACAAATAAAAAACCCATTCTCACAAAATGCAGGGTCAATAGAGAATTAGTGTGTTGTGCAAACATCAAAAAGGATTAATTGACCCAATGAGCTAATTCTCAGGGGTTTAAAATTAGCCCCAAAATATATCCAGTCCTACACAGGGTTACACTAACTCCATTCAGTCAATTACATCATGGGAACACAGAGCTAGTTTGGTGTGGCGGCTAAGGCATCAGGTGCGCCTTGAGATGTATCTAGAATCCGTTTCTCTTACACAAACTGACAGACAAGTAGCTTGTGAAGCAGTAAAGGTTTATTCCAGTATACTCAGGCTAACACTTACAAAGACTGAATGGTCAATCAGGCAATGTACATTACATTTAAACATTCCCCTTCCCATTGTCCCTTTAGGTTGACACGTGTTAATTTCATGCCTTGGGTGCTCCGACAGTTGTTCAGTTGTTCCGGAGAGTGTGTACTTTGCCTCCTGGGCTGATGTTAATGTCTCTGCCTTTGTTGCTGTCTCGTTTGTGGCAGTTTCTTTCCCCCCCACATTCCACAAAGCTGTCTGCCTGATGACAGAGGCTGCTGCCTCTGACATGAGGCTAGAAACCAGGAGACCGTGCATTCTAGTCCCGCCACAGGCACAAAGCCAGCTGGGTGACTTTGGGCCAGTCACTCTCCCTCAGCCCTAGGAAGCAGGCAATGGCAAACCACTTCTGAAAAACCTTGCCAAGAAAACTGCAGGGACTTGTCCAGGCAGTCACCAGGAGTCAAGTCCAATTCGAAGGCACAACACACACACACCCACAAACCCAGTCAACTGATCTATTTTGCATATAGCCAAATTTAAAAAAAAATAGGAGAGAAATAGTGGCTGAAAAAGGAAGTCCCTCATTACAAAGCTTGCTATCAAAATCTAGCAGAACACATTGGCTGCTGTAGCCAAGCCATGCCTAAGCTGGCCTATGGGAAAGGGGTTAGTAACAGCATAAAGCCTTTTAGTCCTGTCGAGGTAGAAGGCCATGTCTTGGAGAAAGCAGGGAGGATGGTAATGGTGCCAAAGCTTTGAACCAGTTAGTGTGAATGTTAGCTGTCATCAGCAGCATCCATGGGGATGAGGGGGACAAGAAGAGGCAGACTGAAGAAAAGTGTTGTAGTGCAACACAAGCATCACCCCTTTTGTATCTATGTCATCTACGTGCGATGCAATAATGCTTTTAATATTCTGACAAAAGCAACAAGATCCTGTGGACACCACTGACTGCCATTATTACTTGTAAGGAAATTTGACTGGGTTAGTGGCTGATGCGATGGTGTGCATTGTAGAAACCCAGCCAGATAGTGTTCACTTATCAACTAAATCATAATGCGATTTATTTAATGTTGGTTAAGCATGCTGTTGGTACCTAGCTATTGGGGTTTATTCAAATAACCATGGTAAAGCAAATTACATGATCCCAGCTATAAGAAAAGGTCTTATATCATCCAACTCTTGGCTATCTAACATAACTTTTGAGAGTAGTCTTTCATGTCACCTGCTACCTGATCCTTTATTTCAGCTGGACTGAACTTCTGACCTAAGAATGTCGCTGAACATGAGAGCAAAAGAATGCACTCTACCATACAGACCCTGTTGATGTACGGATACAAACAGAAGTTGTTGTCGGCACACTACGGCTGCTATGTCTCCCTTGTTACTATCTGCCAAGTTAATTAAGATTGCTGACTGCATTCTTGTTGCGACTGTTTTATATGATATATAATCAGCTCCATTTTTAAATTAACTACTCCATTAAATATCCTTACATTACAAATGTAATCTGTTATGGTCAATTTCATATACAGCAAATGGAAAAGAATGCATACAGTGACAACATTTGGATAGTGATCCTAGATATGAATGCAGTTGAGTCTGAAGTATTTTCCCTAATTGAGTTCGAACTATTTTCCCTTACTTTTATTTATATATATCCTGCCCTACTAATGCATTTTCATTAATTAGAATAGCTTACAATTAAAATTCAACAAACCATAATAAAATAACAAAATAAAGGCTAAATAGAATCAGAGATAAACCCTTCCACAAAGGTTTCATACAGTATGACCACATTTGAACAGAAAGGCTTTGTCAACTGATGGAAAGCAGCAAGGGAAGGGGCCAAATGAATCTCATGAGAAGATTACACAATCTGAGTGCAGCTAGAGACAATTTCCAGACAAATGCCGCATTTATCACAGGTGGACCCAAAGAAAACATCCCTATCAGATCTCAGGAAGGAGGTCTATGCAGTTCCAATTGTCTCTCTGATCTAAACCTTTTGGTGCTACAGAGGGGCATGGAGGAAGGAGCAAAAAGTCAAGATGGATCCATGTTACAGTTGTTGTTGTTCAGTCGTTTAGTCGTGTCCGACTCTTCATGACCTCATGAACCATAGCACGCCAGGCCTTCCTGTCCTCCACTGTCTCCCGGAGTTTACTCAAATTCATGTTCATTACATCGGTAATGCTATCTAACCATCTCATCCTCTGCCGTCCCCTTCTCCTTTTGCCTTCAGTCTTTCCCAGCATCAGGGTCTTTTCCAGTGAGTCCTCTCTTCGCATTAGGTGGCCAAAGTATTTGAGCTTCAGCTTCAGTATCTGTCCTTCCAATGAGCAGTCAGGGTTGATTTCCTTTAGGATTGACTGATTTGACCTCCTTGCAGTCCAAGGGACTCTCAAGAGTCTTCTCCAGCACCACAGCTCAAAAGCATCAATTCTTCGGTGCTCAGCCTTCCTTATGGTCCAACTCTCACAGCCATACATTACTACTGGGAAAACCATAGCTTTAACTATACGGACCTTTGTCGGCAAGGTGATGTCTCTGCTTTTTAATATGCTGTCTAGGTTTGCCATAGCTTTCCTCCCAAGGAGCAAGCGTCTTTTAATTTCATGGCTGCAGTCACCGTCTGCGGTGATCTTGGAGCCCAAGAAAATAAAATCTGTCACTGCTTCCATTTCTTCCCCTTCTATTTGCCAGGAGGTGATGGGGCCAGATGCCATGATCTGAGTTTTTTTAATGTTGAGTTTCAAGCCAGCTTTTGCACTCTCCTCTTTCACCCTCATCAAGAGGCTCTTTAGTTCCTCTTCGCTTTCTGCCATTAGGGTGGTATCGTCTGCATATCTGAGGTTGTTGATATTTCTCCCGGCAATCTTAACTCTGGCTTGTGATTCATCCAGCCCGGCATTTCTCATGATGTACTCTGCATATAAGTTAAATAAGCAGGGTGATAATATACAGCCTTGTCGTACTCCTTTCCCAATTTTGAACCAATCGGTTGTTCCATGTCCGGTTCTGTTGCTTCTTGACCCGCATACAGGTTTCTCAGGAGACAGGTAAGGTGGTCTGGTACTCCCATCTCTTTAAGAATTTGCCACAGATGGAGCCATGATCATACCATAAAAATCCCACCCCTTATTTATGTCCATGTGATGCACATTAAAAGAGGCAGAGCCTACATTGCATGGTTGTTGCCATCTTGCTTCCTCTCTTCCACCCCTGCAGATGTCCTGGTGCTTCTTCCAACTGTGTCATATTGGCTATATATCCCATCTGTTCCCTCTTTCTGTTACACCAAGGTGCCACATTATTTTCTCCCTACATCCCAAATTTGTAAATACTTACAGGGAAGAAAATCTCAAAGACATCACTTCTGGGTATGTGCAATGGGATTACTGCTTTAATTATAGTTTATTAATTCTGAAAAGAACACAGGTTTCAATTGCTAAAGAGCGTTGTTGTTTTTTAAAGAACAAGGCTTGTCATTGAAATTAATGTTACAAAAAGTAGCTCTTCAGCATGCAATTTTCAATCCTTTGACACATGGTATTTCTTACAAAGGGAAGGGGAAAATACTTCATTAGTATAGTAGCTAGATACTTAAACTAATCATTATCTATGACTGGATTTTGACAGCTTGGTTACACCAACTTATATGTATTTCTGTGGGTGGGAGTGGAAGAATATATTAATTTACTAGCCTGAATACAAAAAGTCATCCATGATATAGCAGTTACTTATCACATGGAACATTTTTTATGATTAAAACATGCATTTTTTTTTCCTGGCAAGAGCACAGATGCGAATCAGAGGTGATATGAACATGTTGCATTCCACCTTCTGGAGAATGGACTGTCTTCTAAGATGTTCTGGTTCAATACATGTAATGTTGTCACCTTGCCAACTATTTTATTAATTTATTCCAATAGAAGAGAATATATGTAGCTCAGGGTTAAACTGTGGAGTCCTTGGTGCTCTCTTTAATTTATTTATCTCTTTAATTTATTCTTAAAGCAAACTAGGCATCTTTCCTGGTTAGTTGGCAATCTTCATGTGTTACATGATAAAACTAGTATTTATACCTAGTTAAGGTTGGCAGTTGGGGTTTTTTCCTCCAGCCTGGCATCTGACCCCTTAACAGCAGCCAGATTTAGATGAAGAATTTCCTGGAAGGCTTGCCTGCTCAATGTTTTTCTCAGGCTACTGTCAAGAAACAGAAATGTGGCCAAAAGAACAAGTGTGAGACTAAGATACAGCAAGCAAAACTATCTGTCCCCTGAAGCCATTTCTATGTTGGGTTATTTGGTCCATTGTGCTTACTCCTGCATTGCAACAACAAAGGCCCAGGATGAGAGCATTGTCTAGTATCTCCTTCTTCCATTCAGTTTTATAACAACAGAACTTCCATTAACCTGTTCCAAACTCTACTACATTATACACCCCTCACCAATAGAACCCTCTTATTCTTCTGGTGAGGGACTTTTGTTGTGAAGGGGAGGCTCAGTCCACTGCCAGAGGGAACACACCTGATGGGGACAGGTGGCTCTCTAATCCTCTTTCATCTTTCAAAGGTAAGCAGACACCCGGCCCACAGAACTTCTTCTCCATTGTGATGGCCCTTAATACATTTGACCTCTACTCAGCCAGGCTGTTAACACTCCCTCCTTTGCTCTTTCACATTTGAGTCTTTAGGAAGAATGCCAGGAAAAAAAGTGGGAGCAGGGATGGGGGTTGTCAGAAAGCAAAAGAGACTAAGTAGATTTTTGTTTTACCAGTCTTGCCATAAACCCAACCCTAGATTTGATGGGAGAGGTGCTGTTTCTGTTCATATGTAAAGATGAATGGACACTGGAAAAATTGCTTTCTTTCAAATGCTGAATTTTCTAGGTACAGTATGCATATTTGGAGTTTAGTTGTCATCCTTTTAAATATTTATATTTTATTTATTTATATATATATATCAAATTTATTCACCGCCCATCTCACTCAGAGAGCTCATAACTCATAAACCTAAGGTGAGGTATATTTTGTAGCAAATATGAATACCTCCGAGGGTCATTGCTCCAGCTGTTTTTTCCTAGTTTCTGTCCAAGAGTGAAGGAACAACAAAAGAGAGGCGAACAATGCTTACAGCTAGCTCAAGATCATTGGCAGCAGGGTCTGGATAGGGTAGTTTTCAGATATCTTTATATAGGTTAACTGGGTAATGACTTGGTTTTCAAATAGGTATCTGTGTGTATCAGTTTTCAGGGACTCTCAATTTAATTGAGGGAAAACATAATTCTTGTTTAATTACTAGAGGAAATGGAGAAATAATTAAGCCTTGATCCCCCCCCCCCAATCCTCTGGGGGTATGACTCTCTTTTCTAGCATTTACTCATGCCTCCTGCTCTGCTGCTTTTTCTAAAACTATGGGTATTTGAGCCAAGATGTCAGAATAAAAAGTCAAGGTACAACTACATGGAAATAGAAAATCAGTAAAGTTAAATTTTGGTCCACTGCACATTCCATAGGATGTGGAGTCCCTCTTAAACTAGTTTTACTTAAGAACTATTGTTGGCCTCAGACTTGATTGTCTTTTATTAGAATCACATAATCACTCTGTAGTGGCACCCGCCCTTTGGAATATCTTGCCCCCAGAGTTGAGGCAGGTCCCCTCCCTCCCGACCTTTAGGAAAGAGCTGAAAACCTGGTTCTGCCGCCTAGCATGGGAAGGGGAAAGTAACAGTTCCTCATGGGGGTGGTTAATTCCATAATGTCCTTCCTTTTTGTTAAAGCTAATTCGCCAAAATTGGATTTTATAATTATTTAATTGTATTAATTAAATTGTAATTTTATGTTTTTATATCCCTATTTTAAATGTGATTTTATTGTAAACCGCCCAGAGTTCCCCATTGGGGGAGATGGGTGGTCATATAAATTAAATTAAATAAATAAATAATACTAAACCAGAATGATTGAACTATGGTTTATTTAACAGATCACAAACTTAACATATAATGTTAAGCCATGAGGGATAGGTTCAAATATTATGTTTGACATTATATGTGGACCCAGACTATAATTTTAATTGGAAAGGTCAGGTATCCCAAATTGGGAGATCCTTGGATAGGATATTGTTAGTACTTCCTGTGCCAACCCCTGGTGTTAGCTCTGTATAAAGATCACCTTCTTCTTGAGTTACTGGAGTGGTCGACAACAGTGTAGGAGCATTGTGTCAACAGTATCACAATCATTATTACATTGAGAATATGTTCTTATTGTATGCAGAGATTAATCTTAGGTCTAATCCTATTGAATAGACAGACTATTAACATCAAAAAGGTTAAATTAAATACTCAGCATTTTGCTTCTTAATAGGATTATTAAGATTATCTTTTTAGTAATCTAACTGAGTAGAGATACTGCCTTTTCCTCCTGTCATAAATGACCTGCTAATATATGGCCAGCTATTAAGAAAGTATAATGTTGTTATGTGCAAATTACAATCAGAATTACAAAAAGAAAATTGTAGTTAAGAGATATCCCACAACATAATCTCAAAAGTGTTTAATTTCATCAAAAGGCATTCATAGAGTTCAGTGTGACATGATGCCAATCCTACAGATCCCACTATGCTTATTAGGGTATTGCCAAATTGCAAGCATGAAACCCAATCCTCGTTATATTTATTCAAAAGTAAATTGTTGAGTGCAATAGACCAGAGCTTTCCAAACTTTTCATGTTGGTGACACACCTTTTAGACGTGCATCATTTCGCGACACAGTAATAACAGGGCTCCCCGCCACCCGGCCCACATGATTGGCTCCCGGGTGGAAACCCCGCCCCCTGGCCCATGCGATTGGCTCCTGGGTGGAAACCCCGCCCCCCGGCCCACGCAATTGGCTTCTGCCTTGGGCAGGGCAGGGTTGCCCCACCCCACAGCTGCCCTGCCCTGCCCTGCCTCTGCCAAGAAAAGCTGTGCGGATCAGCTGTGTGGTGGGGAGGAGGTGTGCCTCTGCCTCCCACCCTGGGGCTCCCCCCCCCCACCGTCACTTTTTGCGGTGATCCAAGGCTTCTTTGCGAGCCGGCGGCGGCGGCACGCTTTCAGGTTTTTGCACACCGTGGTGGTGGCAGCAGCATCGTCGTCCTGGAACCCGGAAGCGCTGATGGCTGGCCGCCGCCACCGCTGCTACGTGCGCTGCTGCGTGCCATCAGCGCTTCTGGGTTCTTGCGCGACACACTTGGGGCCCCCAGGCGACACAGTATTGTGTTGCGACACACAGTTTGGAAAGCCCTTCAATAGACTATTCCCAAATAGGTATTCTTATTCTAACTAATTTAGGATTATAGACTCTTTTTTAGATAAGCAGGCAGTCATGTTTCCCACAAATGTATCTCTGAATGTAATAAAACAAGGTCCTCTGCCATTTAAAAACAATGGACAGTTAATCTTAACTATGTTCTAAAATATAGAGAATTGAATGATATGAAGGCATTTGTGGGTTGGGGTAGTATCAAAAACTTCATTTGAAGAAACTCTCTGTAAAAAAAATTATCTACTTGTGCATCAGTTTATCATGGCTGATACATAACTCAACAGCATTTACTCAGCTGCTTTCAATATGTAAGAGAATCCAGAACATATAAAACAGTAAATTGCATCCTTAAACACAGTCCCCTAATAACTACAGAAAAGACATTAAGGGGAAAAAAAACAAATTAAGCATTAGTATGTTATGGATATTTTTATGGGAAAAATTAAGTAGACATTACTGAAGTGCAAATAAACTCAAAGCACAGATGCTGAAACCAAAAGAATATGGATGCAATTAACTGCAGGTGCAAAACTAGAAGACCAGCTGCAAAACTCCTATGATTTCATCTATCTGTCTGTCTCAGGATTCTCAAAATAATAGGAAAAGTGGGCATCCTCTGAATACTGCTGTGGGCAGCCTGATCCTAAGTCCAGAGGTGGTCATATGTTTCTAGAACAGAGCTTTCCAAACTTTTCATGTTGGTGACACACTTTTTAGACATGCATCATTTCACGACACACTCTTACAGCAGGGCATAATTTCACGACACACTCTTACAGCAGGGCACAAGGCAGGCACTAGGACCTGCGTGGAATCCTGGCAGGGCAGGTTTGGAGGCAGCAAGGCACAAGGCAGGCACTAGGACCTGTGCAGTAACACAGCAGGTTTGGAGGCAGCAAGGCACAAGGCAGGCACTAGGACCTGCGTGGAATCCTGGCAGGGCTTGGAGGCAGCAGCAGCCGCGACACACCCAGACACTGCAGCCGACACACTAACGTGTTCCGACACACAGTTTGGAAAGCTCTGTCCTAGAGAGAAGACACAGCATCTAATTGTCCTGGTGACACACAAATAATATGTATAGCAACTTTGCAGCCAAAGACAGGTTTACACATCATGCTAAGTCACCAACAAAGAAACCCCTTTATGGATAAGTGTGATGTGTGAACACACCCAAAGCAATTTAATGAAGATTACAAGAGAGGGGTCAAAGAAGAAAATAATCACCATTCTGATACAATAAAATGTTGGTTGAGTGTGTCACATTAATCAATGGATGAGCCCAGTTTTAATCATATTCTTCTGCAAAACTGTTTACAATAAAGGTCCTCCAATTAATCTATATAGCAGGGCTTTCCAAAGTTTTCCCGTGCGACACACCAACCGCCGTTGGTATGTCGCCGCGGGAAAACCCGGAAGTGCCGCCGTTGTGGCACCGCACAAAAACCCAGAAGCGCTGCTGCCACTTTTGGTTTTTGCCCACCGCCATTGGTGTGTCGCCGCAGGAAAACCCGGAAGTGCTGATGATGATCAGCGCTTCCGGGTTGTGTGGCGACACACCAGACTGTGTGTGGCGACACACTTTTGTGTTGTGACACACAGTTTGGAAAGCTCTGCCATATAGATATATCCAGATATAGAGTGTATAAACATAATCACTCTATACAGAGAGTGAGTGAATGTTACTGGTATTTTTAAAAAGTATTAGGTTAGAACCAAGTTCAGAGGTTCGAATCCCTAGTCCTGCCTGACGGAGTGAGCTCCTGCACTCAACCCAGCTCTTCCCAACCTAGCAATTCGAAAGCATGCAAATGCAAGTAGATGAATAGGTACCACTTCGGTGGGATGGTAACAGTGTTCCATGTGCGTCATGCCGGCCACATGACCGTGGAAGCGTCTTCGGACAATGCTGGCTCTTCGGCTAACAAACGGAGATGAGCACCGCCCCCTAGAGTCGGACACGACTGCACAAATGTGCGGGGGGATCCTTTACCTTTTTAAGAACTTGCTAGGAGTGCAAATAACTCTAATAATAACTCTCAAGTTGAGTCCACAATGCTGCTTTTCAATGGTTTCATACAAAGGTATGTTCACTGCCTTGAGTTGAGATAGATAGATAGATGATAGATAGATAGATAGATAGATAGATAGATAGATAGATAGATAGATAGATAGATAGATAGATGATAGATGATAGATGATAGATGATAGATAGATAGATGATAGATGATAGATAGATAGATAGATAGATAGATAGATAGATAGATAGATAGTAAAAATCTAACAACAACAGGGAAGAGGCTTTCTAGGGAAACAAAAGCTGAATTCCATCTATCCAGGCCTGTCAGCATGGAATCAGTTTATCAGAAGTTTTACAGGGCACTGTTGGGCCATACCATCCTAGGAATTTGTCTTTGCTCCCCACCCCAAACTGCCGTGAGTCATCCAACAAAACAAAACCAGACACAATACAGTTACCTGTATTATTATCTTTTTCACTGAGGGTTTTAATAGCATTTTTGGAACAAAATAAAAATTCTCTGCACACATGCTAAAATACCAGGTCAGAGAAAATGTTCTAGTTTATCCTTTCCTCTAGTATGCTTGCTTTAAATGAACATTGGTTTTATTTTTTTCCACAAATGTGCATTAAAATAACACTTCACAATTACAGCTAATAACAGCTGCTGAATTTAGGCAGTAACTCTATTTTATCATTAACATAGGTGTCCTGAAGTATAGGTTTTCCATTACAAACTATGACATTAAAATGACATGTTCAAACAACATGATGAATTGTTGTAATTAATTAATTATATGATTAATCATGTAATCTGCATCAGTCATATCATGACACAAATCATTGACATGTTTTCTTTTTGGGAGACAAAGGTCAGACAAGATGCTTAAATAAGTCCCTTTGAAATGATTTTATTACAAAAACTATCCTTTAAAATAAAGATTTATCTATACGAAGAGTTTGTTTTGTTTTTCCTTATTCCTAGGAATTTTTTTTCCTATTCTATTCTCTATCCCAGTCTTTCTCAAGCTTGGGAACTTTAAGATGTGTGGTCTTTAACTCCCAGAGTTCCCCAGCAGCCATGCAAGCTGGCTGGGGAATTCTGGGAGTTGAAGTCCACACATCTTAAAGTTCCCAAGCTTGAGAAAGACTGCTCTATCCATGTCGATGAAGGTTCTCAGTCATCCAGGTGGAATTGTCTGTAGCTTGAATCATGTCAACTGGATTTCTATTTTCTCAGTGGAAACGTTTCGCTCCTTATCCAAGAAGCTTCTTCAGTCTGAGCAAAGTTTGTAAGGGAATCCCTAAATATGTTTCTAGGGTGGCTGTGTGACCTTGCACCTGTGGCTAGGTCATGGTTATTTTGAGATGGTTATTTCTAAGTCCCTTTATCATCCAAAGTAGGATCGTTAAGATTACCTTGCTGTTGTTGAGATTGTGAAATGGTCTTAATCTTCCTAGGCACAGAAGACAAAGCAGGAAGGAAAATAGGGGAAAGATTGTGCCTGAGGCCCCCACCTCTAATCAAAGAAGGATTTTCCAAGTTGGCATAAATGGATTCCTTGACCCCTCTTTCAAACCACTTATCTTCCCTGTCTAAAATGTGAACATTAATGTCCTCAAATGAGTGTCCTTTTTCCTTTAGATGAAGGTAAACTGCTGACTTGGGTCCTGTGGTGTTGCTCCTCCTGTGTTGGGCCATCCTCCTGTACAAAGGTTGTTTGGTTTCTCCAATGTAGAGCTCAGAGCACTCCTCACTGCACTGGATTGCATAGACTACATTGCTTTTCTTGTGTTTTGGAGTTTGATATTTGGGGTGTACAAGCATCTGTCTCAGTGTGTTGGTGGGTTTGAAATATACAGGTATGTGGTGTTTGCCAAATATCCTTTTTATCTTTTCAGACACGCCAGCCATGTAAGGAATGACCAGGTTCTTCTGTTTACTCTGAGTCTCAGCCCCGACTGTCGCTGTTTTAGGTCTGGTAGATTTAGATTTAGTGAAGGCCCAATTTGGATATCCACAGGCCTTCAGAGCTGTTCTCAGGTGCTGATTTTCATTCTTTTTGGAATCCATGGAGGTGGGGATGGTTTCTGCTCTGTGTGACAATGTCCTGATGACCCCTAGTTTGTGCTGTAGTGGATGGTGGGAGTCAAACATCAGATATTGATCTGTGCGTGTGTGTTTCCTGTAGATCCCTATTTCTAGCTTGCCACCAGTCCCAATGAGGACTTCACAGTCTAGGAATGCCAGTCTGTTGTCCTTGGTGTCTTCTCTGGTGAACCTAATGTTGGCATCTATGGTGTTTATATGGTCCGTGAAGGCCTGTACTTCCTGGGCCTTGATTTTAACCCAGGTGTCATCCACATACCTGAACCAGTGGGTGGGCGCTGTTCCCTGGAACGTGTTGAGTGCTTTCTTCTCCACTTCTTCCATGTATAAATTGGCCACAATGGGTGACACAGGAGAACCCATGGCACAGCCGTGTTTTAGTCTGTAAAAGTCACCTCTGTATGAGAAATAAGTGGTGTTGAGACACAGGTCCAGAAGATGGCAGATCTGGTTTGGGTTGAGATGGTTTCTCCTTTCAAGGGTGCTGTCCTCTTCTAGTCTCTTCCTGACCGCGGATAGAGCATGAGTGGTGGGGATGCTGGTGAAAAGGGAGGACACATTGAAGGAGACCATAGTTTCATCTGTATCCAGTTTCAGGATCTTTGCTTTGGAAACAAATTCTTCCGAATTATGGATGTGGTGTTCAGAGTGTCCAACCAGAGGTGCTAGTATGGTAGAGAGGTGTTTGGCAATGTTGTATGTTACCGAATTAATGCTGCTGACTATGGGTCGGAGGGGTGTTACTTCCTTGTGGATCTTAGGGAGTCCGTAAATGCAGGGGGTGGCTTCTCCAGGATACAGACGGTGGTAGGTAATCCTATCGATGGAGCCATCATGTTCCAATTGTTTCAAACTGTCTATTACCTTTTTCTTGTAATTGCTGGTGGGGTCTCTTTTCAGTTTTTCATATGTATGGTGATCCTCCAAAAGTGAGGTAATTTTATTGTGGTAGTCTGCAGTGTTTAGAACCACTGTACATCTTCCTTTGTCAGCAGGTAAAATGGTGATGGTTTCATCTTTGCTGAGGGCTGTCAGGGCTCTCCTCTCTTGGACGGTAAGGTTGGGGGGAGGAGGTTGAGCACTGGACAGAGCTGCAGATATTTTAAGCCAGAGTTGTTCTGCTTCCTCAAAAGGTAGGTGGTTGTTGTGGGTGGCAGATTCTGTGGCTGTAATGAGCTCCACAACCGGAACTTGCTTGGGAGTGATGGCAAAATTAAGACCTTTGGCTAGGACATCTCTATCTGGTTGGGTGAGTTCTCTGTCTGAGAGATTTTTCACCCACATGTTCTTTTTGTCCACAAAGGACCACAGAGGAAATCCAGTTGACATGATTCAAGCTACAGACTGCTCTATCCAATTCTACTTTATTTACCATTCAATAGTCTAGCCATTTATGATGGCTCTGCATTCTAAATACAATATACTCTAATATTCTTTTGATAGGTAGGTAGGTTTAAAATAACCCAGAGTTAAACAGAAAAATAGATTTGGTTATTTCTCTTGAGCCCTTCAACTTCTCTCCTGTCTAGGCTGAACGGGACAGTCCCATTTTTTTAGCATTTTTCAACCATTCCATCATTTTGATAAAAATCTAAATTTTGTCCCATTTTTTAAGCCTGGCGGGAATGGCACAGGAGGAGGATCTGAGCCAGAGCTGCTGATTGGAGGCAGCCCGGAAGAGGAAGCCCTCCCGCCTATGAGCACGTGGCAAAGGAGGGCGGAGAGGCGGATGGACTTGGGGGTGGGGTTGCAGGCAGGAGCCAATCGTGGGGACTGGGAGGCGGGGTTTGCAGGCAGGACCCCTGTCTTTTTCATGAACCCCGCCCCCTGGTCTGCACGATTGGCTCCCGCCTGCAAACCCCACCCCCGGTCTGCATGATTGGCTCCCGCCTACAAACCCCAACCCCCATTTTGCCATCCCAATGTCCCATTTTTGTCTCAAGGAAATATGGTCACCCTACTCCTGTCCTTCCTTCCTACACTTGTGTGGCCTCAGTAGACTGGTCCTGAGTGATGGCTGGTGTAGTCTGCTTCTTCCCTGCACTCTTGGTGGCTGTCACTGATCTCTCATGCCCATTAGGATATGTGCTCTCCTCTGGTCTTCCTCCTGTCCAATTCTTGACCTTGCCAGCACTGAGCCTCTGGTGTGCCAGACTTCCTGACCCTTCTTGCCTTTCATAGAATCACAGGATTGAAAGGGACCTTGGATGTCTTCAAGGCAGGAGTCCTCATACCATCTCGAACAAGTGGTTGTCCAATCTTTTCTTGAAAACCTTCAGCGATGGAGCATCCATCCTCCCTCCCCAGTCCACCTACCAGCTCCTGCCTGTCCACTGTTCTCCTTTGTTTCCAAAGCAAAGATCCTGAAACTGGATACAGAATTCATCTTTCTGATCCAGAGACCCAGTTTTCACAACTTCTGCTCCCCCTGCTCTCTTTTCTACATGGTGGGGCTTCAACTCTCAGCCAGCCTTCTCCCTTTCTTTTTCCATTTAATGCTGCTCATGGATCCCCCCAGGACTGAAGAAAACCTTTTGCTCCCTGGGTTGTTCAGTTCCATTTCTGTTTCTCTCCTTGGGGTTGTCTTCTTTTGGTGGGGCTCTCTGTTTGCCACCTCTTCACTGAGTCCTGGCTCCAACTGCCACTCCTTCTTCTCCCCACCCTGGACTTGGAGCCCGCCTGATTTCTTACTGCTGGGGCAATTACCAAGAGATGAAAGGAGGAGCATTGAAGCTGGCCATCAGACCACAGACCTTCGGCACTGTCCGATATCCTACAGATTCCTACTGTAGCATCTTTTCACTGGGAAATTAGGATTAGGATCAGGAGCTCAGGAGCCCCCAGAAGTTTTAAGATAATGGTGAGCTTGCTTCCATAGATGGTCTGGGTTCAGATGTCACACTTTGTCATACTGTAATGTGCCAGGAAATTTACTTCTTGGGAGGAGAGCAATGACAAATCTTGATAAAATAGTTAAGAGCAGAGACATCACACTGACAACAAAGGTCCGCATAGTTAAAGCATTGGTATTCCCCGTAGTAACCTATCGCTGAGAGAGCTGGACCATAAGGAAGGCTGAGCCAAGGAAGATAGATGCTTTTGAACTGTGGTGTTGGAGGAAAATTCTGAGAGTGCCTTGGACTGCAAGAAGATCAAACCAGTCCATACTCCAGGAAATAAAGCCAGACTGCTCACTTGAGGGAATGATATTAAAGGCAAAACTGAAGTACTTTGGCCACATAATGAGGATACCCTGGAGAAGATGCTGATGCTAGGGAAAGTGGAAGGAAGAGGGGCCGACCGAGGGCAAGATGGATGGATGATATTCTGGAGGTGACGGACTCGACCTTGGGGGAGCTGGAGGTGGCGACAGCCGACAGGAAGCTCTGGCGTGGGCTGGTCCATGAAGTCATGAAGAGTCGGAAGTGACTGAATGAATAAACAACAAAAAATGTGCTTCTTTGGGTTTTGCTTTAGCATGTTGGGCGAGTCTGGCCACAGAGGACTTTAAGTCATAGCATAACACAGTGTGTGAATAACTTAATTTATTCAATGCTCCATGATTAAAATAAACAATGGTTAGTGAAGGTATGTTTAATTTCCACTATTTCAAGGGTCATAACAAGCTTTGTGTGACATGGCCAAGATCAGGTGATGATGTATAAGCTTTAATTTATTGCATAAACTTATATATGTGATTTGTTGATTTGGTCCAGTTAAAATAAATATCAGGCTTAATGGTTTGTTTGAGCATTTATAATTAAAATAATTAAATAGAGTCTTTGGTTTTCTGTTTATTCAGTGTTTCATGCTTATATATGCACATTCAGTGAGCATCTGATGATATACACTTTGATGACATGCTATGGAAGAAAGAGCAAGTGACATCTGAGTGAATAGTGAAAAATTAAATGATACAAAAATGGCACACTGCAGTGTGTTGAATTAGTAGTTTTCAAACTGTTTGTAGGAGCCCTGTGAATGATTCCTCAGAATCTTTTTAGGGGTTTCTCCCTGCACATTTTATAATGTCAGAAAAACATCTGATGTTATCCCCTTTCAATCTGTTGGGGAATCAGCTACGGCAGGGATTTTCAAACTGTAGTGCCATTGACTCATGAAATGACAGAAGTATCCCCCCTGCAACCCCCTCAATAACCAAGTTTCAATTTATACACCAAGTAAATGATAGAAGCCTGCAATCTCACAAAGTTGTGCACCACCCTGAAATCTGGGCCTCACATCCCCTCTCAGTTGCACCCCCCAAAGTCACCCTGGATTGATATTTACTCCCCACAGTAGTTACTGCAAAAACTCCTGACCCCGCTCCTGGCCACTCCACTTTTCCGTTGTTGTTGTATTAATCTGAATGTTAGGGTTTTATTAAAATAGCATTGGGGTCAGTCAAATTTTATTTTTTTAAAAGGAGAAAAGTTTAATGCTGCATTTCCAAAGTGGTGAAAATGTACATGGTGAAACCTAATGAATAATTTAAACTGACACCACCATAAATACATTATATTGATATCAATATCTAATAATACTTATCTTTCATTTACTACGTGTAAACTGAAAATCAAAAGGAGTCTGGTACTACCATTCCAGACTAACACATTTTATTAAAAGGCATCAGCTTTCATCAGATGCAAGGATGAAGTGAACTGTAGCTCACAAAAGCTGGTGCCTTTTAATAAAACATGCTAATCTGGAATGGTGCTACTAGGATCCTTCTGATTTTTGGTTATGATAGACCAACATGGTTCTCTTCCTATAATATATGTAAATCCGAGTCCAGTGTCAGCATTTCCCCCCTAAGTGCATCTAAACTGTCATTCTGGATATGTGATATTTGGGATACCATCTGACAGTGTGATCCTAACTCCCTTTTACTGGGTCCCTTTAAGGCTAATTTTCAAATAAGGATTTTATAACGGTAGTTGCAAGTTGGGAATAAACCAACTTAGTCATATTTACTGTAGAGTAATCAAGTTCAGGATGTATATATTGTTATAGAGTGTCACTTAAGAGCCATTGATTCTACTTTTTTAACTGGAACTTGGTTAAAAGGAAATAAAATATTGCTGACTTAGGAAAATGGGTCCCAGTGGTGATAGAAAGAAAGAAAGAAAGAAAGAAAGAAAGAAAGAAAGAAAGAAAGAAAGAAAGAAAGAAAGAAAGAAAGAAAGAAAAGCATGAAAAATGCTTTTCAAAACTCTGGAGTGCATAAAGCATGAACGAACAATACTGCTTTACAACTGTACATACAGTCAGGAAAAGCCTCTCTCATGTTTGTAAATTATAAACTCTTTTCAGTGAATATATTTATATTCTTTATACTGTTGTGTTGGAATTATACTGTTGTTCCTGTTAACCTTATATCATGGAATAGGAAATCCTTACTACACAGAAATCAGAAGATGCATAACAATCTGGATCTTTAAAAGCTGATTTTAAAAAAAATAATAAAACCACCTTCAAATTAAGTCTGATCCATATTGGGTGGTCCTCTGTGCATGGATGCACAGAAGGCTCTAATGCAGTGTTTTTCAAACTTGGTGACTTTAAGATGTGTGGACTTCAATTCCCAGAATTCCCCTGCCAGCATGCTGGCTAGGGAATTCTGGGAGTTGAAGTCCACACATCTTAAAGTTCCCAGGTTTGAAAAACACTGCTCTACTCTAATAGAATGTTCCATTAGCCAACCCAGAGGGGAGATATTTCTTCTGTCAATACATTTCCACCTTTTCTGTGGCAAAAGCATTACCCATTAATTCGCAGTAACTTAATAAATAACTTTTAAGTAACTTAAAAATAGGAGGGTATACATCCATGAATGAGAACAGTTAAACCTGAGGTAAACTTTGGAGGGCAAATTTATGCTCTGCATGGTAGGGTTCCAGTGAATGACAGTGGCAGTAGGCTGAGGAAAAGAAAAAGGAGGGAATTCTTAAAATTCCCACACTTTAGGAGTTGTGTCAGAGCTACTGTAAGTCTTACAATATTTTTAATGAGCCCTGTTGATTATTTGGAGTGTACTGAATATATTAAATTCTCTTGGTGAAGATGAAGTACCACTCCACAGTTTTTCCTACAGTCTCTGATATTTTATTCACAGTTGCGGGATAAAGAAGGGCAAAGGAGATCGAGTTTAATTTTAAATGTTCCACTCTTGAGGCATTTTTCATTAAAAGGGTCCTTGTTTGATTAATATCACTGAAGAATAAGTGTAATTTAATGCCTCAGGTAATCGACATCTGGTCATTGACCATAATAAAGGATTTTGATTTGGTGCCTCAGGTACGTAATCTCTGAGAGATGCCAACAACCCGTATTTCTCAGTAATTGATAGTGATATAATTTTTTAATTTAATTTTTAAATTCAATTTTCAAATTTATATAGCCGCCCATCTCACAGACGTGACTCTAGACGGCATACAATAAAACAACCAGTGGAAACAAACATAAAACCACAATTAAAAACAATTTAAACACAAAAAATGGGAAGGGGAAAATAATTAATTTTCCCTTATTTGGGGCATTCTGCAGACATCCTCTGAGGGAGGATGTGCCATGGTGCCTGCAAGCATTACATTGCCACCTCCTGGCTTATGTTGTAGTCTGTAAAAACCCTAAATGATTATTTAATACTCTACACAAAGGAAACATTTGGGAATTGCTGCTTAGTACAATCAAATTTCTATCAATTTAAATTATTAAAAGGTAACTAGTCACTGAAGCTCAAGAGCTCTCTCCCAAATAAATATGCATGAAGCATCATTAAAATCAGACTTATTTTTATATTGGAAAGATAATATATCTGATATTTCTATTCTATTTCAAATAAGCTATTTCTGTTGAAATTGCCAAGTCTAAACATACCTGAAGATTAGTGAAATAGGAAAATCTGGATTTATCAACTCTTAATTATTCTGTGACACTACGAACAAACAAACAAATAATAGGAATTATTTGACTAGATGACTTTTAAGAAATTTTTACCCCCAAATTATTTATTATTTCACCAACAGGTACTAAGAAAATATTTTGGTCTCAAAGATGAAGTATTGTTATGAACAAATAATAAAAAAATGAAAACAAATAAACAATTAGGAACAAATGGTCATGGATTATTTTTTAAAAATAACTCTGTTGTTGGTACTATTGTCTAAACTAGCTTTGTGGTACATTGTTTTTAGAAAGGAATAAAGGCTCACACATCCAGGAACAGAGAATATAGCAAGGAAGGAAAGAAGGTATGGTAAGAAAATATTAATCTGTTTCTACAAATATAGTTTTATTTACTGACTTATTTAAAATATTTCTAGCCTGCCCTTTATCCAGAGGAACTTGAGGTGGGGATTACAGTCCATTTAATAAATAAAAAGAATTTTGCATACTATTGTAAAATACCTCTTGCAAATAGTTTTGTAAAGGAACATTACATCTTAGATTCATGATTCTGTATTCTATAAGGCCTTCAGTATTATTTTGCCCAACTTGCATCTATGCTTTTAGAATGTAAGCTCCTGTACTATCTAGAAAAATATATTGATAAACATATTTTGAGACTTATCCAATTGTTCTAACTTCAGTTTTGGAATGAAGGTAGAGTGTACATGAAAAAGTGAATTAATTCTTCCATAACAGTGACCTGAAAACAAGTCAGAGAAATTACTATACTATTTTTTTCCACAGGAGGGAACAATCTGGCTTTGTACATTTATCCTAGTTTGAACACTCTGCATGCACATGCAATACATATACATTTCTTGTATAAGGTTTTTAGAATCTGTCATTTAAAAATGTATGAGTATTATCTAGACACATTTAGTTACAGGTTTCATCTTTTAAATGTTGATATTTGTTCCATTAAAGACTGCTTTTAAGACTGTATTATTTATTTATTTATCCAACTTCTATCACCACCCATCTTCCCCCATAAAGGGGACTCTGGGCGGTTTACAACAAAGTCAGTAATTAAAACATATAAAATACAATATAACAACTCTAAAAAATAAATTAGATATAAATATAAAATCCAAGAGGCTATGAGGTTATATTTAAAAGAGCTCTATGGCGCAAGCCAACCCCAAGAGGAGCTATTACCCTTCCCATCCCAAGCGAGGTGGCAGAGCCAGGTCTTCAATTGTTTTTGGAAGGTCAGGAGTGTGGGGGCTTGCCTCACCTCCAGGGGCAGAATGTTCCAAAGGGCGGGCGCCACTGCAGAGAAGGCCCGCCTCCTGGACCCCGTCAAGTGAAACTCCTTTACCGACGGGGTCCGTAGCAAGCCCTCTCTGCATGACCGGGTGGGGCGGGTCGATGTTCTGGGGATGAGACGGTCCCTCAGGTAACCCGGTCCCATGCCATGTAGGGCTTTAAAGGTGACAACCAACACCTTGAATTGGACCCGGAAGCAAACTGGTAACCAATGCAGCTCGCGCAGCAGAGGTGTCACATGTGCCAATCTTGGGGCACCAATAACTGTGCGCGCAGCCGCATTCTGGACCAGCTGAAGCTTCTGGATACTCTTCAAGGGTAGCCCCATGTAGAGTGCGTTGCAATAGTCTATATGGGAGATGACAAGGGCATGAGTGACTATACGGAGAGCATCGCGGTCCTGGAACCATTTGTTCCTAATTAGATCTTCTTAAACTGTTTGTTTAGTTTTTCTTGCATTTTTGACAAACTTGAGAATATTTCAACAAAGAGATAAGAAAATAATGCTAAAATCCAATTGAAAAACTGTAAGATTAAAATTAATTACACACATATTGGGACCTTACATAGAATAATATAGTATTAATCCACTTCTAAAGTAGGGTTCCTCTGAAGATTTACATAGTCTGATACAGTATAGAAAAAAGTGAAGTTAAACGGTAACACAAGTGGGTGAATAAGCTTTTGGGACCTAAGAAGTCATTAACATATTTTGGAGCACATACATACCAATAGCACATAAGGTTTCTGATCAACTATTTATATATTTATATTTATATATATTTCGATTTTGTATTGATTTTGCCAAGGACATCAGTGACAGCTATCCAGCTGGGCTGCCCACTCCCTTGATCTTCACAGTTCCTGCCTTTCTTTACCTTCTCTTAGCTACTACATGCTGACACTGTCCTTGGCGTCAACCAGCATCCCTGTTGATTTTCCCAGGCCCTTTCTTTCCCTATCTTCCCTTAGCCACCACTTCTGATGTCCTTAACTTCAAGTGTAACACAAAGGGAGGTAAATTCCTAGGAAGCCCAAGGGGTGGACTGGCTAAATATGCTGCACTTGAAACCAAGAACATTGGCAGCTATGAAACTGGCTGTCTATTATCTTCCTAGAACCTTCCTATCCCTACCTCCCCTTAGCTGCCAATGTCCTTGGGTTTTTTTCCCTACATCCCATTCAAATCTATATGGAAAATACATATTCTGGGTATAGTACTAATTATATTTATTTAATTTTGTCTCAGAACACTTTATATACAAAATCTACAGCCATGAGAATATTAAACATAACTACCATTTTGCAACCCACTTTGCATTTTCTTAGTATCATAATTTATCTAATCAAAATCCTATTTATTTATTTATTTATTTATTTATTTTTCTATCCCACCTTTATTATTTTAATAAATAACGTAAGGCGGCGAACATACCTAATACTCCTTCCTCCTCCTATTTTCCCCACAACAACAACCCTGTGAGGTGAGTTGGGCTGAGTGAGTGAGTGACTGGCCCAAGGTCACCCAGCCGGTTTTCATGCCTAAGGCGGGACTAGAACTCTCAATAGTCATAAATTTAAAATATATATTACAGAAAAAAAAATAAAATTAGTTGAGGGGGTCAGCTGACATTGTGTCTTAACCACCACCTGACAATAAGTGGCAACTCTTGTTATATCTTGGTTAGTGTCTGATATAATAATAACAAAATTTGTCTATTTTTCCTGGAAATGACTGGAGAATTAGTGCTATATAATACTTTTGGAAATATTTACAGTAATTGCAATAAAAGAGGACATGTTCAACTGTTTTATTTCTCCAGAATCAAATGGACATAGTCTTTCATGTATAGGTGGTTTATTATATCTGCTATAAAGGAGGCAGAAGGTAATAGGTTACATCTAGTTCTAAAGAATTCTTTCCATAGGCTGGGAAGGGTTAACATGCTCAAATAATTTGCAGATTTCCAGGTGTTCACAGTGATGAGCATTCTGGAGCTCCATGTTAGGGAACTAATTTCAGTTTGTAATTCTACATCCTTTGATATATGCTCTTGTTGGTTTGATCACAGCCAGCAGAGTTAAGCTGTTCTTTAGAAAGGCCAATGGTGGTTAATTTATTTTCTAGTCAAAATTCAGGGAATAGCATAGTCAACCACTAAAGTCAGTAGAGCTAGGCCTACTGGAAAAATCAGAAGGTTCAACCAATAAGTCAAAATTGTCCTCCAAGCCCTATGTTTGATTTTGGGCATCCCTTCTTCAAGCCTGAGGGCTGCATTAGAGATGCTGCTTTTTGATGCAGCAAGTATTGACCTCAGAAATTTACTTTGTATTATTTTTTGTTGTTCTTAACAAATAGGCCAACCTCTGCTGCATATAATATCTGGGCCAAGGTTTTGACTTCCAAAAGTTTAAGGTTTGCAAGAAAAAACTCCTCTGGCACATAAGAATCTCCTAATGGCCATTGAGGATCTAGTTGCTGTTTTATTTATATGTTTATAGTGGGCTTTCCAGGATTCTGAGTTATGAAATACATATTATCCAAAGGTATTTGAAGGAGGGCACTTGTTCTATGCTGATCGCACTTGCCATCCATTTATGCTGCTTTGTCTTATGGCCAAAAACCATGATTTTGGACTTTTGATAGTTAATGTTTAGTTTATGAAGATCACAAAAGTGTGTAATAGCATTCAGTGCTCTTCTGAGTCCAATTTGAGAATAACAGATGGCTGCAGCAGCAGCAGCATGTAGAAGTAGGGGAATCCAATATCCAGAAATCTGGGGAGCGTGGACAACAAAGGAATCTAAGGCTTTCACCTTTGATATAAAAATTGAATAGTGTGGGTGCTAAAATGCTAAAATGCATCGTCTAACACCTTTTGAGGAATGTATATACCTTGTAAGTGCTCCTTGGGAGCTGCATCTTACTTGAAGCAAGGTTCTAGTACATAGCTTCTGAATTAGAAATAACAGTCATCTGTCAATGTTGGTACTTCAAAGCTTTTCTCATAATAGGGTTCAAAATATCAAATCAAATGCTGACTTCAATTCAAGAAAAGTCACATATAAAGATGATTTATATTTATGAACGTATTTCTCTATTAGATGGTGCAGCACAAATATTTGATCCACCATAGAATGGCCTAGAGAGCCAGTTTGGTGTAGTGGTTAAGGCACCAGGCTAGAAACCGGGAGACTGTGAGTTCTTGTCCCACCTTAGGCATGAAACCAGGTGCATGACTTTGAGCTAGTCATTCTCTCTCAGCTCTAGGAAGGAAGCAATGTCAAATCACTTCCAAACCTTGCCAAGAAAACTGCAGGGGCTACTCCAGGCAGTCGCCAGGAGTCAACAATGAGTCGAAGACACCAAAAAGAAAAAAGAAAAAAGAAAAGAAAAGAAAAGAAAAGAAAGAAAAAAGGAAAGGAAAGGAAAGGAAAGGAAAGGAAAGGAAAGGAAAGGAAAGGAAAGGAAAGGAAAGGAAAGGAAAGGAAAGGGAAAAAAAGAATGGCCTATTTGAAATCCAGCCTGTTCCAGTCTGATGATTCCTTTGGAGTCCAGCCAATCTTGTAATTTCTGATTCAAATGCCTAGCATAGAGTTTGCCTATTGCACTCAATAGGCTAATAGGCCTATAGTTGGTTGGGTCTCCTTTTGCACATTTCTTGTAAATAGGAACCATTATTACATTTTTCCAGTCCTCGAGGTACCATCTGTTTGGTCAATATAGGTGAAAAGAGAAACAAGATGTACCCACCAATCTGAATGCCGCTTGAGCATCTCTGGTGGAACATAATCACAGCCAGGGGCTTTCCCTGGCCTTAGAGATTCTAGAAGTTTGACAGTTTCAGAGAGAGTAACTGGTGGCAAACACTCAAGTGTAGAGAGAAGGAAAGTGCCCATATCATGTTCTCGACCTGCTCCTGCATATAACCTACTAAAATGTTCTTCCCACACATGGACTGGGACATAATTGTTTAGGCTTCAAGGTGGTTTCCTCAGTCCCATTGCTGTAATATGCCAGAAGAGGGAATGGTTCTTAGCCTTAACTGCATCAATCAATGCCACCCAGGTTTCCTTAATGGCCCTGCACTTTTTCTCTCTGAGAAGTGTTTTATAGTGTTTTTTGATGTCATGAATCAATTGGCATTGATTCTGGGAGGGATATTGTTGATAAACTTTTTACATTCTCCTAAATTCCATTTTAAATGTCAGCATTCCAAATCAAACGATGGTCGATAGCTGATGAGATGGTGTACATTGGATTTATAGTGGGTCCTATTATGTGAAAAGCATTGCTTCAGTTCACTAATAAGTTGTTCCCACCAAAGCATATTGGGACTACCATAATTCATGAAGTTATAGGAACCATGAAACAACCATGAAACATTAGATAACACTTTTGGATATATTACTTTTAAGCAACAATTCAAAAACCAAAAGCATATAAATAATGCTACTGACAGAAAAAACAATTTCAGAGTTTTTTTCTAAGTTAGATAATGTATGCATCAATTCAATTATATATTTTTCAGTCTATTATCCTAGTTTTGAGGATTTTTCAGAAAAAGCAGAGAGATAAGAAATCAGAGAGCTAATAATAATATGGAAAGAGCAAGAGAATTTAAGATTTACTTTTGATTATGTAGATATTTTCTAAATATGGCAAAGCCATTGATTATGTTGATCATGCCAAAATATGGCATATCTAAAAGTTCCTTGTATGCCAGAACACCTGAACAAGAAGCTGTGGTAAGAAATGATTTTGAAGAAAACAAAATGTTCAGAAGTTAAAGACTGCATACTGTCCCAAATCTGTTTAACTGATATATATTTAACTGCTAAGAAATATATTGTAAGAATGGAAGTATTATAAGAGATGACAGCTGGAATCAAAACTAGAGGCAAAATGCTAACAATCTGAGATATGAAAATGATACCACCTTGTTAGCTGAAAGTACAAAAGACTTCAAAGAGCTCATTATGAAAGAAAAATGGAAAGTGAAATCTGTGTTAATGTATAATATTATGAAGACACAGGTAATGTCATCCTGCATATTTGGTAAACGTTATAGGTGACTGCAAAGAAGTTAAAGCGGTAGAAAAGCTCTTGTGCTCAAGCACAGATAAGATGGACATTATGATGGAGAAACAAAGAGATGATTTATTCTACAGGGGAAGGCAGTGACAAACTTCAACAAAATCGTGAAGGAAAAGAACATTTCAATGACAGCAAAGATCAAAATACTCAAAGCAATCGTCTTTTCAGTAGTAATGTATGGTTGTAAAGCTGGACAATGAAGAGTGAGAGAATAAAGATGATCACCTTGAATTATGGATTTGGAGATGATTACAAAGAGTACCATGGACTACAAGAAGAACTAATTGATCAGTTCTGGATCAAATATTGAATGCTCCCTTAAGGCAATAATTGGGGCATGTGATTTCTGTAGATGAGAACAAGTAAAACTATGGTTGGCAAGGCTGAGAAAGTAGAGGACAATAGATACCGAAGATGGATAAGAACAAGATCATGAGAATATTTGTAGAAGAGCTATGAATTTTCATTGGGACAGGTCAACTTGGCAGGCATTTGATTAGAAGCGGCCAGGGATTGGGACCAACTGAATGGCACCTAATGATTAACTCATTTTGGCTTCAACTAAGGTAAAGCTTAAGATAGAGCACCGGCCCCTAGAGTCAGACACCACTGCACAACTGTGCGGGGGGAACCTTTTAAGATAAAGTTATACTTAAATCCCATTGAAGTTAAAGGAACAAGCCAGTAGCAACTAGCACCTCCTAGCTTTCTATGAGATGCTCAGCCCTATTCTACATAGGCTTAAACTGTAAAAAAATCTTATTCTATTCATTCAGATTTATTTCTAGATAACTGTACAATAATTGCAGCCATCCTCTGACTAACAGTAGGTGGTTGGACTTTTAATTCTGGAGTAAATCTATGCTTCTTGATCGTTAACGATTTATATCAAGGAATTAATTGTACAAGGAGCTAATTTAAAAGTACAGTAGTCAGCATATATTTAAGAACAAATTTCTCTTGCAGTTAAACAGTTAATTTACACAGAAATCGGAGTGAATCTAGAGTCCACCTGGCTCAAGAATAAAGATCACACTGGATTCCAAAAAGGTAGGGATTTAAACATTATGGAAAATGGACACAAGTGAAACTATTATGTTTGAAAATTAGCAAACTACTTCCATTTTTACTACGGACTATGCTATTCTAGATTTCTTCATATTTTTCAAAATAAAACATCAGGATGCTTTGCTGCACAATAGGAGCCAAAGTACTGAATCAGCAGACATTTAATCAAATTTAAGTTATACTTCCTTTCTATTCATTGCTATCACACAATTTACCTGAAGGGAATATAGATTAGCTTTAAAGATTATCACTATTTTCTCCATTGCATGTGTCTGTCAGAAATCAACAAAAAACCCATTTTCCAAATAAGAAAGCTTCCACTTCGTGTTACCTCAAAAATTAGAGGTTGGGGCAAAAAGCACCTCCATTCTGAAAATCAGAACGGCCCGCACAGGAGCTTCAAGTCCGTCGGAATCGCGATCGGCCACAAATGTCAATGTGGCATTTAAGCGCAAAAGCCAGCCAGGTACAAAGGCGAATAACCTTTCAGCCTTCTGGTTGCGACAGAACACTATGAATGGACTTTCCGAGGAAGGATAAATATTTTTAGAAGAAAATATCTGTCTTCGATTCTCTTACATGACACCAACAGTTTAAAAAGAACAGACTTTTAAAAAAGAGGTAAAAAGGTACAATACAGAATTATTTCGGCCACGCTACTCATGTTGACAGTTCGCAGGAGTTTTCTTCTTCACAATGTCAGGCCTTCTCTGTACGCTCCGGCTTTCCTCCGGCCCTTCAGAAAGAGGCAGGAAAGAAAAAAGAAAGAGAAACTGCAAGGAAGAAGGAAGCCAGAGGCACAGCGTTCCGACCTACGACGCAGAGCGGCCATCAGCTGTCGCGAAGAGGCAGCGAACTCCAGATACGCCCCAGCTGTTCTCCGTGCATGGCTTTCTCGGCAGGGAAGGCAGGAGCCAAGCGAGCGAAGCCGACGGCCGCGGCAGCAAGAGCGAGAAGGGGGAGCTTGTTGGTGTTTGGCGCCGGTGGAGGGAGTCATTCCTCCAACTGCACTTCCGGTCGGCATTTTGTTCTGAGAGGGAGCGAGGGCGACACATTCACGCAGCCTCCTATTTTTCCTCCCTCCTCGGTACCGACTCACCGTAACCCAAGCGATCCCCTCCCTGCCCCGCCCCGCCCGCGTCCACAGAAGGAGAGGCGGAGGCGGTGACGGCGGCGGAAGAAGAGAAGGAACAAGCCGCGGTCGAGGAGATCCCCCTCCCCTCCGCTCGCTCCTTTCCTCCCTCCCCTCCCGGGGTTGGTCGCTCGGTGGGTGCGTGAGGTGTTTATCGAATCCGGTTCGGCCCGGCCTGGCCTGTGTGGATGTTGGGGTGAATCAAGCTCGCTGGGAGGACGACGGCAAGGAGGAGAAGGAAGAAGAAAAATAAAAAGAGGAGGAGGAGGAAGAAGAAGAAGAAGAAGACGGCGGCGACTTCAGGGATTCGCTTCGGCCGCTCTCCCCCCCTCCTCAGCTCTACATGTTCGCTGCACTGAGGAGGAGACGGAAGAGGAGCCAGCCCCCCTCCCGGCCCGGATTATTGTTGTTATATTATCTCCCCTCCTCCTCCTGCTCCGCGGCGGCCCAGTGGCGGATCCTCTGAGGAAGGAGGGGGGCGGATTTTTTTTTCCTCCTTCCACTCCCCCCCGCTTGGTTTTCGGTTGGATTCAGACGACGCTTAGCTCAGGTAAAAGCCCCCGCTCGCGCTTCTCCGTCTCCGGGTTTCTTCTCTTCGGTGCAAGAGAAGCAGCGAGTTGGGCCTTCTTTCAGGCTAGGCGGCCCAGTCGGGAAGCAGAGCTGGGATTAGCCTTTTCGGCCGGTGTGGGAGAAAGGGGGGGGTGAATAATGAGTGGCAGCCAGGGGTGTTTCACGTTTCTCTCCGCCTCCTCCTCTTGGGGTTTGGTGGATGAGAGTGGTTTCTGCCGAGCTGCTGGAGATGCCTAGGCCCGGAGGAGGGCGCAGGCCCAGCGGCCAGCGCTTTCACTCAAGCTCGGGGATGAGAGAGGCGAAGTGGTTTCACTGTGACAGGCCTCGGCGCCCGAGAGCAAAAGTGGGAGGAGGAAACAATACAGTTAAACAGCGACTGGGCACCGAACCTGTGCCATATTTACAACTTCGGGGGGAGCGGGGGGCGGAAAGGAAAGGGACGAACGAAAAGGTCCCAACCAGAACAGGGGAGAGACGGGCGCTTGTATGTTTTTGGTCTGCAACAGTTGCATCTTTTATTTATCATTACTCAGTTTCAAATTTGTAGGTGACTAGGAGTATGGTTAATATTGTTGTGTACTTCTCCTCAAATGCATATATTTTGTTGATAAGTAAAGCTAGTTCCTAGTGAAGAATTGGAAGAACAGAAACATCCGATTCACTGAGAGTCCATTGGTTGTATAGTACCATTTATGCCATTCTTTCTAGATACACAGTAAACAGCTATTTTGGGCCTTCAGAAGAAAGAGTTATTTGTAACAACAGGTATCCTAACTGAAAATGGGTTATCTGTATAGCTACTTGACATTTTAAGGACCAAAGGCTACTATGAAATCCTGCAAATTATGGTAATTGAGCCTGCAGTTTTAAATGTTTAGATGGGAATAGATTCTATTGAAGCCAGTGATGCATACTTCTGAGTAAGCCTGATTAATATTGGGCTGAAATATGTTCAAATTCATGGAAAGCAGATTGACCAAAACTTTTTATAAAATTAGATTACTTTCAAATGTGTATAACTTGTGTAAATAGGTGTTCTCTAAATCAGAAGTCTGAAAGTTAATAATCTAATAATACTAGCAAATGAAGAATTACTTTGGTAAAAACATTAGCATATTTTAGAAATTTGATAGATGCCTGTAATTTTTTCCAGTATAGTTCTGATTTCTTTACAGAGGTATGAGGAATTGTGATATTTAGCTGGTCTGATAGCTATTTTTAAAACTAAATCTTAGGGTGGTTAAAGCATAGTAACATTTAATTGTAGCCAGTTCTTATTAAGTTGTAGGTGTTCTAATTTTTCTGGAAGTTAGTTTATATTTAGTATTTCTTGGTAAACTAACTTTTGTTTAAAAAAGTGCCATTGTGCTTTTATGGCCTGATACATGTTTAAAAGGGTGAAGTTAATATAGCTGTCACATAGGAGGCGTGTTTTTAATGCTGTAAATCCATGTAGTAGTCAGCAGTGTGTCCGTGATTTGTATTGGTCAGGCAGCAGTTTGAATTTTAAAAAGCCTGAAGATCCTGCTGAGCCCCAAACCCGGCCTCCCTCCCTCCCTGTAATCTGCCATTCCTGTCTTTGTGCTGCCTGGGCCTGTTAAACACTGTTTGCAATAGGGCCTCAGGCCTATATGCATGGGAGAGAAACCATTTTCAGTCTGAAAAAGTAGCTTTTTATTTTTGAACTTTCTGAATTCAAGCATGAGCTACAAGTTGCTTCTAAATGTGCCTGTGTGTGGGAAGCTGAGTTTTTTTGTTTTTGTTTTTAACTGTTTATTTCAAGGTCTGGTGTAGGTCTAATTTACAGAAAATGAGGGATAATTATAATAAAGTATTATTCATAATCAGAAAGTGACATATGTGATGATTCTTCTGTTGCTTATGTTACATGTGTGGAATTTTGCTTAAGTTGCAATGGGGTTTACACTCATGTCTTGTGTCTTCAGTAAGCTATTTTAATGCAAGATTTGCTTATGAACCAGTTTCATATAGGTGCATGTGCTTATGGTTGTTCCTTTGTACTTTATTTAAATATTTCATGTATTTGATAATATCCTTATGATATACTGTGTATTAAAAAGAAATCAGTATGTTCAATTTGAAGTGTTTCTGAGACACCTGAACCATTATTTTGATAATGCCTTGGTTTATTTCAATGTATATAAGATACTATGGTGCCAAAACTGTTGCTCTTAAGCAGCTGAGAGAAAACTTCCAGGAAATTTCTTAAAATATAAAATATAATGTGTTGGTCTAATGTTTAATTAGAATACCATAGTTAGGGCAATTTTCCCATGCTGTCTGAGGATTTATATATAATGCACAATTTCAATTATTTGAGTTCTTAAATAATATAGTTTTAAAAATATGTAAAGAATAATGTATTAATATATATTAATAAATATTTATCCTAATTTCATAGTCCCAATTAATCTTAAGTGGAAATTTATCCTCTTCCATTGAAATAAATGATAATGAGATAGCTAAAGACTGGGTTCTTGACAGGAACTTAAGTAGATTACTATATCTGAGAAGGGAGGTTTTTTTTTTCCTTTTTGTCAACTTTGAAATAATAAATTTCAGAAACAAAAAAAGATAAGAATGCATTTTAAAAATACAATAAAACATGGCGTTGTCTCAAATGTAACTATGGTTTAGATGTATATTGAACACAACCATTTTTCAGTAGTTAAGGAAACTGTTCATAATTTATTCAAGGCTTTCATTCTAACAGTGGAGCTACAAAAGGTGGCATATGACCACAAACTCTTGCAATTTGTTTATTTTGGTAAAATTATGTGTGTGTGGAGAGGGAGGGAGAGAGGGAGAGAGAATTTTCAGTGCATATTTGTTGTTGTTCAGTCGTGTCCGACTCAGTGCATATAGTCTCAGTGCATATAGTAAGGGTGTAATCTATGTGTGCAATTCCATATAGATCAAGGATAGTGCCATGTTCTCCTGTTTAGAGCCTAGAACATGGCACTCCCAATTCTGAATAAGTACGCAAGCTGTATGCTCTTTAAATATGACAAAGCTAGTTTTTGTAGAGTACATCAATAATTTACTGAGAATGCAGGAAAATTATAATTTTTGCATTGATCATGCAAATTGTGCCATATTTCATTATAAGAAGTCTTGATGTCTTATCACTTTATTATATGTCTTACCATTTCTATAAGATCTACAAAATTAGTAAAATAAACGATATTAAATTTAGGAAGAGGAATTCTGAACTATGTCTTGTGAAGATTGGCTTATGTCTTACGAAGATTCGTGGATTTTTAAAATTGTTTTTGCTTTTGACTACATAAATTCATTGACTTATGGAAACAAATCCCATTTGTATTGGTGTCACGTGCTTCCATGTATTCCAAGCTGGACTGGAATGCTCTGTTTGTAGGACATTTTGTATCTATGTGTCTATATACACACAATAGTTATGACAAGCTGTATTTGGACCTACAGCTATTTTCTCAGGTATACAGAAGACCTTTGTTTAAAACTGATAATGATTAAATTTTGTTGGGGTTTAAATATTACTAAAGTTTAAGAATTATTTAGTGAAAACATTTTTTCTTCTATTTTTGCTTGATTATCACTTACAATTTACATCTGTTTTTCAGTTTTTATTTTAAATCTTTTTAATTGTATTTTTCAAAAACAATTAGCTGAGGAATTTGATCTTCTTTTGCAAAAATCACTTGCTAAAGATTAAGTTTTGTCAAAGATATGACCTTTGTTAGAAAACCAAGTAAGATAGTTTGGAACATTGGTGACCACGGGATAGAGCAAGTGACATGCTTCAAATACTTGGGAGTAGTTCTTCATGCTTCATCCCAGGAGGACATAGCACCCACATATCTTCTCACAATGACCCGAGGAATATAACCACTACCCTGTATTTCTTGTACTGTACTGTACTAGAGGAGCCAAATAAGTTTCAGCCAGGATAAAGCTAATTGAGGCCAATTCTGTATGAACTGCAACTAAGACTCTCCATCAATTTTACTGCATATGAGCTCATTCAGTCTAAATATTTGCAGAAACTGCTCAGGTAATCTGTAGCGTACCATGCTGAGATCAACTTAACCAGAATTGAGATGAGGTCCTGGCTTACCGTGTTTAAATTTTGTCTAAAGCTACTTTTTCATCTACAAGGATGAAAATTTTTGTATAATGGGTTCTCTCCTGAAGCACTCTGACTTTGAGCCGGCTAGAGCAGCGGTCCCCAATCTTTTTGGCACCAGGGACCGGTTTCGTGGAAGACAATTTTTCCACGTACCAGGGGGGGGGATGGCGCAGTGCGGGAAAGAGGCGCGGACGGAAGTGGTAAATAAAATAATGGGCAGGCCACACGCGGACTAAAATAAGTGTCGGATTCTGACTTCTCATAAGGAGCGCGCAACCTAGATCCCTCGCATGCGCAGTTTACAGTAGGGTTTGCACTCCTATGAGAATCTAATGCCGCCGCTGATCTGACAGGAGGCGGAGCTCAGGCGGTAATGCAAGTGATGGGGAGCGGTTGTAAATACAGATGAAGCTTCCCTCGCTCACCCACCGCTCACCTCCTGCTGTGCGGCCCGGTTCCTAACAGGCCACAGACCGGTAGCGGTCCGTGGCCCTGGGGTTGGGGACCCCTGGGCTAGAGCACTGTTTAAAGGATCCTGGATGTGGAATCCCAGAGTGAACATAGCAAAATACTTGAATATGCTGAGTTAGGGAACTGACAGAACAGTCTCAATCCAGTTAGGTCTTTGATTATCTTTATGTACTTAGGTGGTATTATTTATTTTTTGATTGATTTGATTTGATTTGACACTGCCCATCTCCTCCCACTGGAGGGATTCTATGCTACCTTTAATGGTACTTTAATATTTTACTCTCAGCAAATTCTTGAGGTCAGATTTAAGAAGACTACTTACTTGAGAAGATATTTCATTGTGATGATATAACAGGTAAATTATTGGCCAATGTTTTATTATACTATGTTTTCCTATAAAGTAATAAATGGTCTTGATTAATTTCATATATGCAACCTTTTGTTCAACCAGGCTCTAGCATAATATTCACTGTAATATAATACCAGGCAGAATTCAACAGTAATTAATGTGCAGGTGAGGTTTCTCCCCTCCCCTTTCTTTCTCTTTTGCATGCTGTTCTGTATTAGCTTATACCAAGATTATAAGTTTAAAAGCATAAATTGACTTGTCACCTATCTTCTGTTAACTTGTAGTATCAGTAGGTTTGTGTTTACAGTTATTGCTATATGTAATACTGGTCATTGATTACAGTAAAAAGATTTGATTCGACATTATTCGTCAGTTTGAAAAGAACATTAGCTTTTGAACGGGTTTACTGTGAAAACTGAATACAGATTTTTCTTATAAGTTTTTTTTAGGTAATACTTGCATTCTACATACTAAATGAAGGCTAAAGGTACGTTCTTATACATTCTTATCTCTGAATAAATTCTAGAACCTCTTATTTCTAGAATTTGACTCTACAAGTTAACTCTGAAGTATTATTAAAGGAGTAGTTATCCTCTTTGGGCATTATTGTTAATAATAATAAATATTTTTATCCTGCCTTTTTATACATATCTCAAGGTGGCAAACATACCTAATACTCCTACCTCCTATTTTCCCCACAGCAACAATCCTGTGAGGTGGGTTGGGCTGAGAGAGAGTGACTGGCTCAAAGTCACCCAGCTGGCTTTCAGGCCTAAGGCGGGACTAGAACTCTCGGTCTCCTGCACCTTAACCATTACACCAAATTGGCTTTCAGTTTTTGAGGGAACATTGGCTTTTTCCCTGGAATGTTTATATTCTGCACATGCAGCTTCCATAATGCAGTTTTACAATTAGCATAGAGCCAGGAATAGCTTATTCTTTTAAATTTAAGGAAGCAGTAAATGCATAAAGAAGTTGCAGGATATAGATGTTTGCTGTGTCATAATAGCATAGTGTGCCACTCAGTTTCATTTCTGGGGCAGCTTCTGTAACAGCGGTTGAAATTTTTGCTGCTGACACTCAATTTTGGACATAGTATGTTTAAGTCTGAATTGTATCTTTATTGTTATGGTCTGCAGTGAGCCAAAATAAAGTTTACATCATCACCCTAAAATAAAATATATTCAATTTTAAACTAAACATATAAAATATAGCATCCATTACAGTTAACAAGCTGGCATGGTGATTGTGTAGAATCTGGTGACAAAGTCAGAAATCATATCTTGGTCTGATAAACAACATAAACGTCTAAAACAAAACAAAAAAACAAAAAAATTATAAACATGAGATTCTTCCATCCTATTTGATATTTGAGGTAATATGGGAATAATAAAAAATATAAGACTGGTGCTCTCAGTAGAAGTGGCAGAGCAATATGCATCCCACTGATTCCGTCACCTCTGCTTCACAAAAACATGCATGTTCAGTAGTGGGAATAATACATTTTCCCCCTCAAAATGAACTAGAGTAAATAATCTTTTTTGATTTGCCTAGATAATGTTAAACAAGGAATGGGAATGGAATGGGGAAATGGAATATGAGTTGCACACAAGTAACTTGTAAATTTAGCCATATCAAGTCAACGGCAGTTGTCTCTGAGTGAGCATCTGAATTTTGTGTACAGTATAATTAGCAGTGATTGGCCAGCATGCAACTTAAGAAGAACCAGGCCTTTATGCTCCCAAATAAAGGCACAAATCTGCCCCCCCCCTTGATGTAGGAGAGAAGCAGAATGAACCAGACTTGAAACTTCAAGAGGTTTCATCTGCCAGCACCCTGTTGTGTTTCCCTTTCCTTTTTCTGTCTAAGCTAGTATTAAGTTAGGAAACCAATGAATAGCACCTACCATTGTATGTTGTACAGCAGAGCTTTCCAAACTCTGTGTCGCGACACAAAAGTGTGTTCCTACACACAGCGTGGTGTGTCGCCACACCACCCGGAATCGGCGGCGCGTGCATGCATGGTGGCGGTGGCTGCTGCCGCCGCATGCCCCCCTGCGCCACCGCACGCCCCCTGTGCTGCTGCCGTGCGCGCGCCGCCGCACGCCCCCCTGTGCCGCCGCCGTGTGTGCACGCTGCCGCATGCCTTCCTGTGTCACCACGCGCACCGCCGCCGGCGTGTCGCCAGCGGTGGCACTTTGGAAAGCCCTGTTGTACAGAGATGGCTCTTTTGAAGTGAGCCATGCTTTATTTTTAGTTTTACTAGCAGTGACATGTAGAACATGAGGTCCTTTACCTGGCTTTGACCATAATTTGAAGGCATAATAGAACTAGATAAGGTTGCATCCTCAACCCAATATTTTGAGTACATAGTAGACACTTGAAAAAATAGGTTTACACTAAGGTAGCCATAAGTTAAAGGAACATTATGTTATGACTTTCCTGTTCACCAAAACTAATTTAAAAACTGTAGAAGAATATAATGCTAATATGATACTTAAAACAAAAAGCGGGAAAATGATGATGCCCTTCCAAGGACCATCAGTTAAAAATGCCATATAAAATTACAACTTCTTTGACACTTTGATGCATCTATATGGAACCTGTAGAGCAGAGCTTTCCAAACTCTGTGTCGCGACACGTTAGTGTGTTGGCTGCAGTGTTTGGGTGTGTCACGGCTGCTGCTGCCTCCGAGTCCTGCCAGGATTCCACGCAGGTCCTAGTGCCTGCCTTGTGCCTCCAAACCTGCCCTGCCAGGATTCCGCGCAGGTCCTAGTGCCTGCCTTGTGCCCTGTTGTAAGAGTGTGTTGCGAAATGATGCCCTGCTGTAAGAGTGTGTCGCGAAATGATGCATGTCTAAAAAGTGTATCACCAACATGAAAAGTTTGGAAAGCTGCTATAGAGTAAAGCATTGCTAGGTAACAGATAGGATTAGTATATGTTTCTGTTTGCTGAGACATGCATCAGCCAAGAACGCTAATATCGGCTATGTGAAGAGAATTGAAATATTTCTAAGGAAGTATTTGTGCACTGTGTGATCACCTCTTCTCATAATTCAGTATGGAGATTAGGGAGCAGCTTTTACCTGCAAATAAAACTTTGAAAAAATTTGGTTCAGTTGCAGTCTGGATTTATTTATCTCTCTTAATGCTCTAGTTTACTTCCTCTGTTAATTGTTGTATTCTGCTAAGATTAGATTTTAGCTTGTATGATAATATTGTACTACTGCAGATTAGTTTCTATGAATTTTATATAGGTAGTTATATATGTTTTTAACTGCAGTATGATTTTTGTGTAATACAAAATAATTTAATCATGTTTTAAAATATTGAGGTTCAAAAGAGTTGTGGTAGAGTGTTCTACCTACAACATAGCTTTTGAGGAACTTTCTCCAGTTCTTATTCCTATTTATACATGATTTTTTTTAAAAAAACCCTGCATGTATTAGTTGGGATAGCTCTCAAATATGGATAGGCAGGAGACTGGAGTACAGAATTGCTTCGGCGTGGAATTTGCTTGAATTACACAATATCTTCCAGCATTTCTGCCATATATGACTGCACATTTCATCTTGAATTTTAGTTTCAAAGCTGTTCTTTCTGTGATTTTAAACTGTTGGTCTCACTGCTGCTCCTATTATACAAGAGGAATACAATTACAGTTCAAAGTAATTGATTTAGTTCAGCTGTATTTTTGTCCTTTCAGCAAGAAATGCCATTTTCAGTTTGTTAAGGCAAGATTCATTGATGCAATTTAAGAATAGACCAATTCTGTTGTCTTTTAGCTTTAGAATTCTTTCAGGGTAACATCTAAGTTTAATAAAGTTATTATTATTATCTTTTCCTGAAGAACGGAGCTGTCAGTAGAATGAATATTCCTATTTGGGGAGTTATGGTATTGCTTGGAATGTATTTTTGGAGAGGTACAGGGAACTGCTGGGAAAAAGAAAAGCAAAATCCTCTTGTACAATGTTGGATATTATACCCATTATGGTTGTCAAACTAACTTGATATTGTGGAGTTCTTGGTGCTCTCTGAGCCTTGTTGTTTTCTTGCAGACATTTCATTGCCAGGCTAGGTAACATCTTCAGTGCGGAAAGGGAGTGGGACTTGCTCTCTGTTTATATACCCTGGCTTGTCTGCCTGTGTTGGTGGGGGTGTTGTACTCTCCTTGGTAGTTCCTTGATTGGGTTGTTGTTTGCTGCTTGGTTGATTGACTGAGTTAATAGTTCCTTGATTAGGGTCTATTGTGTTGTTTGATTGCTCCTCTGGTGCTAATCTTGGTGTTAATCTTTGCCAATCTGGTTGTTGATTGCTGGCAAGGAGGTGTTCTGGTCTTCTGGCTTTTCTATTGTCTCTTATGAATGGTATGTAAATGTTGTTTATCCCTATGTGTCTGTTGATGGCTGCTTTGTCTGAGTGCCAAGCTTCCAGGAATTCTCTAGCATTTTTGGATTTGGCTTGGTTTAAGATGCTCACAGTTTTCCAGTATGGTTGTTGTTGTTGTTGTTGTTCAGTCGTTTAGTCGTGTCCGACTCTTCGTGACCCCATGGATGATAGCACGCCAGGCCTTCCTGTCCTCCACTGTCTCTCGGAGTTTACTCAAATTCATGTTCATTACATCGGTGATGCTATCTAACCATCTCATCCTCTGCCGTCCCCTTCTCCTTTTGCCTTCAGTCTTTCCCAGCATCAGGGTCTTTTCCAGTGAGTCCTCTCTTCGCATTAGGTGGCCAAAGTATTTGAGCTTCAGCTTCAGCATCTGTCCTTCCAATAAGCAGTCAGGGTTGATTTCCTTTAGGATTGACTGGTTTGACCTCCTTGCAGTCCAAGGGACTCTCAAGAGTCTTCTCCAGCACCACAGTTCGAAAGCATCAATTCTTCGGCGCTCAGCCTTCCTTACGGTCCAACTCTCACAGCCATACATTACTACTGGAAAAACCATAGCTTTAACTATACGGATCTTTGTCGGCAAGGTGATGTCTCTGCTTTTTAATATGCTGTCTAGGTTTGCCATAGCTTTCCTCTCAAGGAGCAAGCGTCTTTTAATTTCATGGCTGCAGTCACCGTCTGCGGTGATCTTGGAGCCCAAGAAAATAAAATCTGTCTGCTTCCATTTCCTCCCCTTCTATTTGCCAGGAAGTGATGGGACCAGATGCCATGATCTGGGTTTTTTTAATGTTGAGTTTCAAGCCAGCTTTTGCACTCTCTCCTTTCACCCTCATCAAGAGGCTCTTTAGTTCCTCTTCACTTTCTGCCATTAGGGTGGTATCGTCTGCATATCTGAGGTTGTTGATATTTCTCCCGGCAATCTTAACTCCGGCTTGTGATTCATCCAGCCCGGCATTTCTCATGATGTACTCTGTATATAAGTTAAATAAGCAGGGTGATAATATACAGCCTTGTCGTACTCCTTTCCCAATTTTGAACCAGTCAGTTCCATGTCCAGTATGGTTAAGTATGGTTAAGTCTGTCCATGTGTTGTGAGATTAAGGAGTTTTCATCGTGTCTTCTGACTGCTAACTTGATATTAAATGAAACTTCATTTCAAGTTAATTTTCAAGTAACAAGTCAAGTCAACATAATAGTTATCTAACCTAGCTACAATAATTAGTTTGTAGTTGAGGTCAGAGTAAAAGCTCGAGAATTATCTGTCTCAGAATTATCTCTTCCACCTCTTATTTTTTCCCCTCTTATGGATTCTTAAATAAAATTGTGTATTGTCTGTTCTTTCATAGTAGTTAGGGTTACACTGGTTTCTCTTTGGCATTCTCAAAGAACTATTTAGGCACAGTTAGTGTACGGAAATGTGATCATATGTTCCCTTAGCTTGGCAGCCATTGAAGCTTATGTTGCAAATTGAATCATATATCAGATTTTGAGTTGTGAGGAGTGGGTGTAAATCCTGATTCTGAAAAAAGGAATGGAAACTTTTGGAATGGAAAAGGAATGGAAATTGTTAAGATTCAGGTTCAGTTTTTTTAAAGTTTAGCTTGATCTTGCTTATGCTTATTTTGAACAAAGCCATAATTAGGGTTTCCAGGAATGTTTGCACAGAGTTGTAATAAATATCTGAGACATAGAACTTACAGATTAGGCATGCTTTATCTATGATCTAGCGATCAGGAAGATTGCAAGTTCGGAGGTTCGAATCCCTAGCCCTGTGTGCGGAGTGAGCTCCCGCACTAGCTCCAGCTCTTGCCAACCTAGCGATTCGAAAGCATGCAAATGCAAGTAGATAAATAGGTACCACTTCAGTGGGTAGGTAACAGCGTTCCGCGCGCGTCATGCGGCCACATGACCGTGGAAGCGTCTTCGGACAACGCTGGCTCTTCGGCTAACAAACGGAGATGAGCACTGGCCCCTAGAGTCGGACACGACTGCACAAATGTGCGGGGGGAACCTTTACCTTTTTATACTTTAATAGTCTGTGTTTAGAGAGAAGTTGAATGAGTTGACAATCTTTCAGGTGACTCTCATCCACATAATATTTGATGTTGGTATGCATCTGCTTTATGTTAATGTAGCATATTAGTCTCTGGCTCACTGCTGCCTACACTTGAGTTCAAGTTGTTCAATTCTTTGCTATCACTATCTGGTAGAGATACTGAAGATGGAATGTGCAGTTGTTTGCAAAACATGGACTCTGTTACTGTAACTTCTCCTTTCAAAAATGTGTTCTTTAGAAAGAATCTGTGCAGGTTGAAGCTCAAAAACTTCAGTAAATCTTACAAAAAACCTGCAAAGCAGGTTAATATTTATAGAGAATGTTACTTTAATAAGTCCATGAATGTGATAAGATTTGAACTTGAGAGAAATTCTGATATTTCTGAAATTACACTACATCAAAGAAAAGAAAGAATAGCAGTCTGTAATACAGCTAAAGAAAAATGAAATTTGATACTCTGTGGAACTGTGAAAAGGGAATACTATAGGTAATTCTATTATTGGTTTAGTATATATGCCTAAGATGTGTGCTGAAATTTCATTCTTAATCCAGAGTCTTTGGAAATGGAGCTGCTTACAGGATGAAGCAATAAATACATTTTCTTTCTGTTAAGCAGATTGTTCTTAGAGAAATTACTGTTGCTGCTATAGTAGCTGCATATATCAGAATCCAAAGTCCACTGGAGTGGGTGGATATATTAAACTAATAAATAATCAACATATTTGGGGCAGTTCATTATTATTACTAATATTCTGAAACATGAGTCAGAGAGGACTTTGATTCTCTTGAACTTGTTAGGGTTGCATTTATTGTCCTACGTCCAGCTATGAATAATCTAATGTTCTACAGAAAATCTGGAGTGCAAGTCTCATAATACCCAGCCAGTGGCCAAAGTTTTCAGCAGGCTGATTGTTCATAAATTTTCTGAGCACTTAGTTGCTTATACCCTTGGCAAATTCTCACCTTTGATGGTACAGTTACCCTGTCTTGAATATTCTGATGCAGTGCTATAAAATCACAGTGGTACAGTCTCCTATTATTGTATTAGGCAGTAACCAAAAATGACTGAGTTGTTGATTTCACTGAATGGCTGGTCATGTTGTCTCCATGTAGTTCTGAGGTTTGAAGGTGACACATCTCTGAATGCCAGTTACTAGGGAGGAATAGTAGGAAATTACTGTTGTCCTCATATCTTATTAAGCCAGTATGGCTTTCAGGAAGAAAGACTACATAAGATTTGAGCTCATCCAGCAGAGTTCCATACTCCAGGAAATAAAGCCAGACTGCTCACTTGAGGGAATGATATTAAAGGCAAAACTGAAGTACTTTGGCCACATAATGAGAAGACAGGATACCCTGGAGAAGATGCTGATGCTAGGGAAAGTGGAAGGGTGAGAGCAGCCCGGGGGGGGGGTCATGTGGGTGGGTTCTAGCGGTAGTAAACTCTTATTTGAGGGAAGGGGTTGCTCCTTTGCCTCTTGAGACTTTGGTTTGCCCCCTCCTCAAGAAGCCATTGCTGGACCCCACGACACTGAACAATTTTCATCCAATATTATTAATCAATTATGCTTACTGTTAAATGGCTGTACTACTGGAAAGCCCCCAAATTGATATAAACTCTGCTTTGTTTATTCATTCAGTCACTTCCGACTCTTCATGACTTCATTGACCAGTCCACGCAAGAGCTTCCTGTAGGCCAATATGGACGCACAGTCACCATCCTGCCCACGCCAGTTATCTAAAAGCGCAAGCAATGATGTTTCCGTACCAAACCCAGGTCTGAACCCTGACTGAAAAGGATCTAGATAATCTGCTTCATCCAAGGTCCTCTGAAGCTGCTGCGCAATCACCTTCTCCAAAAAGGGGGAGGTTGGATATCGGATGAAAATTGTTCAGTGTCGTGGGTTCCAGCAATGGCTTCTTGAGGAGGGGGCAAACCAAAGTCTCAAGCGGCAAAGGAGCAACCCCTTCCCTCAAATAAGAGTTCACTACCGCTAGAACCCACCCACATGACACCCCCTGGGCTGCTTTCACAAGCCCAGGGGGCATGGATCTAGGGAGCAGGTGGCTGAGCTCAGGGTCCTAAGGACCCTGTCCACTTCCTCAGGTCCAAAAGGTTCAAACCGTTCCCAGGTAACTGGGCAAGACTCCACCCTAGGCATCTCCCCCAGACCTGCAGCAAAGCCAGGGTCCAAATGCGAACGAATCTGAGCGGTTTTATCTGACAGATACTGAGCAAATTCCTCCACATGACCCTACAAAAGGTTCTTCAGGCCCCCTTTACCCAAGAGGGCTCGTATCACTTGAAACAGGGCTGCGGGGCGGCAATCTGCTGATGTGATAAGGGTGGAGTACATATTACATTGTATGTGTAAACTTTTGAACTATTGTAGGCAAACAAGTAGGATAAATTATTTTACATTTTAGTTTCATTATCCTTTTTGCTTAGGGTACTTAAATATTCATTTGTTTACATAAAGCAGTTATGTACTAGGCATTATACAAGTGTTGAAGTAGTGATTTGTCAGTATTTTTGTATCACATTTAAGGTGAAGCTTCCTCAAGGCAGTGTACATGACAAAATTATTTAAAAAGTAGAATCAATCGAAGAAAAAAAGTAGAATGTAAAATATTGTCAACTAAAATAGCAACATAAAACACTTGTAAAATCAAGAGTAAAAAATTCAAAGTTTAAAAACAAATGCTAGCATCTGTTCATTTAAAAAAATGGACTGAGATGTCAAGGTATTTGTTGTTTATTTGTTCAGTCGCTTCCGACTCTTCGTGACTTCATGGACCAGCCCACGCCAGAGCTTCCTGTCGGCCGTCACCATCCCCAGCTCCCCCACAGTTGGGTCCGTCACCTCCAGAATATCATCCATCCATATGTCGATGAAGGTTCTCAGTCATCCAGGTGGAATTGTCTGTAGCTTCCATCCATCTTGCCCTTAGTCAGCCCCTCTTCCTTTTGCCTTCCACTTTCCCTAGCATCAGCTTCTTCTCCAGGGTATCCTGTCTTCTCATTATGTGGCCAAAGTACTTCAGTTTTGCCTTTAATATCATTCCCTCAAGTGAGCAGTCTGGCTTTATTTCCTGGAGTATGGACTGGTTTGATCTTCTTGCAGTCCAAGGCACTCTTAGAGTGCTCCTCCAACACCACAGTTCAAAAGCATCTATCTTCCTTCGCTCAGCCTTCCTTATGGTCCAGCTCTCACAGCCATAGGTTACTACAGGGAATACCATTGCTTTAACTATGCGGACCTTTGTTGTCAGTGTGATTTCTCTGCTCTTAACTATTTTATCAAGATTTGCCATTGCTCTCCTCCCAAGAAGTAGACGTCTTCTGATTTCCTGGCTGCAGACAGCGTCTGCAGTAATCTTTGCGCCTAGAAATACAAAGTCTGTCACTGCCTCCACTTTTTCCCCCTCTATTTGCCAGTTATCAATCAAGCTGGTTGCCATAATCTTGGTTTTTTTGAGGTTTAACTGCAACCCAGCTTTTGCACTTCCTTCTTTCACCTTCGTCATAAGGCTCCTCAGCTCCTCCTCGCTTTCAGCCGTCAAAGTGGTATCATCTGCATATCTGAGATTGTTAATGTTTCTTCCAGCGATTTTAACTCCAGCCTTGGATTCATCAAGCCCAGCACATCGCATGATGTGTTCTGCATACAGGTTGAATAGGTAGGGTGAGAGTATACAACCCTGCCGTACTCCTTTCCCAGTCTTAAACCAGTCCGTTGTTCCGTGGTCTGTTCTTACCTTTGCTACTTGGTCGTTATACAGATTCCTCAGGAGGCAGACAAGGTGATTTGGTATTCCCATACCACCAAGAACTTGCCACAATTTGGTCAAGGTATTTAGGCTCCTTTTAAATTGACTAGTGAGGTATTTCATAAGGATGGGACCATTAAAAATTTACTCTAATTATTCTAAGTATCTGTCAGATAAAATCACTCAGATTTGCCCTAAGTTGGATGCCAGCTGTATGAATTGATGGAGTCACTGTCTGGCTTTGTTCTCTGGGAAAAGTTTGATCCTGTTAGTCCCAAGGAAGTGGACAGGGTCTTCAAGACTGTGAGCTCGGCCACTTGTATATTAGACCCGTGTCCCTCCTAGCTAGCTAAGGCTTCCCAGTAGACAACATGAGGCTGGGTGATTTCATCCTTGAGAGAAAGGGAGGTCCCACTTAAAGAGGAGGTTACACATCCTTTCCTCAAGAAACCATTGCTTGACTCAACCATGTTTGACAATTTTCATCCTGTTTCCAACTATCCCTTTTTGAGGAAGGTTGTTGAAATGGTGATTGTGCTGCAGCTTCAAGGGGTCCTGGAAGAAGCAGATTTTCTGTACCCCTTTCAGTAGATTTCAGGTATGGGACCAAAATGGCCCTTGTGGATGACTTCTAGCGGGGGCAGTGAATCCATCCTCACTCTCCTTCATTTCTCAGCAGCTTTTGATATTGATTATGGTATTCTTCTGGACCAGTTCAGGGAGTTGGGAGTGTGGGGCACAGTGTTGGGGTAGTTTTCCAAACCTGGTTACAGTCAATGTTGATAGAGATCTGACCAAGATCCTTTCTTAGTGGGGTCCCTCAGGGTTCTGTTTTCTCCCCACTCCTCTTTAACACCTATATGAAGCCACTAGCTGAGGTCATCCACCAGCATGGAGTTAGGTATCATCAGTATGCTGATGATACGCACCATACATCTCTTCTCCAGGCCAACCATGTGATGTTGGGCTTCTTTCTCAGTACCTGAAGGCTGTGGAGTCTACATGGGGAAGAACAGGCTTCAACTCAACTTTAGTAAGACTAGGTGGATTTTAAGACCCCCTGCATCTGGAAGTTTTTCATTCTTAATTTTTGATGGGGTTGCACTGCCCAAGACAGAACTGGTGCAGTCCTCCTGAACTCATGGCTCCTGTTTGAGAAATAGGGGGCAGCTGTGGCCAGGAGGGCTTTTGCAGAGATTTGTCTTGTGTACTAGTTGTTCCCTGTCCTGGATTGGGAGGGATTACTCATGGTCATTCATTCTTTGATCACTTCCCAAATGGATTTCTGCACCTTTGATCGCTTACCAAATGGATTATTGCAATGTACTCTACATGGGGCTACCCTTGAAGACCACTCGGAAGCTGTAGCTGGTCCAGAAGGTGGCAGCTCTGGCAGTTATGGACTGACGTCAGTACACCAATGTTATATCACTCTGAGCTGCAATGGATGCCAGTAGGCTTTTGGATTCAATTGGAGGTGCTGATTACATCTATAAAGCCAGGGGACCATGGGACCAGGTTATTTGCAGGACCACCTTTCTCCACCTTTATTTCTCTACCACCTTTATTTCTGCCCAGTCCACCAGATCCAGTAGGGTAGGCATGCTCTGCATCCCATCTATAAAGGAACACCATTTGGCAGGATACAGAAAACAGGCCTTCTCTGGCTTAGCACTTGCCCTTTGCAACATTCTACTTCCCAAGGTTTGTTTGGCCCCAAACCCTGCTGGCATTTTATAAATCCTTGAAGACTTTGGATGTTCCTCCGGGCATGGGTCCTGCAGATTGGGTAAGCCCATCATTGTGGTTTTCTTTTACATGAGTTGGAGTTTAATTCCTTTTGGGTGCTATTGTGCTAGTATTGTGTGACTGGTGTTTGTTGTTATATATTATTTGTGTTCTATTGGTTTTAATCCTGTGTTCTGTGTCCAGAGGTGTGATTGTGAGATGGGCAGTCTATAAGTCAATATAATAAATAAATAAATATACATTTCTGACTTTAGGAGGTGTCATTTTTACAAGAAAAAAGGTGCCTTCTTTGGTCCTTTTCTTCTTGTATGCTTTCTTGTTTGCTCTTGTGGAAATTAGTGGATCTGTGATTTCCTGAGTAGCCCTCAAAGGTCAGAGAGTACACTGGATTGGCTAGTTGCTTGTTTATTCCTGTAGAGATTAAATTAGAAATCAAGGAATTTGATTATCCTACTTGTTTGGTACACAGTAAACATAAGAGTTAGGATCTGAAAGGAATTCCTTCTCCTAACTCTGTAAGCATGCATTTGAGATTCACAAAAGATAGCTTTATGAAGAAATGAAAGAAAGCACTGCATTGAAAGCGTTGTATTTGTATGTTAAATTATTTTGGCTACCTAAGTATGATTTCATAGCCTGTGCAAATTATAATATTTTTGGGGAAATTGTATTATTATTATTATTATTATTATTATTATTATTATTATTATTATTATTTCCCTCCTTTTTATATATAACTCAAGGTGGAGAACATACCTATTACTTCTGCCTCCTATTTTTGCCACAAAAACAACCCTGTGAGGTGGGTTGGGCTGAGAGAGAATGATTGGCCCAAAGTCACCCAGGTGGCTTTCATGCTGAAGGGAGGAATGCTCTCAGTCTCCTGGTTTTTAGGCCAGCACCTTAGCCACTACACCAAACTGGCTCTCATTTACCCAGTACAATTTCAATTTATTACATTTAACGTGATTTTATGAAATATTAGGTAACATGAAATATAGTTTTAATTTATATCTGTCATGGGTTCTTCTGTCATGGTCCTGCAAGGTGGGAGGGAAGATATGGGAAGAGGAAACAGATTTGTAGGGATGTACAAAATTCAGTGATTCTGGTACAGATGTTTCCGGAGAACTTTGGAATGCTCTGTTCCCTCTCTGGACCATGCTGTTCTTGAGTGATTGGATGGTTTTTGAAAGTAAGTTCCTTAATATTTTGAATCTCTGGGCCACTTCAAACCACTTCCAGTTCCATCAAATGTCTTGATACTGAGAAGGTTTGACATGGTTAGAAGGGAGAGAAGATCATTCAGGAATTCTCTGGGATGTTCCACTCCTGGATTGTTAAACTTTGCATATCCTCAAAAGTCTGATATTTAACCATGGTTTGGATTGGTATAGTGCAGGGGTGGGCAACATCAGGCCGGGGGGCTGTATAAGGCCCGCGAAAGCAATTGGTCTGGCCCGTGGCAGCAGGGGGGTGCGGCGGCGCACGCACGGCGGCGGTGCGGGGGCGTGCGGTGGCACGCGCGTGCACGGCGGCGGCGCAGGGGGCATGCGGCGGCACACGCGTGCACGGCGGCAGCCTCCGCTAAAACGCGGAAGCACAGATCCCGCGCCGCTGCTGCTGCCACCATGCACGCGCGCCGCCGCTTCCGGGTGGTGTGGCGACACACCACGCTGTGTGTGGCAACACACTTTTGTGTCGCGACACACAGTTTGGAAAGCTCTGTCCTACACCATGGTTTACTAATTACTGTGGCTGGATTCACATACTGTACCATGTAAAGCAAAACCGAAGAATCCATATTATAACTTAGTACAATGTATAAATTTAGCCACAGTCTATGAAGACTGTATGTTAAGAAATTAGATAAGCCTTATTGGAATAAAAATTATGCTATATTGTGCTTGCTCTAAAATACTTTTTTTAAATTTATTGTATTGATGTATGTAGCTGCTCATCTTGTATATACAACTCTAGGCAGTGAACACAAGATTAAAACCAAAGGAACAAGAACAAACAGTAACAACAATTACACAATAATAGCACAGTGGCACCCAAGGACATTGAACTCAAAACCACATAACTCCAGTCATGTCAGAAAAAGACTACAATGATATACAAAATTTCCATAGTCTCTTACTCTATATTAAACCAAAACACCACATCATTTCTATAAGTCATTCCACTTTATCACATAATAAGAATCACTAAGTACAGTTATTCCTCCCCCTTATATTAAAATAAAGAAAAAAATTCATATAAACCTCCTAAACATCTTTCTCCCCTCCAAAACATAAAACATATTTAAGTATTCACTTCCTACCACTATTCTATACATTTCTGTCTATTATAATAAGAATCAAATTAAAAAGCACAGACAACTTATGTGCTTTTTAATTTGATTCTTATTATAATAGACAAAAATGTATAGAATAGTGGTAGGAAGTGAATACTTAAATATGTTTTATGTTTTGGAGGGGAGAAAGATGGAGGGGAGAAAGATTATACCACTATAAATAGTTAATAAGGTATATAATATATATATAATATATTATATATTATATATTATATATATATATATATATATATATATATATATATATATAAAATATAAAAATAGTTAATAAGGGGCGTGGTGGCTCAGCGGGTAAGACACCAGACTTGTCGATTGGACGATTGCAAGTTCAGAGGTTCGAATCCCTAGCCCTGCGTGCGGAGTGAGCTCCTGCACTAGCTCCAGCTCTTGCCAACCTAGCAATTCGAAAGCATGCAAATGCAAGTAGATGAATAGGTACCACTTCGGTGGGATGGTAACAGCGTTCTGCGTGCGTCATGCGGCCACATGACCATGGAAGCGTCTTCGGACAACGCTGGCTCTTCGGCTAACAAACGGAGATGAGCACCGGCCCCTAGAGTCGGACACGACTGCACAAATGTGCGGGGGGGGAACCTTTACCTTTTTATTATAGTTAATAGTACAATTTTAATAATCCCAATCTTAAACCCAAAAAACATAGCCAATTCAAAACAGTAATTCCATTATCTTTAAAAGGGAATAACATCAATCAAATCCTTAAAGCAAACCAAATAAACATTCTTTAACCCTAATACAACAGTTTTAATAATTTTAATCTTAATAAACCCAAAAAACAAAGCCAATTCAAAACAGTAAATCCAAATCTTTAAAGGCAAATAGTATCAATCAAATCCTTAAAGCAAACCAGATGAACATTCTTCAACCCTTATCCCACTTCAAAATAAACCAGAGCAGTTACATATCTCCACAATGTGCACAGAGGTTTCCTCTTGAAAGAATCAAACAGCCCAACTGCCCCCCTCAAAGATTCCAGGTTCTATCCTTGCTGTTAAAAGTCGGAAGCCACATCTCTTGTAAATTAAAAAAAAATTTTTTGTGTGTTTCTGCACTTTTTTAGTTTTCTTTCTTTGTAGTTTTTTGTGGTTTTTTTTGGTAGTTTTTATTCTTTTCTTGAAACCTAATAAAATTTACTATAAGAAAAAGTAAAAGACCACAATGATGTACTTACCCAACCCACAGACCCCATTTCTATGAAATTTTTATAATGGGTTTAGCGTTTAACCCATTTAGGTGGCAGCACATAGCCAAACTTGGTGGGCCTTAAAAAGCTGTGTAGGATTGGATCTGATTAGTACTTGGATGGGAGATCACCAGGAAGTACTTAATATGTGGGAATATCTTTTGAAAGTCATCCCAAAAGAAGGCAGTGGCAAATAACTTTTGCATTGTTGTCAAGAGAATGAAAGTCTGTGAAATCAAGTGTTTAGCTAGACTCAGAGGAAGAGAGAAAGAGAGAGCGTGCACACAAGCACTCAACCAGAAATGAACAAAGACTTTTTGAAGAAGGTTATTATGCATATTCTTCTCACTCTCCAGTCCATCCCTGTTTAGTGAGGTAATTTTCAGATATTTCATTTCCCTAATCTAACAAGATAATTCTTAGTTTTATTTCTGTCAAGGAAATACCAAGGAGAATCAAGGAACTACCAAGGAGAAAACCACACCCTCACCAAAAATGGCAGGGCAAACTACTGTATATAAACAGGGAGCAAACCCCACACTCACTTGCAGTGATGATGTTACCTAGTTGGGTAATGAAACATCTGCAAGCAAACAACTAAGCTCAGAGAGCACCAAGAACTCCACAGTTTTATTTCTGTCTCCTATACTATTAGCTATCTTACCTGGTTTGTGATATTTACAAATTTGATAACCACTCCTTCTACCTCCTCATCTCAGTCATTTATAAAAATGCTGAAGATGTACAAGGCCCATGACTGAACTGTATGGCACCATTTTTTATTCCTTCAGTCCATTTGGAAGAGGAATCATTGATGAGCATTCCTTGAGTACAGGTTTGTACTAGCTGTGTTTTTACTTAATTATCATGTCATTCAGCCAACTTTAACCAGTTTGTTGCTCAGAATGTTGTCAAATGGTTTGTTGGAATTAAAGGTGCATTACAGCAATAGCATTCTTACCCTACTGAAGAAGTTACCAATTAAAAAATGAGATGTTAGACTGACAGAACTATCCATCAGTTGATCCTGGATGTTTAAAGTCATTCAAAGTAAATTCAAGGTGCTGGTTGTCACCTTTTAAGCCCTCATGGCTTGGGGCTGGGTTACTTGAGGGACTGTCTTTCCCCAGTTGTTTCTTCCTGTCAGAACTAGTCTGGCAGGATGGGCATGTGTTAGCCCTTTAAGATAGTCCAGGCAAGAAGCACAGCCAGGACCATCAGCACTATCTTTATTGTAAGGTTACATTAAACAGAATCTTGCAAGACTGAAAGTAAACTAGGGAGGATCCCTCCTGAAATGCTTCCCATGCCTTTCCCCACCTACGAACTAAGCTGCCTTTTGGGGGAGATGGGCGGTGATATAAATATAAATAATAAATAAAATTAAATAAATATATACAAATTAGACCTTTGCCTAATTCTGTGAGACTTCCTCCTGTTTCCCAAGGTCGTTACACATACCATCACATCATGCTCTGGGTCCCATCTACCAAGGAATGTCAGTTGGCGGGTGTGCCTTTTCTCCTGTAGTGCCTGCCTTAGGAAACATTCTCCCTCCAGAGATTAGGATGGCCCTGACCCTGGCTGCATTTTGTAAGGCCCTAAAGACCTGGTTCTGGCCCTAAGCCTGGGGCCCTGGGTGTATGAAGGGTTCCATCTCCTGATTGTGCTAGAGACTGTCGATTGTGATACCTTCCTCGGCTGCTGTGTATTTTAATTTTTGTATTTGTGGTTGGAATTGTTTTTAATTTGTTTTAATATTGTTCTCCGCCCAGAGTCATTTGTTGAGATGGGTGCCCATGCCATGAATAAAATAAAATAATAAATAGATAAATAGATAAATAGTTATTCTATGACCAGGTTTCTGTGAATCTAAAGCTTCAACTGTACTTCTTCATTCCTTTCACAGCTCCATGTCAAAAAGCATGCAAACTTTTCAGGAAAAAATAGGCTAAAATAGAAGTAGTTCTACCTTTGTTATTTGTAAGCATTTTGTCTTTATTTAGCAGCAGCTATACTGTATTATTTTCTTTGCATTTTGAACATATCCAACATAATTGTTCTTACCATTCTTTGCCAATCTTGGGTCACTTTAGTCTTTGTGATACTGTCACTAGAATTCCAAGGTACATTTACTGTAGGTGCTCGTCCTTGATGACCTTTCCCTCTGTTTACCTCCTTTCTGTGTCCTATTTTGTTTTGTTTTTTTATCAGCATTATGCTTTTTGTGTGTCCAGGGTGGTTTTTTTTCTGTCTTCCATTTACTTTTCTTGTTAGAAAAAAAGTCCCTTTTAGAGCTGATTCTTTGGATCTGGTCTATTGTAGTTAAACTTTCATTTTGACAGGAATGTTTGCAGATGGCAGTTTCCTAAGTACCCAAAACTTTTGCTGTGGTATTCTTTAGGTTTAGTTTTGAATTGGGTTTGATTCTTGGTACACATTTATGCTTTGCTTTATTGTACTTTTCTGTGTCTTGAATTCAGTGCATCATTAGTTTCAGATGTACTGATTTGGGAGAATGGAGACGTTTTTTGAGATGTATGAATAACCACCTGCATTTTTATAAAATTCTTGCCCATTTGGCTTCATATAAATAAAAGTCCAAGGAGTTTACTGTGCATCAAAATATGAGGAGTATGGGGGATATGTTGGGACCTAGAATTCTCAAGGCCAGAATGCTGAAAATGTCAGTAATCACCTGCCATCTAGCATTAAGCAAGAGAAGTAGAAAACATGGTTCCTGTTAAGTCACAAGAAGAGTGGAAGAAAAAGGTGTCAAGCTTAAACTTGAGAACTTGTAAGAAGGGACTATAACTTAATTCTGTCATGGGGAATCAACTTCTTCAAGTTGCTTCAGTCTTAATGTATAATAAAGATTCTTTACTAGCTGTGCATGTTGAATGTCTGGAAATGTCTGGGAAGTCTCAGCCACATTTGAACCAGCTAAGGAAGGGAATGTGACTATGAGATTTTAACAACTAATACTTTTTTTGCGAGAGAGACAAATGGAGTATTACTCAGATCATCCTTAAATTGTTGGTGGATTTTGAAACTATCAGGTGGGTGGTGATACAATAGACCATGGTAACATTTCTGGGGTTTAGAGTTATGACCATGATGATACAATGCTTATACTTGTGCCTGCAGAACCACATTTAGTAACTATATTAAGCTGTAGGGTTAGGTCATCTCACCATGCTGAACAAATATCTGAACTCAGTAATCTACTAGATTAGGGTAAATAACCTAAAATTCATTTCCGAGAACACTACAAGGCTTTCCTTCCACAATTAGCCCTATAGTTTCCCAAATACTAAAATTTCTTACGGGGTTTGCATTTAATATTTTCAAATATTGCCAGGTGAAATTTTGGCAGAAAATACTTCATTTACTTTTTTAAAAACAAATGTAAATAAATTTTGAGGTTCATTCTTTCACAATTAATCAGATGTTTCCGTAATATCAGATGTAAAGTAGACATACTATTTATTGTAATATAGGGTTCAAATCCCATAAACTGTAACCAATATGGCCAGTGGTCTGTTACAATGTACTGTGTTGCCTACTTGTTGTAAAACATCTGACCGGTGTAGCATTTTATAGGTAGGCTTAAGCCTGAGGACTCATCTCTTTTAATTCTGCATACGTTAAAGCAGTGCTTCCCAAACTTTCCTTCATTACCCAAAATCGCTTATCAGAAAGTCCTTTTTACCCAATGTAGGTAAAACACTTTAAGTCAATTTAAATGTCCCTGTTGTGATTGGGTAATGGGTTTGTGTGTCATTACCCAAAGAAAAACCACTTTTACCCAAGTTTGGGTAGTTTACCCAAGTTTGGGAAGCACTGTGTTAAAGGAATAGCATGAATATAGATTGTAAAATGAGGAATACATTTACCATAGTGTTTTAGTCTAAAACAGCCTTTCTCAACTTTTTGACCCTGGAGGAACCCTTGAAATATTTTTCAGGCCTCGGGGAACCCCTGCACATTCAGGCTCGAATATAGGCCAGAAGTCACAAAATTATTATATTCGTTTCATGTGTAGGCCTGTATATATGCATTAACAGTGTTGTTAAACTAAAAATAAAGAATGAAACTTACCTCTGATGTGAAGTTGCCTGAATTTGAAATAGTTTTTTAAATAAATTGTGATCTCCTAGGGAACCCCTGGTGACCTCTCATGGAACCCTAGGGTTCCACAGAACCATGGTTGAGAAACCCTGGTCTAAAATACAGCACATTCAGGATATGAAACTGCATCATGACCCAACTTTAGTTCATGTGTGTGTGTGTTTTAACTGAAGGTATACTCTTTAGTGTAATATCCATATAGGTATTTTAAATTTCTGGGTAGAGGAAATCATTTTTTCATTGTATCAAACATAATTTTGTCTACATGACTAATAAAAGGAATTCTGTCTTCTCTCTTAAATATTTATCTTCTTCCCCTTTCTTCCTATTTAATAAGTTTTCTTTTTTCTTTCTTTTTAAAAAGTCCTCCATCAAAAAAGAAAAAATAGGATGGTGCCACAAGTGCAAATCATTTGTGAGTCTTAAGTCACTAGTTTAAGGCAAATAATGTAATGGAAAGAATACTAGAGTTGTGTCAGGAAAACCTTGCTTCAGGTTCTTCTCAGTCACTGAACTCATTAGGTAATGTTTTGTCAGTCAGAAGAGGGATATTGCTTCCCTTTTGCCATCTTATTTTATTGATGTGGAGATTTTGGCCCTGCTACTAAAGTTTTGTCTCCCAAGTTTTACAATACAGGTAGTCCTTGTTTAGCTACCACAATTGGGACCAGCAACTCAGTTGTTAAGCGAAGCGGTCGCTAAGTGCAACATCACGATTTTATGATCTTGAATTGATGATACCTGACACCATACTAGCAGATGACCTCATTCAGTGGTTTCATATAGTTGTTAAATGGGAATGGAGAGAGTGTAGAGCCCTGGGAGACTCCACAAAGAAAGGGTTTCAGGCTAGATCTCTCCTCTCCTACCAACTGCCTGAAATGGACATCACAACACCATGCCTCCCACTCCTAAACTTCGAAGCCAGTCCAGAAGGATACTGTGATTGATGGTATCAAATGCTGCAGAGAGCAAAGAGGGGTGGATGTACATTTACAAATGTGATCAGTGTTGACTCAGTACTATATTTCTGTCTGAAACCTGACTGAAAGGGGTCCAGATAAGCTGTTTCCTACAGCATCCTTTGGAGTTGTAAACCAACCACTTTCTCAACAACCTTCCCTAAAAAAACTGATGAAAATTGTTCAGTACCATTTTACCGAGGGATGGCTTCTTGAGCAAGCAAACATTCCATCTCTTCTTTAAGAGCCATAGGAACTACCCCCCTCCCTCAAGGATGCATTTATCATCTTCTGGATCCAACCATACATTGCCTCCTTAACCAACCAGGAGGGATGTGGATCTAATACACAAGTGGGGTGGCAGCATTCATAGCACTGAGGATTCTGTCCACTACCTCAATGCCATCAGGTTCAAACTCTTCCTAGGGTTGAATTGGAATATTATTTCAATCATGTCAGAAGAAAGGAAAGGCAGATAAAACATGAATTGGCCAAATAAGCTATCGGTTAATTTGCTTTTTCCTTGTTTAATCACAAATCTTATTTAGCATTATGAACAAATTTGGTAATACTGTTAGGAAGATCAGAGGAAACCATTTATTTTGTCATTCATTACATTTGTATATTTTGTAAGGTTTTAATGAATAATACAGATTTTTCTCATATCAATTTCACATCAAGAATACATATATCACTCGATTCACACATGTTTCTATGTTTTCATTTGCACTCCAACTTAAATGAATTATTGAGATCAGTAACTCAAAGGAGATTTGTTACATATAGTGATTGTTAACTGGACAAAACTGTCAAGACATTGTTGAAGCAAGCAAATAGCAGGAAGGCTACCCTTACTAGGATAAAAAAAACGACCATATTTTCCCCCCAAAGCAGGTATGCTGTACAGTGGATAGAGTACTGTTGAATGAAATTGTGGAAACCTTGGGTGAGTATTATGTTGAATAATGGTCATATAGGAAATGCTGAATCTCTGGGTCCATGTGTAGAGTTAAATTTAAATGTGAGAAATTGTATAATCTAGGTTATGGTTTTGAATGTTTTTTTTTAATCCGTTCAATCGTGTCCAATTCTTAGAGACTGCCTGGACAAGTCCCTGCAGCTTTCTTGGCAAGGTTTTTCAAAATTGGTTTGCCATTGCCTCCTTCCTCGGTTGAGAGAGTGACTGGCCCAAGGTCACCCAGCTGTCTTTGTGCCTAAGGCGGGACTAGAACTCACGGTCTCCTGGTTTCTAGTTTGATGCCTTAACCACTACACCAAACTGGCTCTCTCTGAATGGTTACCTGTCAGTAAATTAACTTTTTTGAAAAGTATGGCACTTTCTCTTGAGTAAATATAATATGCTACATTGTTTTGAAGACTTTTAACCCACTAAATTAATTTTGGCTGAAACTAGCCATGTGGGGGAAAAAACGGAAAAATTATACATATAGTGGAAAGAGAATGGTATCAAATGTATTATAGCCTGTTGTCCCAAATGAGTAGTTCACTTACATTCCATTGTCATTTGGTAAGCATAATTGCTAAATAGAATGTAATTTTAGAGTCTTTTGAAAATCACCACCAAAAGGAATGGAGAAAATTGTAACATTTCTGGAAAGTGAGAGGCCAGGAAATAAGTTGTACCTTCCCTCTCATTTTTTTGAGGAAAAAATACATTTTAGTACCCTTCATTGATCTAAAATAACTTGCTTACGTTAGGAATATTAAAATGTACTATATTATGTGTAACTTGATAATTATATAAAATCATGCTGGTATATGACCATCATTGGATGGATTATTTTCTCAATAACAACATACCAATAAAAAATCAGTTATAATTTGCACAGATTATGAAAACGAATGTAATCAAAATAGAGTTTAATAAACTGAATAAAGCTTAATAAACTCTTGCCTGTCAGTAAAAAAGCACAGTGTTTTCTTTCAGCTATTTTGTGTTGCCCTATTCCTTTGTAGTCTTGGGTGCTTATTCATAGAACAAGGAGAAGTAATTCTTTCCAGCTCCAACACTTTAGAGATTGCCTTGCTTTATTGTGAGGAAGTAGGGCAATGGAGTGCTACTCAGCATTCTATTTGCACACTCTCTAGAACATTAACACAATACCATCAAAACTGGCATCAAAATGGCTGTCACCAGCATAATTTCTATTATTATTATTAATATTAATATTATTTTAAAGGGTAGGAATAGAAGCAGGTTATTTCTAAAGAAATAACTCCTATTTCCACACTTCCCCTTTTCTCCACTACTCTCCATAGCCTAAATTCATGCAGCTGTAAATCATCAATTTACTGTCTAATTTTGGCAGCATGATTTCAGACCTCACGAAATTTGAGGAGTTTTTACATGGAAAAACTTTCCATTTCTACCCTTGAAAAAAAATCAAAAATGGAGAGGAAAAAGAGGCTGAAAAAAATCAGTATGCTAGTAATGTGGTGATACCTCTAAAAAACCTCTTATGACCTTTCTACTAGTCAGAAAAGTGAGTTGCTGCCTGTCCCTGATTCTGCATGTGTGCTGTCTTTAATAAAATACAGGAACAGGTCTGAGCACTTTTAGAAAAATAAAGAATGTTAACATTAAGAAAAGGTGCTTGAAAAATGATGCCTTTTTGTTTTTGTATGTTGGGCATTTTATTTCTTTCTAAATGTACCATGGATGTTTTAATGGTTTGCATACTCTGTAAAACTACCAAGAGTCCTGCAGGATTGCACTGGGGTAAAAATGTAACAAATAAATGCATAGATAGATAGATAGATAGATAGATAGATAGATAGATAGATAGATAGATAGATCTTCCTTCTGTTGTGAAAATTACAGGAGTTCCTGGAGGCAGAAATGCATCTTCCTTTTGCATGTATTGCTCCTCTTCAGTATAAGAATGATGATAACCTAATGTAAAAAACAATTCTGTTCTATAGTTTTAGAAATTGTTTTGGGTTTCAGTTAGGAATATCATGTCTTTACCCATTTTATTTACTATTCAGATAGTTTTCTTTTTCTAATTCATTGCTCTTTAAGAAATCATCTAGTTCTACTTCAGAGCTGAAGCACACTGAAAAGGAATCTAAGAAAAAACAGGGTGTAGAACTTTTTCCTCTAGTCTTTACACAGCTAAGATGGAGTTGATGCACTCTTAGGAGTGGAAGTGCTTTGTCTACCCTGAATGCTGAGGAGTGCTGTCAGTATAGCAGCTCATCGGCTGGACTGTTTCAAAAGGAATAGCAGTGTTAATCTGTGACAACAGAGTTTTTTAGGACTAGAAAATACAGTGACAAGAGAAAGTGAACTCTCTAAAACTATCCACAATCCTCCAGTACTGTGATGTACAGTGCAATCAGAGTTTCATTTAAAGCCCGTTGATCCTACTTAAAGAAGTAACACCCAGAGCAATGTACAGTATCATGACTGTACTGAACATGTTGAGCCAATATTCATTGTCTTTGTTGGTAAAAGTGTGTGAAGTCCTATGATTTATTACAACATTTGTATACTACAAACTTCATATGGATTCCTTTTAGTTTACCTAAGTCCACAACAATAAAAACCGTAAAACTCTTCATAAACACGCATTTAAAACTGTAATAAAAATAATGCCTCCCTCCCCCCCACCATCTAACTTATCAACATTAAGAACCAAATGCTCTTTGAAATAATTCCAGCCATCTAAAACAGTGCAGTCTGAATTTCTAGGGGTAACTTGTTTTATAGGAACAGCGTGTATATTGAGAAACATAGTTTCCTGGTCTTCCCTCACCAAATCTCACATGAAGAGGGACCCGACTCTATAGACAAGCACTCTTAGCTGAGATGTGTGCACTGGATGTGTCAGCTCTGCTTGAATCAGGCAGTTCAGGAGGCTCAGTTCTCTTAAGGTGTTAAGCCCCATGTATGATTCAGTGAGATGACAGGTGTGAGTTTGAAGCCTTTCCTTATTAAATTCCACACACTGGTTACCGCAATCGGAGTCTGGTACCAGACATGACAGTGGCCTGCCATTATCCTGGGGTTCTTGGCAACCTCATTGTGTATTATACACCTTCCTAATAGAGTGATTTTGTTGGATGACCTTTCCTAGGAAAAGTAACATGTTTTATTTTCTATGCTATCTTCCTGATCATCAGTTGTTGAGGCCAAAGTTTTTGGTAAGTTTTGTAGCTCTTTCCAGCTTCCTGAATGTCAGTAACACCTTTTTATAAGGTCTGTAGTAATCTCTTTTGTTTCAGGCATGATTCACTTTTACAAACCTGTGTCATAAAGATCAGACTCTTTTGCATAATAGCATAACTTGGAAAAATCCACCTAACGTGAAATATTAAAAAGAATTTTCTTGGGCAGTAGTTCAGCAGAATTTTTTTTAATAGTGAGGAATCTTAACATGGAAGCCCCGTTGTGATGAGTTCATTAGGTTCTTTCAGGATGAGGTTGTTTATAGTTTTCTAAACTAGATGTTAGCCTCATTATTCAAGTTCCAAAGGAAATTCTAAACACTGTGGAGTTCTGGGATTGTAGTAAAGTTTTATCAGAATTCTGTATCCTCTGAACTGGATGAAGCTATGGAGTATTTAATAGTTGCTTGTACTTAGTGTTGAGATATACTGTATATGAGGGTCAGTAAACTCTCTGAATCCAAACAAGTTGGAGGCAGTATGTGTAGTAATCTCTGGGTCTGGGAAATTGTTGTTCATCTTGATAGGGTTTCATTCCTTGATAGTGTTGCGAGAAACGTAGGGTGCCTTGCTGGTTTGGTGTGCCTTTTACCAGCTTGGGTCTTTCCTGAATGGGATATCTGTACTGTGATGTTCCATACTCCGGTAACCTGTACAATGAATTATTGCCATGCATTATATATATGCCTGCATCACAAAACAGTCTTGGCAGCTTGAAATTGTTTAGAAAACAACATGTTTACTTAAATGTTGTTTTAGAAATTATCACATTATTGTCTACCAACCTGATTCAAGATATTGATAATCACATATAAAGCCTAGATATCCAAAGTCTGTTTTTCCATGTTCTCTGGTCTGAGCATTAATATCCACAGCATAGGTCCTTCTTTGAATGCATCATTTGAACAGTATATTAGCGTTCACTTCTCTTTGATAGTATTCCAATTCTAGAATGTCTTCCTAAGATAGGTTTGGCAGCTAATTTGATTCTTTTTCATTGCCAAAGCAACATGTTATTTATTTATTTATTTATTAAATTTCTAACACCACCCATCTCCCCCTCAGGGACTATTATTAGCTCAGGCATTTATTAAATTTTAAACTTGGTCTGAATTGATTTTAGAATGGATATTACTTACTGATGAAATAGGCTATGCCTTTCTTTAAAAATGTTATATTTGAATTTTATATTTTTATGCAGATTGCCTTGGGGTCTCTAAGATAAAAGACTAATCTTGATATATACATTTTTAAAAGTAAAAACAAATAAAGATTCTTTCAATTTTGGAAGGAAGTTCTGCAACATGTGTAACGTAGGAAGGGCTAAGAACTCATTCCACCTGAAGTTGGAGGGAAAAAATAATTACATCCTACTTTTCAAGGTAATTTTTACTAAGGCAACTTTTTAGCAGATAAGAAAGGTAATATCACAACATTGTAATTATACGAAGTTTAAGGTTCTGTTGCTGCTTCTGCATTTCAAGTTTTGACTAACATAGGACCAATTTTGGAGGCAAAATTAATCATGTCTTGTTTCATAAGGTTGCAGAAGGAACAAACTGGAATATTAGGAAAATGAAATTAAAGCTGAAAGTTGTCCATTTTGATTGTAATGATTCTGTCCACCAATAAAAGAAAATAGTCAATAGCTCAGTGATTTAGTTCTAAAGTAATTTAATTAGTTTTAAAACCTAATATAGATTTAATATCAAAAAGTATCATACAGATGCAGACCAATTCTGATTTGGAAGAGTAATTTCTGTTTTAACAGCAGTCTATCCCAGTAGAAACTGAAGGTCTGTAAATATTCAGATTTCCCCCCCCCCCCAGAATCAATTATGGTATCTCTAGTAAAAGTAATATCTAAATTATTACTTCTTCTTTAAAATACATCCTAATTACCAACACATGATTCAGTTCATACCTTATGGAGAAATCATGAATATCATTTGTGCATTTTTGCAATAGAGCAACTATGAATAGGAGACCAGCAATCCTGGCTCACATAACAAGTTCTTGGTTAGATTAGCTAATCACATTTGGGGGAAAAAACCAAGTAGGTGCCAAATGATTGCATATTCATTGTGTGTAAATATGATCAATGTGTTTCTGAAGTGTTCCTTTTTAATTGAGGTTTTTGCATTTCTTTATAATATGTGATTTATATATTATTGTTAACTCCCATATAATATAAACCAGGGGTCCCCAACCTTAGGAAGTGGGCCGCACAGCAGGAGGTGAGCAGTGGTGTTAGGAACGAGCCTGTCCCTGCCGCCATGTGTCGGAAGAAGAGCAGCTGGTAGCAGGAAGAAGCTGGGAAGGCGCAAAGACAGAGCCTGAGCTGAAGCAGCTGATTGGTGGGGACCCTGAAGGGGAAACACCTCCACCTATCAGCGTGCAGCAAAGAAGGGCGGAGAGGTGGGCGAGGAGCGTGAGGCCTGATTGGCTCCCGATTCCAAACCGCACCCCCGTCTGCGAGATTGGCTCCCGCCTGCAAACCCCGCCCCCCATCTGCGAGATTGGCTCCCGCCAAAACGAGTGCCCACCAATCTAAATTGTTGCGAATGACCTCCGCTGAAATAAAGTCATATCCTGGAGCTTTATTTGATTTCAGCTGTTTAATCAGGTTTATAATCTCAGAGCCTGAGACGGGGCCAGGAGGGGAGCAAGTGAGCTTCATAGTCTAATCCCCTCTTTGGGTGAAATGATTCTGGCAAGCAAAATCAATGGGGAACTGCTTGATTCACTTAATGACCACATGGTTCACTTAATGACCGCCGCAAAAAAGGTCGTAACATTGGGTCAGATTTGCTTAATGACTGCTTCGCTTAGCAACTGAAATTCCTGTCCCAATTGTAGTTAAGCAAGGAGTACCTGTAAAGATTAAAAAAGAAACTTATAAGTTAAGGGCTTTTGCAGATGACTTGGTGTTGATTTTGGAAGATCCTTTAAAGGGAATTGAAACATTAATGGGCAAATTGAAAGATGTTGGTGCATTAGCAGGTTTCAAGGTTAATAAACAGAAGACAAAGATGTTAAAAAATGTGAAAATAGAAGATCAAGCAGAATTGATGAATAAAATGGGTTTTAAGATTGAGAAGAAGGCAAAATATCTGGGTATCACTATAACAAGTATGAATTGTATGTTATTTCAAAATAACTATGTTAAGACATGGAATGAAGTTAAAAAAATGTTAAGATGGGAGAAATTACAACTCTCATTGCTGGGGAGAATTTCTGTGATAAAATGAATTGCTTGGCTAGAATGATGTTTTTGTTTCAGACAGTACCGTTTTGACAACTGATGCACCATTTAAACAGTGGCAGAAAGATATATATAAATTTGTGTGGCAGGGGAAAAAAAACGAGTTAAATATAAGGTGTTACAAGATGCAAAGGAAAGAGGAGGATTGGGTTCACCTGATTTGAAATTGTATTTTGCAGCTTGCTGTTTGGTTTGGATGAAAGAGTGGGTGTTGCTGAGAAATAGAAAGCTTTTGGAATTAGAAGGACATGACCTGAGAATTGGGTGGCATGGATATTTTTGGTACAATAAAGTCAAGGTTAATGTGGATTTTTAAAATCATTATGTTAGACATGTCATATTGAGAATATGGAATAGATACAAACCCAGGTTGTGCCCGATAACACCTTTGTGGATCTCAGCACAAGAAGCATTTTATAGATGAGAAATAATAGGCAAACACTAATAGCTAATTATTATTTAAGTGTAGAAAACCCCCCAATTTAAATTACATTCTGATGTTTATCTATTGTGACATACAGTTTCTTAATCAGTGACCTAAAATAGGACACACAAATTACAACTTCCATGGCAGTTAAAGTAATTCATAGGACTCAAGATTCTCTCTGATATAATTTAATCTCATAATATCTGTTTGTCCTTTTTCAGTAGTTTGGGTGAAACTGTTGAAGTGTTAAACTTCATCTGTAATTATTTATGGATAAGGAGGGAGAGATACAATCTGAAGGAGTAGGTTGGTAATGATCTCCCTATTCTGTCTGGGCTTCCACTTCATTAGAAGATTTAAGTCTCCAGTCTGGAAGTGCTTTTAGATTCAGTCTTTTAGCTGAAGACTCAGAAAGCTGCTAGAATAGAGCTTTTTTCATTGTCAGTGTCAGTTTATGCTCTTCCTTGATAGAGATGGCCTGATTAAATGCTTTGTTCATGCCTTGTTTATCTTACCAAAGCAGCTACTTTACTCCCAACTTAAGAATGGAAAACGGAATATTGGTGGACAGCAAAAGAGATTCAAAGACACTCTCAAAGCTAATTTAAAAAAATGTAATATCAGCATTGAGAACTGGGAAGCCCTAACTCATGAGCGTTTCAATTGGAGGTCAGCCTTTATTAAAGGCGCTATGGACTTTGAAGAAGCACGAGTACAGGGCGAAAGGGAGAAAAGAGCTAAAAGGAAGGCACATCAAGCAAACCCTCATCATGACCGTCTCCCACCCGGAAACCTATGCCCTCATTGTGGGAGGTTGTGCGGATCCAGAATTGGCCTTTACAGCCACTTACAGATCCACTGTTAAAATTTTACCCTTGGAAGACAATCTTACTCAGCTACGAGTGATCGCCGATGATGATGATGATAACATATTCACTCTGGGGTTGCCTCTGTAGATTGGAAGTTCAAAATATAGCCAGGCTGATGAATCTTACCTATTGAACATAACACTAGTACTCTACCAAGTATATTATATTATATGTGGGGATAACTTTGAAAAGATTCTGAAAGTTTACCTGATACTATTGATTGGGGAACTAAATGAAGCATCGCTTGTTACAGCAGTCTCAATGGCTTCTGGTCATTTCTAGGCAATATTAACATTACTGATGATCTGTTCTATTTGGGATCAGCTCTTTGAAAGTTTGCGTTGTTTCTGATCTATAAGATCTTCAGGAGAGATCCTTGCTTCTGACTGCCCTCAAGGCATACTTAATGGTCATATTAGAAAGGATTTTTTAGTGACTGTTCTCAGGCTCTGGAACTACCTGCTGAGGGAGGGAAGACAAAGTAGATCCCAGCTCTCTGCTTTTGCCAGTGTGAAAGGTCCTCTGTGCAAGCACCGAGTCATTACTGACCCTTTGGAGGGATGCCGCTTTCGCTGACGTTTTCTTGGCAGAGTATAGAGCAGGGTGGTTTGCCATTGCCTTCCCCAGTCGTGATTACCTGTCCCCCAGCAAGCTGGGTACTCATTTTACCGACCTCGGAAGGATGGAAGGCTGAGTCGACCTGAGCTGGCTAGTAGTCAAGTTTATTTTCATTCAGACAGGTGTTTGGTTGCTGAACTGAGATTGAAATATGGAAATATTGGTCTGTCAACAACCTCAGATATGCAGACGATACCACCCTAATGGCAGAAAGTGAAGAGGAACTAAAGAGCCTCTTGATGAGGGTGAAAGAGGAGAGTGCAAAAGCTGGCTTGAAACTCAACATTAAAAAAACCCAGATCATGGCATCTGGTCCCATCACTTCCTGGCAAATAGAAGGGGAAGAAATGGAAGCAGTGACAGATTTTATTTTCTTGGGCTCCAAGATCACCGCAGACGGTGACTGCAGCCATGAAATTAAAAGACGCTTGCTCCTTGGGAGGAAAGCTATGGCAAACCTAGACAGCATATTAAAAAGCAGAGACATCACCTTGCCGACAAAGGTCCGTATAGTTAAAGCTATGGTTTTCCCAGTAGCAATGTATGGCTGTGAGAGTTGGACCGTAAGGAAGGCTGAGCGCCGAAGAATTGATGCTTTTGAGCTGTGGTGCTGGAGAAGACTCTTGAGAGTCCCTTGGACTGCAAGGAGGTCAAACCAGTCAATCCTAAAGGAAATCAACCCTGACTGCTCATTGGAAGGACAGATACTGAAGCTGAAGCTCAAATACTTTGGCCACCTAATGCGAAGAGAGGACTCACTGGAAAAGACCCTGATGCTGGGAAAGACTGAAGGCAAAGGAGAAGGGGACGGCAGAGGATGAGATGGTTAGATAGCATCACCGACGTAATGAACATGAATTTGAGCAAACTCCGGGAGACAGTGGAGGACAGGAAGGCCTGGTGTGCTATGGTCCATGAGGTCACGAAGAGTCGGACACGACTAAACGACTGAACAACAAAAAATTTACGAATTTTTATTTATTTCTTACGTTTCTGATTATAATCTATATTTAATTGATTGTTGCCTTGAGTGCTTTTTTTTTTTTTTTAAGAATGGTGAGTTATGAAATAGGTTCTGTTCCATTGCTCAGCACAACTTAAACTGCTGGTTATAATCTTTCAAGCACTAATGGCTTGTAACCTGGGAATCATGTGATTCTAAGCAGCTTACAGGAAAAAAAGTACATAGAATATATTACATTGTTTCAAAATTATCAAATATATCCAATAATAATAATAATAATAATAATAATAATAATAATAATATCATCATCAACATAAATTCAATATAATCATAATATTAAAAAAACACTACATATTATAATACCAAGCAGCCAGATTCGGTTCAGCTCAGTTACATCTCTCTTGCTTTAGTTCTCCACCCCCCCAAATGCAAAAAAAAAATGTTTTTAGAAGTTTTTAAAATACTAACAGTGAGGGTGCAGTTCTTATGTCTGCTGGGAGGACATTCTAGAGGAGGGGAGCTGCTGCAAAGAATGCTAATCTTCAAGGCCCCTTTTGTGATATCTCATTGGGATTCTCAACAAACACTCTCCATAGGTGTGCTTTGGGCAGGCAGTTTCTATTTGGAGCAGGTTGTTTCAAAGATAGTCACACCCCAAACTATAGAACATTAAAGGTGATTGTATTGCACATTGTATTGCCCCAGGAAACAAACTGGCAAGCAATTAAGCTACCACAATATTGGTGTTGTTGTATATATTTTTTATGTCTGTAGAATATGTGGCTGAGTTTTTAAAAAAGCCAGGCCTCAAAACTTTTTTTTCTGTTTGGGCTCAGGAGCACATGTTCTCCCCCCACTCAGGAGTGCTAATTGCCCCCAGGTGCCGGCCAGTCTGAGAGTTTCTGACCAATCAGAATTAGCTGTTAGAGCTTTGCCCATATTGGGAATCTGTTGCCTAGGTGTTTTAGTCACATGGTGGATCCTGTCCACTCAGAGGCTGGTCAGGTAAAGGTTTAAAAATGTAAATGCCTTTTGTTCTTTCTCTGCATTCTGCTCTCTGCTATCTAAATGGCTATGTTAATCAACCATGCCATGCTTTGGCTAAAGAGGAAGATTCAAGGTTTGTTCCTATGTTTTTGTTTTAAATAAAACAATGTTTTTACTACAAACTTATCTCTTGGTTTTTCCATAACTCTGATCACAAATTTTATAAAAATACAAAAGGTTCTGTGCCCAGCAATTGCTTCTGCGATCAGAGACAAAACTTATGGAAATAAGAGAGAAGAAAGCTGACCTGTTTTAGTCTGCATTTGGAGAGGCTTCCTTTGTTTTTTGAAACTTGCCGGCAGTTACAGGAAGTTTCCATTGGAGGCGGAGTTTTGCCTCGTGTTTGCAAGCCTCGTGGTGTTTTTTGGATTTCTACAACAGGGGAGAGAAGGAGCCATGGCTGCTGCTGCTACAGCTTCAAATTTTCAAGGTATGCTCCTGGAAAGACTTTCTAATTCTAATTATTTGAACTGGTCTTTGAAAATGGAAAGTTTCTTGAGGAGAGAAAATTTATGGTCTGCAATTTCTGAACAAATTCCTCAGAATCCAGATCAAGCCTGGTTGAGGAAAGATGAAAAATGCAAAGCCTCCATTATTTTGGCTGTTCAGGATGATCAGCTTATTCACGTGAGAGGCAAAGAAACTTCCAAAGACTTATGGGACTATTTGCGTGATTTATATGTGAAAACTAGTCCAGGCAGCAAGGTTATTTTAACGAAAAAACTGTACAAGGCTCACTTGCCTGAGAATGGAAATTTGCCTGATCATCTCCACAAGCTTCAGAATTATTTTGTGGAACTTCAAGAACGTGGGATGGAATTTACCCCCCTGATGAAAGCCTACATTATGCTTTCTTCGTTGAATGAGTCCTGGGACACTTTAATTTGCTCCATGGAGGGAATCCCAGAAGCTGATCTAAATCCATCGTTTGTGTCTACCCGTTTGCTTGCTGAGTGGGAGAAGCGACGAGAAAAAGCTGCCTCCATTTCTACAATAAAGTCTTCTCGTGGCCAGCAGAGGGAGCGGAAGAGCTCTGAATTTCAAGCTTCTGCATTATCCAGCAGGCGATGCTTTACCTGTGGATCCACTGCTCATCTCCAAAAGGACTGTGTCAAGTTTAAAAGCAAGAAGACTTCAAAGAAGAAAGAAGAGACTTCTAGAAAGAAGATTCTTCATGCAAAAGTTGTTGAGAACTCTGATAAAAAAGATTTGTGGGTTCTTGACAGTGGGGCCAATTCTCATATATGTCACAATAAAGATTCCTTTCTGTCTTTGTCTAAAACTAACAAACAAAAAGTTTCCTTAGCAGATGGATCTGTATCCAAGATCGTGGGTGAAGGTGAGATCAATCTTCCATGTTTGGGGGAAACTGTTAAAAATGTTTTGTTTGTGCTTAATTTTCAAAGCAATCTCTTGTCTGTGGGGCAGTTAGTAGCCTCAGGTTATGTTATAACTTTTAAGAAAGAGGGTTGTGATATTAGAAAGGCTGGCAAAATGGTTGCAAAATGTTTGCAGAAAGATTCTCTGTACATTGTACAAAATGCTGAAAAGCAGCAAATTGCTAAAGCTAAGGCTGTTTTTGAAAATAAGCCCTTGCACGATCAGTGCATCCATTTATTACATAGGAGATTTGCTCATGCTAATTTTAAGTACATTTCTCAAATGCCTAGTTATTCTGCTGATTTAAAATTGAAGTCTTGTGATAAATATCTAGACTGTGCAGTTTGCAAGGAGAATAAAACCACTAGGGCTCCTGTGAAGAAGTTTTCTGATAGGTCCACCTCTAGGCCTCTAGAGATCATTCATTCTGATGTAATAGGCCCATTTTCTCCTAGTCTTGGGGGAGCAAGGTACATTTTGACCTTCATAGATGATTTTTCCAGGTACACATTCATTTATTTGCTGAAACACAAAGATGAGGTCTTTGATAAATTTAAGGCTTTTGTGGCTTGGGCGAATTGAAAATTCCCAAGGCCAGTGTCTGCTTTGCAATCAGATCGAGGTGGAGAGTATCTATCCTCAAAGTTTAAAAGCTTTTTGTTAGAAAAAGGGATAGAACACATTTTAGCTAACCCTTACACTCCTGAACAGAATTCTGTTGCAGAAAGAAAAGGCAGAACACTGCAGGAAGCAATGATGTGTTTGCTGAAGGATGCTAGTTTGCCTTTTAGGTATTGGGGAGAAGCTGTTACTACAGCGTGTTATGTGCAGAACAGGCTGTTTAGCAGTGCAATTCAGGATGTCCTTTTTCATTTGTTCTATGGTGTGAAGCCTAAAGTAAGCCACCTCAGGGTGTTTGGAAGCACAGCTTGGGTCCACATTCCCAAACAGCTGAGGCGCAAGGGGGCTTCCAGAACAAAGAAAGCAATCTTTGTAGGGTATGAACAGAGTCAGAGAAGCTACAGGTTCATACTGGATAATCAACTGATAATTAGTAAAAGTGCTTCTTTTGCTGAGCAGAATTGGGATAAAATAAACTCTAGTTCTTCAGTTGATTTATCCATGGGGGAGCAGCAAAGTCTTGCTGATGGTGATTTGCAGGAATCACCCAGTGAAGTCAATGATCAAGAAGCTGACTTGTCTGGAAAGTCAGAGGTTTCTGAGGACAATGGTGGGAAACAGAGTGTAAGTCCTGTCCTACCTCGCAGGTCTGAAAGGATTAATAAGGGAGTTCCTCCTGATCGTTATCAAGCAGATGTTGTGAAGGCTTTTCACATTCACACAGAGCCTGAGTCTCTGGAAGAAATTAAAGAAATGCCAGCTGAAATAGCTAAGTGTTGGCATGAAGCCATGCAGCAAGAGTTGGATTCCTTAAAGGAAAATAAAACTTGGAAACTAGTAAGTTTGCCTCCCAATCAGAAGGTTTTAGGTTGTAGGTGGGTGTTCAAACTGAAAAAAGATTCTGATGGCAAAATTCAGAAGTACAAAGCAAGGTTGGTAGCAAAAGGTTTTGCTCAAAGAAAAAATGTGGATTATGACAAAACTTTTGCTCCAGTGACAAAAGCTGAATCTATCAGGTTGCTTTTAAAGGTTGCTGCCATGAAGAAACTGTCTGTTTATCACTATGATATTCAAACTGCTTTTCTGTATGGTGACTTGGAGGAAAAATTGTTTATGCAACAACCTCCTGGTTATGAAAAAGAAAAACATCTTGTGTGTGAGTTGCAGAAATCCATCTATGGTTTGAAACAAGCCGCGCGTTGTTGGAATATTAAATGGATAATATTTTGCAAAAATTTGGATTTCAGAAGGGAATTGCTGATCCTTGTGTGTATGTAAAAAATGATGAGCAAGGTGTAATGTACTTGTGCTTGTATGTGGATGATTTGTTGCTGCTCACTTCATCTGATGAACAGAAGCATTCCTTTGAGGTTTGTATGAAAAACAATTTCACATTGAAATGTCTTGGAGCAGTCAACAATTACCTAGGATTAGAAATTCAGAGGGAAAAAGATGGCAGTTTTCTCATAAGCCAGAGCAGTAAAATTAAGAAGCTGCTGGAGGATTTTAAAATGCAGGACTGCAAGTCTGTCTCCTCCCCCATGCTTCCCGAGTTTCTAAAAGAGGAGGGGGTGAAGGGGGATGGTGAGTCATCTGAAGGAGATAGTTTCAGATCAGCCATTGGCAGTCTTCTTTACATTGCAAACAATAGCCGTCCGGACATTGCTAACAGTGTGTCCATTTTGAGCAGGTTTGTGGAAAATCCCACATCTGCTGCAAAGTCCGGGTTAAAAAGGCTGTTATTTGCAAGGCACCAAAGATTTTTGCTTAAGGTTGTCTGCTACAGACACAGAAGAAAAGTTAGAATGCTGGTGTGATTCAGATTGGGCTGGAGATCTCAGTGATAGGAAGTCTACTTCTGGAAGTGTAATTCAATTTGCAAAGTCCACTATTGCTTGGTTTTCCAGAAAGCAGACTGTAGTAGCCATCAGCACAGCTGAAGCCGAATTCTATGCTTTAGCACAACTGTGCAATGAAGTACTTTGGTTTACTCAATTGTTGCAAGACATTGGAGTCATTTTAAGCCAGCCTGTAACAATTCATGAAGACAATCAAGCCTGTATCCATTTGGTTTTATCTGAGAGTTCCAGAAACCGCACAAAGCACATTGATGTGCGTTTTCATCTTGTTAAAGACTTTCTAGCCAAGAAAAAGGTTGTTTTGAAATACTGTGATACTAAATTAATGTTGGCTGATATCTTAACCAAGCCTCTAGTTGCCAGTAGGCACACTGAGTTGATTACCAAGCTGGGTTTGTTTCCATATTCTTTCTAGTCATAAAAAAAGGGGAGTGTTGTATATATTTTTTATGTCTGTAGAATATGTGGCTGAGTTTTTAAAAAAGCCAGGCCTCAAAACTTTTTTTTTCTGTTTGGGCTCAGGAGCACATGTTCTCCCCCCACTCAGGAGTGCTAATTGCCCCCAGGTGCCGGCCAGTCTGAGAGTTTCTGACCAATCAGAATTAGCTGTTAGAGCTTTGCCCATATTGGGAATCTGTTGCCTAGGTGTTTTAGTCACATGGTGGATCCTGTCCACTCAGAGGCTGGTCAGGTAAAGGTTTAAAAATGTAAATGCCTTTTGTTCTTTCTCTGCATTCTGCTCTCTGCTATCTAAATGGCTATGTTAATCAACCATGCCATGCTTTGGCTAAAGAGGAAGATTCAAGGTTTGTTCCTATGTTTTTGTTTTAAATAAAACAATGTTTTTACTACAAACTTATCTCTTGGTTTTTCCATAACTCTGATCACAAATTTTATAAAAATACAAAAGGTGTGTTATATGACAATAACAGGTTGTCCCAATTAATATGTAGTCCACTTTATTTATTTATTTATATGTCACCTCAATCACCAAGATCAATTTAGGCAACTTACGCATTAAGATTAAAAGAGTCTTAAAACCAATAAAGGTAACCAGACAGACAACAGTAGATATCAGGGAGGATAACCAACTCAGAAAGGATTATAGCCACCAGAATAAACTACCAGGGGATAAACCTCTATACCTGCTGGAAGAGCCAAATTTTCACAGCTTTGAAAGCCCAGTTTTACACTAGTTGCAGTTTTTGGGCAGTATTAAAGGACAGTTCTTTGTACAGTGGAGTGCATCACAGTAGTCTACCCATGAGGTAGCAAGGGCATAACTGACTTTAGCCATCTCATTCTGCTCCAGGAATGGTCACAATTGGTATACCAGCCAAAGCTGGGCAAATGACCTCCTGGCCACAGCTTCTGCCTGCTATTCCAGCAGGTGCTGAGAGTCCGGAACACCCCCAGATTGTATATCCCATCCAGAACTAAACTTGGTATTATCACAGGATCAGTTGGTTTCAAAACTCCCTCTTGCTAGGGTTGACTGTCAATCTGTTTCTTCCCATCCAGACCATTATTGCTTCCGTGCACTGATCCAACCTCAGATAGAGCTGTATAATGGTATCATCAGCATATAGATAATACTGAACCCCAAACTGTTGGATGACCTTTAGCAGTTTCATAAGATGGGAGAGAGTATTGAGCTCTTAATATGAGTTTAGCTGACCCTTATCTAAGTTCCTATGCTATCCTGAGGTGTGAAGGATTGTTTTGGTGTTATTTTGTGTTCCATTTTTGATATATGAAAACGTGTTTGTACATAAATACTCTTTCATATATAACGTACTGTTTAACACTTTAATGTTATGTACTGCATTGTCCCTTTGGAGTTTATTGTGTTTTTCATCTATTATCTTTACAGTTTTATATAACAATTATTAGCCCATTTAGCTGAAGAGCAGCAAATACATTTTGAAATAATCTGTTGTGTCATTATTTACTTGTAATGTGTATTTCACAAATTCTATTATGATAATAGTAGACCAAAGACAGCTATAAATGTTATTAAGCAGTTTGCAAAGCTTTTTTTTGTCATTGTCTGGTTTGATAGAAACAGGGTGATCACTAGAATTGTGAAGGTAATACTGCTTCCCTAAAAATGTCTTACTTTTTTAATGGTTTGCAAGAGTTCATAGTGAGATATTCAACAGGATTAGGATGTTAATGTAAGCTTTCTGTTTTAGGCACATTTTTGTAAGTCATATAAGTGGTGTGACTTCTGTTTTACTGGTGTGTTATGAATAGTATAGTGAGCAACATTTGGATATGTTTTCCCTCTGAAAAGTTTTAAAAGATTATTACAGGCAGTCCTTGTTTAGTGATTGCCTCAGACAGTGACCGTTCGCAGTTACAATGATGATGAAAAAGTAACATGGCAACCAATCCTCACATTTACGACCTTTGCAGATCTGTAAAGCAAAGGAAAGCTGAAATAAGATTGTAAGCACAGTCATGGTTTCACTTATCAATCACTTCGCTTAACAACTGAGTTGCTGGTCCAAATTGTGGTCACTAAATGACTACCTGTATACAGTTTCCTTTGGAATGTTTGATATACTTGGTAAAGCAGTGGTCAAATATTATATTGATGAAATACAAATGTTGATAAGAATAGCATTATTCTTACACTTTATTTATTTATTTTCTTTATATCCCACATTTTCTCCAACAACTGTCTGAGATGGGTTAGGCTAAGAGAGAGTAACTGGCCCAAAGCTGCCTGATGAGTTTCCTGAGTAGAATCTGGGCCTCCCTGGATCTGGTCCAAACACCTTAACCAGTACATCACAATGACAACATTCCTGATATTAGAGAATTTCTTTCAAATACTGTAGAAGTTTTTAAAATCTCTAAATCTTTGCCCAAAGTACAATTTGAGAGACTGCCAAGCTTAATTCTGTCACATGCTGTAGAGAGTAAGGGAGGCAATCTTGACATAAATATCCAACAACTGTTGCCTAGCCAAAAAGGGCTGAAATATTCTTTAACTCCTGGGAAACAAGATAATATTCAGAAGTGGCTCAAGCCAACACCTCCCTGATTCAATGGGATATAAGAAGGAGGTGAGGTACAGTACAATCAAACTTACATGATTCTGTTATTATAACCAATCTCAGTAAAGTGTAGTTCTAGTCTTCCTGCGGAGTTGATTTTCTGGTCTGGTCTACCTAGTGGGGTTGACACATTCTATATAATATAGCCTCTGATTCCTTAGGCTTCTAATTTACCTCAAGTATTTTCATTTTCTCTATCAAATTAAAGAAAAATGATAAAAGCTTGAATAATAATAATTTATGTGTCGCCTGACTCCCAGTGACTCTGGGCGGCTTATAATTGTTAAAACGTTTAAAAACAAAGAACAGTAGAAACACCCTCACACATACAAAAACAGCACAAGATGGAAGAACAATGAGGGCAAAGAAAATAAACCCAGAAGGGAACAGAAAGATAAAAGGGGGCATCAGTCATCCTCTCCAAAGGCCTGGGTGAAGAGCCAGGTCTTTAAGGCCTTTTGAAACACCAGCAGGGTGGGAGCCATTTGAATCTTGGGGAGAACTTCATTCCAGAGGGCAGGCACTGCTACAGAGCAGGCATGCTTCCAGGGCTCCAATAGGTGGCATTGTTTAATCAATGGAACCTAGAGCACACCAACCCTGCCAGATCGAACCAGTCAGGCAGATACTATGGGAGATAGGCAGTCCCTCAAGTAACCAGGCCTGATGCCATGTAGAAATTTATAGGTAGTGACCAGCACCTTGAATTGCACCCGGAAGCAAACTGGCAGCCAGTGCAGCTCACAAAGCAAAGGTGTTACATGGGCATACCGAGGCATGCCCATCATTGCCCACGCAGCTGTATTCTGGACCAGCTGAAGCTTCTGGGTGGTCTTCAAGGGCAGCCCCATGTAGAGTGCATTGCAATAGTCAATAATATTTGCAATCAAACAATTTATAAAGTAACGTGAAAAAAATGAAACACTTTTAATTTATAGAAAAATTCAATCTTTTGGAAGAAGAATCTGAAAGTTCAGTAGCAATATATGGATCTTTAATCTGATTAAACTGGTTCTGATTAAACAAATCGTGTTTCTTTGAAATATGCTAGTCCCATGAAAATTTGATCTAGCAGTTCATTGAAAAGGGGGTTATCCATTATTCCTGATTGAACATTACATTGGAGAGCACATAATCATGTCTTTTATTTAAAGACATTGTTATCCAAATGACACAAATTGATTCAAATGACACAAATTGCATAATTTATATAATGATGTAATTATGGAAATGACATAAATCACTACATAAATTTGGTCCATTGCATATGAAATCTGTTGTATCAAGATACAGTAAATCAAGGTTTCACTGTATATTTTCAAAGATATATTGAAAAATATGAGGATATAATGAGTTAGATTTCAGGACAGCTGACTTTGTAATTACAATATATCCTCAATTTAATGGACCTAAGTTTAGAGGGAAAGTCAGTTTGGTGTAGTGATTAAAGGCACCAGGGTAGAAACTGGGAAACTGAGTTTTAGTCCTGCCATAGGCACAAAGTCAGCTGTGTGACTTTGAGCCAGTCACTCTCTCTCAGCCCTAGGAAGAAGACAGTGACAAGCCATTTCCAAAAATGTTGCCAAAAAACTGGCATGGATTTGTCCAGGCAGTTGTTAGGAGTCAAGGCTGATTCAAAGTCACACACAGAGTTTAGAGATTTTGGATATAATAGAAAAAATCTAGTGAATAGGGATATGCTGCACTGGGACAAGGTAAATGTTTATTTTTGAAGCTCTTTCTTCTAAAATTGAATTTATTTTTGTTCCTGCAAAAACTCTTGGCAAGGATCCAGAAAAATAATCATATTGTCTGCAAACAAATACTTTACATGTTATGTTTTTACATTTTAAATATTCTTTGTTTTCCTTATCTTTCTGCTAAATCTTTAGTACAGTAATGATACTGAGCAATACAGTATAGGTGAAAGATCCTGATGTTAATTTCTTTTTTCTAGTGAGTATAATAGATTAAATATAGAAATGACTTTATTTCTAAACTACCTCTAATAACATTTTTGATAAATTTATTTTGTACTTTACCAAATACTTTAAGAAATTGAATGGCAGCAAAACTAATGGAGTTTTATTAAATTTAAGATAATGTTTACATTTAATACTTTCTATTAAGCTGTTCATTTCTGAGTCATAGAATTATAGAATTGTGAAATTGGAAGGGACTACAAGGATTATCTAATCCAACCCTCTGCAGTGTGCACGAAAACTAGTTACACCATCCTTGAGAGGTGGCTATCCAATGTTTGGACATGGAGAACCCACCGCCTTCACGGGTAAACTGTTCAGGATCCAGATACTTACTGATTTGGTGTGTGAGCCAGAACTTTTGTGTACCCTTGGTTTCTCACTGCTTGTTCAAAGAGAAATAGTTCCTGGTTTGCATGTTACATAACCCACAGCTGTATTGTCTGGTTTACTTGCTGAAGGGGGAAAAAATCCAAATAGGAGAGTGCTATTTCAGCATGCTCTTCTGTCCCTGGTGAAACATATTTACCATTTTGCCCCTTGAATAATATTTTTCTTTGAATAAAGATGTACAAAGTTAGGAAAAAGACTATTTTTGCCTAAGTGAGGAGGACCACTTGTTCATACTGTACAATGTTGAGCTTTTGCCTTCGTTTGCAGATGGTATACAAAGCCATGCAGTTCCTGCATGTTGTTATAAGTAGCTACCACTGGTGTTTTCAGCTGCTAAATATGTTTCTCATTTATACTTTTTGAAACTTGGAATCTTGTCTATATAGGATCACTTAAAAGATGTATACATAAACATATACATTTGGAATAGTAAGTTGAGTTCTGGATGCCACGTGTTACCTAGTAGTTCAGAGAGAGTATAATATGAAGGAAGGAAAGATAGAAGGATATAAAGGTAAAGGTTCCCCCCGCACATTTGTGCAGTCGTGTCCGACTCTAGGGGCCGATGCTCATCTCCGTTTGTTAGCCGAAGAGCCAGCGTTGTCCGAAGACGCTTCCACGGTCATGTGGCCGCATGACACGCGCGGAACGCTGTTACCTACCCACCGAAGTGGTACCTATTAATCTACTTGCATTTGCATGCTTTCGAATTGCTAGGTTGGCAAGAGCTGGAGCTAGTGCAGGAGCTCACTCCGCACGCAGGGCTAGGGATTCGAACCTCCGAACTTGCAATCGACAAGCCTGGCGTCTTACCCGCTGAGCCACCACGCCCCCTAGAAGGATATAGTTATATTTAATTTACAGAGAATGTGATTTAAAAGAAGGAGATGGAACAGGATTTTAATATGTTTTAGTTATTTGGAAGGATACGATAAGAAAGGAAAAAGATTCATGTTAGTACTTAATTCAGGGGAACAGCATTTAAATATCAAACTCAGAAGTATTATTGTTTGTACTTTGTATTTGTCCAACTTTTTCCTGAAATATATCTGTTGAAAGTACATGAGATATACTGTATATTACTCTGCCTTTAATCAGGGACTTCAGTGTCGATCATTTAAGTATTTAGAGCAATTTAAAAAGAGTGACGGAGCCTTCTTGGACCTTTTCTAGTATGAGGCATTGATCTAGTGATTTGGATTATCTCTTTCTTTAAAAGTGGTTGTATAATTGCTTTCAATGCATGCTATAACAGAATTCCACAGTACTGGAAATAAATCCTTCTGGAACTGTATGCAAACATGTATGTATGCAGACTATAACACATCTGCAACTATTGTGCAGTTTGTTTCTTATTGTCATGTTACCTGAACAGCTTTGATGGAAATGTTGTGCAGAACACCCCATATGACCAAATCTTTAGGTTTTATTTATTTTACAAAATTTCTATACTGCTGTCTCAGAAAGACACTGAGTGGTATACAATCTAAAAGCATAAATACATAAAATATCCATCCCTTAAAAATCAATCCATCCACATAAAAACAACCCACCAGCATAAGAAGAACATCAGAACATAAGCAACAGTAGCTGCCCAGTCACCACTGGATTTAGGTTTCAAATATCCATTTAAAAAGAAGTGTCTTCCAGAATGCCAAGAGTAAAGGAAACAAAGCCACAAAGTACAGCTTCTGGATCATGCTCCTCTTACCTCTCACAGATCCTTTGTAAGTGGATCCTCTCTAGATGACCTCACAGGGTGGGCAGAATCATTTTGGATAAGGCAGTCCTTAATGTAACCTGGCACTATACTGTATAAGGGCTTGTAGATAAACATTGATACATTTAATTGGGCTCAGAAACCTACTGGTAGCCAATGGAGCAACTGCAAAATAGCTCTTATGCTGCAGTAGCCAGTATTTATTTATTTATTTATTTGATTTATATCCCATCTTTGCTGTACCATTCAGGGCAGTGTACTTTTCCCCACAACTCTGTGGGGTGAGTTGGTCTGAGAGAGAATGATCAGCCTTTCAGGCCTAAGGGACAACTAGAACTCACAGTCTCCCAATTTCTAGTACAGCACCTTAACCACTACATCCAACTGGATCTGGTTAGGGGCTCACCCTAACCATTAGGATCATCATAGATCTGCTACCTGCCACTGGTGTACTCGCAATGAGGTTGGGCTTCCTCCTCTCACTTTATTTACTGTTTGTCACTAGGGGATCAATATCTTCTCCAATTCTCTGCAACTTGTTTTGAGTAGCTCCTTGTATTACTCTCCAAGGTCTTCTCCAAAATGTCTTGGCTCCTCTGAAAGTGCTTCCTCTTCTTCTTCATCACCTCTGATCTCCTCTTTAGCAACCCCCTCTGTGTGCACCAGTCCCTGTGGGGGAAGTTATATATCCTTGTATGCATGCTGGCTGACTGCAGCCTTCCAGCATCCCTCCATCCTCAGCTTTTAGCTGCTCATCTCCAGTTACACAAATGTCAACAATGGTGGCCTCCATGCAGTTCTGTCCCCCACTACCAGTCACTTTCCAACAGAACTGCCTTCTTCAGCTTCATTGTCTCTCCTGTCACTTTCCAGGGCTGAGTTATGATTATACTACTGCATTTCTGACACCTATCAGTTGTTCCTTTTTCTTCTTTTTACCTCCTTTTCCATATATGTTTTTTTTTCTTGCTCACCCATTGTCCTCCACCCCATCTCCTTCAGTCTCCTCACGACCTCTTTCCAAGATTCCATTCCTTCCAAAACTCCTGTCTCCTGTGCCACCTATCCTCCTTATTCATTCACCCAGCTACTCTCTAATCCAGCCTGTCAGCCTGTCCCTAGTAGTGGTGTGAAGTACTCAGACTGCAGGGCACAATTGTGCTTTCAATCTGGTATAGGACCTCACCATAGCTGTCGTCAGCTCCTTAAAGGAGCTATACCTTTTTCTGAGTTTACAGCTCTCTAGCCTTACAACATTTTGGATACTGATGCTTCACAGTTTTAGCTCCTACAACATAATCCCCTGTGGGTCTGATGGTGACTAAAATAAAGACTGCTAAGTGAATCTGAAATAGAGGAAGCTTCTTTCTTAGAAGATGTGGTAACCACTTCCATATTGAAATTATAGATGAAGTAACAGCTTTCTGAGATTAGCTGCTCTATCTATAGTTTGTTGATATTATAATCTTCTATAAACATGCAGGAATATTGTGAAATTGTAGGTTGCCTTTTAATAAAAGGACTTTTAAAATAGGATGTTGGCTATTTTTAAGCTCAAGATTTTCAAAAACAGGCAAATATTTAGTATGGGGCATGCCAGTTTGGTGTAGCGGTTAAGGCATCAGGCTAGAAACTGGGAGACCATGAGTTCTAGTCCTGCCTTAGATACAAAGCCAACTGGGTGACTTTGGGCTAGTCAGCCCTAGGAAGAAGGCAATGGCAAACCACTTCTGAAAATGCTGTCAAGAAAACGGGGACTAGTTTGGACAGTCACTAGGAGTCAATACTGACTCGAAGGCACTGAAAAAAAATATGTTAATACCACTGGGCTAATATGAAATGCGGAAATGCTTGATACTTGTATTTTTAATGCTGCTCCTATAGACCTTAAAATTTAAAAATCTTTTTTTAAATTTTGAAATAAAATTATAGGATTCTAGACTCCTTTAATTGCTTGTTCCATTTTATCAAAATGAGTTGATAGGCAGGTACATAATAGGAGAGAAAACCAACTCTGCTCTAATATCAATACTCTGTGGCAGAAACACAGACATAGTTATAGGAAAGCAAATGTTCCTGAGCTTACTGGAGACAATAGAGCCAGGTGGCATGTGTATAATGATTGGCACTGTTAATAAAACTAACAGCTGAGTCACTAAGTTTGGTGGGAAGGACCATATGTATCCTTTAAAAAAAAAATCCTGCATTTTTCAAAGTCACTGTGATTACTTTGAATTTGAGATAATATTTCTGGCAACTGAATAATTTTTGAAAAATAAGCAATATAGTTGCATAGAAATTTGGTTTGTCAGTTGATCATCACACACAGTTCAAAGTAGAAGTTGATTATAAACTAAAATGTTCTCAGCCCTCCCTGCAAAAAAGGTGTAATAAAAATACATGTTTACAAATATCCAAGAAAGAGGACTGTATGAGTGAAAATGAGGAGAAAATTGGTACATTTTTTTTACTTTTACTAAGAGTCAACCTAACTGGTAAAGTTAAATGTTAAAATTTTGATTGCAAGTTGTTATGGCCAAAGACTTAGTTTTTACTCAGTAAAGTAGTAGGTGCACAGATAATGCTACCTGAATAATACTGAATGCCCCTAAAATAAAAAATAGAGTTGTTGGTTTCTTTTCTTAGTTTTTGTTGATTGGATTTACTGTTCAACGGGAACATTGTTTCCCACCACTGCACCACTCTTCAAAGAAGGGAAGGAAGGAATTGGGGGGGGGGGCACAATTGCTCAGTTTCTTGCATAATATATAGAACTTAAACATTTTTGCCAGCACATTTATTTATGTATCTTCATAGACATCTATTTTTCAGCATCCAAATGTTTCATCACTTTCAGCTAGAGTGGTAAAGTTGAGTAAGCAAAAATACATTTCTCAAGGAGCCTGAAGTTTAGGACAATGTGGTTTTATTGTTTACACAACTTTTTTTTAAGGGGGGGCAAATAATTGTCCTGACACACACGTTATATACAACCCTTCATCTAAGGTGGAATGAGGGTTTATAAGAACTGAGGTGAAAGAATACAAGGAACAGTATAGCAAAGTATAGCAGACTCTCTCCTCAAAATTTCCCACTACTATCTTCTTGACTGGACCCTTGCAGTAAAGTGGTAGTTCATATAGTCATAGAAGATTATGGGCCAATGGCTTAAATAACATATTTTAAATATTCTTTGTTTTGAGAGAAGCCACATTTACTTACTTCTGCATTCCAGAGCATGCAGCTGAAACAAGTTCCTTCTTGGATCAGAGCTGAGCTTGATGAAATAATGTAGCAGGATTTCTCTCTACCATGTGATCTAGGACAGGAATAGGAAACTACTGTAGTTGGGAGAGTAGATTGAAAAGCTTAATTCAAATATAAATAATTTCATAGAAGGCTTTCCCCTGTTTTCTGAATAAGTTTGAAAATCTGTTGCACCACTTGCCCTATGGAAAAACTTCCCTCCTGAGATCCAGAGAACCCCAACCCTTCTAACCTTCCAGAAGGCTGGGAGGACCTGGCTCTTTGCTCAGGTGTTAGTTGAGCCCAGTGTAGGTATGGCTTATGTTGTGAGTCTGTTACTGTGCTTCAGTTATTTTATTATGATAATTTTAACTCTTGTTGATAGGAATTTGATATTTTTTGTGGATTGTTATTAGCTGCCCACAGTTATGTACTGTATGTAAGATGGGTGGCATACAAATGTTCTAATCTAAACAAATAAATAAATGATATTGCTGACAAGAAAAGTGGGTATTCTAACTTTCAGCAAAACCTGCTTGCTGAATACAGCTTATTGTGTCAACCCCCCCCCACCCTCCCCACGAATAGAATGCTTTGCTGGTGTGTGAAGCAGGACAGATAGGTCAGAGGACTTGACTGTCATTAGTGTTTTAAAACCGTGATTAAAGTGTTTTAAAACTGTGATTAATTTGGTTAAAGGAGATAGTTGTAGCAGTTTCCATGTAGTTATAATAACAAGCATATTCAGCTTCATTTATAAGGATTAAATTATAATTAACATTAATTTATTTATGTGTACAAGCTATTTAATATTTAGCAAAATCCCTTATCCTCTAGGCTGTAGGGGAGCAATCGTTATAGAGCCTCTAATCAGGAAATCAGATTTCAAGTCCTCTAGGACAGAATAGTTTTATATAAAAATGTAAAAAAATTGATACAATCAATCATGATAAAAAATTTAAATTAGATCATCAGTTTGGTCTCTGATCAAAAATTAGTCATAGAGTTGGAAGGGGACATTTTAGGCCACTGTGTCCAATCTGTTGCTCGGTGCAGAATCTAAACCAGAGCTTTCCAAACTGTGTCGCGACACAAAAATGTGTTGCCACACACAGTCTGGTGTGTCACCACACAACCCGGAAGCGCTGATCATCATCAGCGCTTCTGGGTTTTCCCGCGGCGACACACCAACGGCGACGCGCAAAAGCCGAAAGCGGCAGCAGTGCTTCCGGGTTTTTGCGCGCTGCCGCAGTGGCGGCACTTCCGGGTTTTCCCGCGGCGACACACCAACGGCGGTTGGTGTGTCGCCGCGGGAAAACTTTGGAAAGCCCTGATCTAAACTAACTGTTCATTGCTTGAATATACCCAGTGAATGGGAGCCCACCATCTCCCTGAATAATTGGTTCTACTGTCAAACTGCTCTTATGATTAGGATATTTTTCCTGAAGTTAAATTATTATTAGAATGTATCTCCTTGTTACTTGAATACATTGTTTTCTGTTCTGCATTCTGATAATAAATGTTTTACCTTTTTTTGTGTGATGTCCCTTCTGGTATTTGAAAAGTACTATCTCCCTTTTCTTAGTTTTTTAAATTTCTCTTCATAGGTTTTAGTTTCTAGTCATTTCTGAACCTATTTATCTGAATCATTCTTAAATTATGGTGCTTAGAACTGAACACATTACTTATAGTAGGATCTGATCAGTACGTGATAATTTGGAACTGTTTCTTCCTGTGATTTGGAAACTATTTTCTGTCAGTGCAGTGTGAAAACTGCAGTTCCTTTTATGTATTTATTTATGTTTGCCTACTGCTGGCTCATATTCAGTTTGTAATCAATTACTATTCCAAAACCTTTTTCACAAGTACTATTACTAGGGTATTTTCTGTCATATACATGAGCATTTGGCTTCTGTTTTCTAAGTGAAAAACTTGGGAATAATTGTCTTCATTAAATTTGATTCTGTTAGCCTATTACTCTGATCTATCAAGATTATTTTATTTTTTTCTTTTCTAAGATATTAGCCATCCCACCCAGCTGTGTGTCATCTGTAGATTCTGTAGATTCTCTCTACTTCTTCATCTGTTTGTTAGAAAAGTTTTGAAGAATAATGGATAACAATTGAGTAATTTTAAAAGTTGCATGGCGGCGGCGGGCACTGCAGCGGGCATGGCGGCAGCAGGCCCTAAGTGTGCACAATTGGCCCCCGCCCGCAAAACCCGCCCCCTTCCACGCGATTGGCCCCCACCCGCAAACCCCGCCCCCTTCCACGCGATTGGCCCCCGCCCGCAAACCCCGCCCCCTGGCTCTTGAGCACTTCAAAATGTGCACGAGCATGTCAAAATGGCTCCCGGCAAAAAAAGTTTGCCGACCCCTGGCCTAGGCGGTTGCCAGGGGTATGCCCACAGCCACGCACACCATGCCCGCTGCCGCGCCTGCCCCCGCCACACTCGCCGCACCTGCCCCCGCCACGCCTGCCTGCGGAAGAGCCACACTCAAGGGGCCAAAGAGCCGCATTTGGCTCGCGAGCCGCCATTTCCGACCCTTGGCCTAGGCAATAGGTTCTGCATATCTTCATCAAGATCATCTTCCTTACCCTCTACAATTTCCATCAACTGACTACAGTCCATGTTGCCTTAAAATTGCTGGTCTCCACATTAGGAAACTTGCTGCAAGCTCAGGCCAACATCATTATGTGTAGAGCCTAGCGATGGGAGTCTCGTGATTGGTAGAGGAAGCAGAGTCCTTTGGAGTTGGGCAGTTAATAGTATTTAAAATCAATCAATCCTTGCTTGTTACAAAAGGGCCAAAGCAGCCCAGCATTGGAGCACTTGGGAAACAGCTGCTCCCCATTGCTGTTGCCATCCTAGGAACTCTTCTGTTGGTTGGTGCAGCCCTGCTGCCAGAGGAGGAATGAGTGGCAGGCAGATAGGCCAGAAGGCACATTAGAAGATGAGCAGAGCAGTGCTGGAATCAATAGGTGTGCCATGAAAAGCATATGCTAATTAAGGCCTCCTCCCCACATGCCTTCATGTATATCATGTTGCTTGCATGGCAAGTGATAATTCAGCATAAGGTGGGAAAAACAATATACTTTTTTATGGTTAATTTCTCAGTGATATACCGAGCACTTAAAAAAACTCTACAACTTACAAACTACTTCCATAAAGGGGCAGTAGAAAATACCATTTCCATGTCAGAGCAATCATACCCTTTCTCTGACTTCCCAGCCACAGCCTGGCCATGGGATATAGGCAGAGCTGTACAGACATGTGCAATACAACTGGAGAATGGGCTATATTTATGATAGGGCAAGGAGGATGTGTGGATGTGGCCCATACAATCTTTGACAAGTGATTTTTGGCTAAGTGTAATGGAGGCCGAAGTGAATTTGTTACGCTAAAGCTCATCCACCCCTACCCATAGGCTTATGTTGTTCCTGTAATTTGGCATCAAGTTTGTCTTGAAAAAGCTGAAATGAGTTTGATGGGTCTAAATTGTCTTCATTAGGCAACATGCATCTTTTAACTGCATATTAACACTTGAAGCACTTTTAAAAATAAGTTACTGTAAAGCTCTTGATTGCATTATTTTATAAAAATTAATTCTATAAGATATAAGTGTTTCTGACCTGATTTAATGTGCATCGTACTGCAGCATATTGGAATTTTGCATATATGCTAGAAAACAGTGTCAAAGGGTTTGCTGAATAATAAAAGTAACTTACATATTTGCAACAAATGTTCATTCAAATGTTACAATGGCTTTTTGAACTTTTAAAACCAACTAGTCTGTGAGCAATTTAATTGATTGTTGTGAGAGAGTTAAACTTCAGTTAATTGAATGTATAAATGTTTCCTGAAATAGAATATATTACTCTAAGGTCCTTGTTTAATTTTAGTTTTGGAGAGATGTCAGCATTAGTAATTTTTATGCTTGTGTGGTTCTTCAATGTGATACTTTGAAAAGTGGTTTATAAAAGATGTGTCTTTATTTTAGCGTAATCTACTTTAGCCAACTAGATTTGACTACATTTTGTATTGATTTGCAAGCTTCCAGAAGCTTAGGTTTATCTTTTTTTAATGAATCCTTTACATGTATACAAAGAGTTAATTAGAGTAAAAACTGTATAAATCATTGAAACCTTAGAATGAGCCAACAGCATCTTGTGTGTAAAATGAATTGAATCTGAATGTCAGTGTATAAGGTAGCCATCCTATATTGTTACAGAATTTGTCCTCAATTGTTGAAGCAGAAAGAGTTTTAAAATTCACTATTTTATTAATAAAATAACATAATACTAGTTCAAGAGCATAAAAATATGACAGTATATTTTTACAGATCTCTCAGGGAAGGCAGTAACTGCTACTTGCTTGCCAGATAGTATGTCCAAGGGGAGTCTTTCTGCAATCATTTAGCTTTTCTTATGGCGTGTTAGTAGGGCTTTTAATATTGTAGGTCCCTAGGAAGCATTTTAATGATGCAACCATGTGAATACTTATAACCTTATATACACAGTATTTATGACTTTTTTGTTCAGTTAGGTTTACTCTCATGTAATTATGTATATGCAACTTTAACCTCCCCCAAAAATTCCTGCTTAGTCTCTGGTTTTGACAAAAAAAGTCCCTCCTTTTTTAACATGAAATACCACTTTGCAGATTCAACGTATTATTATGTATAATACTCAATACATATATACTACATACATATTTGCTCAATATACCTTATGCTGATTTTATCCTCATATGGTTTCCTCAACTTCCTTTATGTCTTGGATATAAACATTTCTATCAGATTTTTCACCATATGTGGTTTCTCTTTCTTAGTCCTTCAAACTTCATTCTGTTTCTTAAACTCACATATTTACAATAAAAATCAATCATTTTTCAAAAATCACACTTTATTATAGTATAGTTCTCTTATTTTTTTTGTTCTTCATATGTGGACAGGCTTGTGTTCTGTTCCACAAGGGGGCAGAATTCTCTCAGTATCAAAAGCTTAAAGAATAGTTGCTTTATATTTTAGTTACAAAGATGTTTTGTAATTGAGCTAGATTACAAATTCAAGCAAAATGTTGCTGGAGGGATTGAGGGTGAAAAGCTCACCTGCTTTATTGTGACATCATACGAAAACTAGTCCACACATATATAGTGATTACATGTGCATTGCTAGGTTTCAGTTTTAATGCTTGTATAGCTATTTTTTAAAATTAGAGTTAAGGTACTTAAGTCACTCTGGTAAGTGAAAGAAATTCATTTTGGGTCCTTTTTTTATTAAGAAAATGCAAGTTTGAAAGTTTCCCTTATTTTTCTGCCTGTAGAAAAATCTTCCTTAATCTGTTTTTTCCTCAACTATACTTCCATTATTCATTAGAATGGGCCACATCTGGAGACCACCAAGTTTGAAGAAAAACGACATTGCTATATATGGAAAAGTCCAATAGCCCTTCAAACATTTTATACCAAAGGGGAATCATATATTCCTGCAGCACTTCAAGTGCATTCAGCTCAAGTTTGGGCACAATTATTATTTGGTGCTCAGATAGGCCCATATAATTCTTTTGCCCCGTTGGAAAGGGTACAGACTAAGTTCCTCAGGGCTTTATTCCAAGTCCCATGTTGTGTTTCAAATGCAACCCTACATCACAAGGCTGGCAGTCGTAAGATTGATCCCAGTGCCAAGAAACACATTTTCACATATTATGGACTAAATTGCTCTAACTCCCTGAGATGTTTCTGATAAATTTGTTTCCTCTTGGACCAAGGCGATACATAATTCAAGTGTACATGCTAGGACAAGAACATATAGTAGAGGCAATCAAGCAATGCCTCAAGGACACTGATACTCAAATAGACCTGATGTCCATCCCCAAAGATACATTTCTAAGTGGCCCCCGTACCCCTTATATACCTGCTGGATATCTAAACCAAATTAGTGTTCCCAAACTAAGGAGCGCCTTAGCCTTGGCTCAGTTCAGCATGCTTCCATCAGTGGTTTTAGAGGCAAGTTACAAAGGCATCCCATTTAAATCCAGACTTTGCCCATGTGGTGAAGGAAACCACCAAGCCTGTTTTATTATTATTTATTTATAGTTTTATTATTATTTATTTATAGACTATTGTAATGCGCTCTACATGGGGCTACCCTTGAAGAGTATCCGGAAGCTTCAGCTGTTGCAGAATGCAGCGGCGCGAGCAGTTATGAGTGCCAGAAGATCGGCACATGTAACACCTCTGCTTCGCGAGCTGCATTGGGTGCCAGTTTGCTTCCGGGTCCAATTCAAGGTGTTGGTGATTACCTTTAAAGCCCTACATGGCATAGGACCAGGGTACCTGAGGGACCGTCTCGTCCCGATAACGTCGACCCGCCCCACCCGTACATGCAGGGAGGGCATGCTTCGGACCCCCTCAACAAGACAATTCCATCTAGCGGGGTCCAGGAGGCGTGCCTTCTCTGCGATAGCGCCCGCCTTGTGGAATATTCTGCCCCCGGAGGTGAGACTGGCCCCCTCCCTCCTGGCCTTTCGGAAGGCCCTTAAGACCTGGCTCTGCCACCTGGCCTGGGACGACGGAGGTGGTAGTGCCTCCTGGGGTTGGCTGGCCCCATAGCTCTACTATCTATTCTGCGGGTCCAAGCCCATCCTGGATTTTATTTTATTATGTGTTGTTTGTGTTTTTAGATATTTTGTATAGTTTTAAATTTTTATTTATTGTAACCCGCCCAGAGTCCCTTGCATGGGAGATGGGCGGGGAATAAATTTGAATAATAAATAAATAAATAAATAAATAAATAAATTATACTATCTATTTTACACTCATTGTGAGCTGTTAACCCCACATCTAATTAAATATCCTGGTCACTTCTAATTGGTTTTATTTAAAACTTTCAGATTCAAATGATTCCATTTCTTAAATGTGGCCAATTTTTATCATTCAATATGTAAGATACGCAGCAGTTTGACTGATCTGTTTACCAATATTACCTGATATTGGTTAATCAATATCAGATATGTATGCAATGTGTTTTATGGACTGGTCATTAACTGCAGTAAAGATTATTCCTCCTCCTCCTCCTCTTCCTTTTTGTCGTCTTCACTGCCGTCTTCTTTTGGATAATACAATAACTTTATTCTAACTCTGGTCATTGGTTATTTCCCATTTTCACTATGTTTGTATATAAGCAGACAACATCCCTATTTTGTTGTTGTTGTTCTTTTGCTGCCATATTCCCAGAAGTATTTGCCTAGTAATAACCTTTATTAGGTTATTCATAGGCAAAGTTTAAAATTGCCACATCTACATGGAGTATATGAACTGGAACCAGCTGCAAATTACTGGCTAATGGGTGCATATATGATCGATGAATTCAAGATGCTCAGACGGGGGATTTATTTTTAGTACCAGTACAGATCTTACTGTCCAAGCTCTTGAAAATCTGTCCTGGTTTTCTTCCAAATATTTCAATTTTAACCTAATTAACATCATATACTGACTTGACTGACAATAAGCTCCATTAAGGAAAGTGGAATTCATAAGTAAATATATATAGCAATGCAAGGATGCTAATGATTGTTTTTCAAATGTTTGCTGACCTACTGTAAATCACCTAGAGACCTACCAGTAGATCATTATCTACCCTTCTCCCTCTTTCCCCATCTAAATAACCTGGAACACACTTCTCTTTGGGATTTTGTTTTGGTTCCCTACTTTGTCTGTAGTCAGGTCAAAGCCTTGAATCTGATGCAAAGTGTGCATTCAGAAGCAATCCCATTTGATACTTTGGATTGCAGTATGAAACCAAAATGCTAACTATGTTTGCTTTGGAAATTTGCGTAGGATTAATTTGTATGTTTTTTTTAACTTACATCAAAGTAATAGATCTCTGACTGGCTTGACAATATTAGCAGTAGCATGCTGTCTGTCATGCTCCTCTGAAAGTGGCACAGGTTATAGTGCCTTTAATTAAATAGAACAAACAATAGGGAAAAAAACAGGCTTCCAGGAGGCACAGTGCACACTGCAGCTTGTGTTGGAAGCGCTCCTGCAAAACCAGCCTGTGGGCTTCAGCGAGGGGTGGAGGTGAGCCCAGCGCCTGCAGAACCTACCCGCAGGCCCTCTGCTCACTCTTGACCCAGCCTTCCTCCTGCAAAGCCACGAATGGCCAGCAGCTTCCAACATGAGCTGCAGAGCACACCAGAAGCGCCCCTGGAGAACCAATCTGCGGGCTTCAGCACATTGGAATCTGCTGGCCCTTCGCAAGGCTTTGCAGGAAGAAGGCTGGGCCGAGAGTGAGCAGAGGGCCTGCGGGTAGGTTCTGCAGGCGCTGGGCTTTCCACCACCCCTCGCTCAAGCCCGCAGGCTGGTTTTCCAAGAGCGCTGCACCTCCAGGAAGCCGTCTCTCCGCTTCCACCAGTTCCTTTCAGAAAACGAGGCTCTGCCGTGCTCACCACGCACATCCCAGAGCTGCACCCTTGCCCAATGCCTGGATCCTGGGCCAGCAGCAGGAGGAAGAAGATGGCAAAGGTCAGCTGCTGGCAGCGGGGGGTAGCAGGGGTAAGCGATAGAGTGCAGGGCAGCCAAAAGGGCAAAGATGGGGGGAAGATAAGTGGGTTGGAGTTGAAGCGAAGGCAAGCGCAGCAGGGCAGAAGAAGCATGAGGGATGTCCTTGCCTAACGACGGTGCTGCCCTGGCCTAACGACCGCAACTGGGACTACTGGAACTGCTGTCTCTAAGTGGTGCGGTCACGTGATGTTTCGCCTAACGACTGCATCACTTAGCAATGAAAATTCTGTTCCCAATTGCTGTCGTAAGTTGAGGACCGCCTTTATGTATATCAAGTTCAACACAATAGTTTCAGTAAAGGATGACCTTATTTCATTGTAATAATCAGGTCTTCAATTTATTTATTTATTATTTATTTATTAATCAAATTTATCACTGCCCATCTCTACCACGGTAGACTGGGCGGTTTACAACAAATGTTAAAATTAAAGTTAAAAATCAATAATCATTAAAATACAATAAACAGTACAATAAATAAGAATATAAAAACCCAGAGGATGGTAGGATCTTAAAAGGAGGTCATTATTAAACTAACCACCCCCAGGAGGAACTATCTCTACCTTTGTCCCACGCCAGGCAGCAGAACCAGGTTTTTAGGGACTTCCTAAAGGCCAAGAGGGAGGACGCCTGCCTTACCTCTGGGGGCAAGATGTTCCACAGGGCGGGCGCTATCGCAGAGAAGGCACGCCTCCTGGACCCCGCTAGATGGAATTCCTTTGTTGACGGGGTCCGCAGCATGCCCTCCCTGCATGACCGGGTGGGGCGGGTAGATGCAATTGGGATGAGACGGTCCCTCAGATAGCCTGGCCCCATGCCATGTAGGGCTTTAAAGGTGATAACCAACACGTTGAATTGGACCCGGAAGCAAACTGGTACCCAATGCAGCTCGCGGAGCAGTGGTGTTACATGTGCTGATCTTCTCGCACCCATAACCACTTGAGCGGCTGCATTTTGGACCAGCTGAAGCTTCCGGATACTCTTCAAGGGTAGCCCTATGTAGAGCGCATTGCAATAATCTATATGAGAGATGACAAGGGCATGAGTGACTATTCGGAGGGCCTCTCGATCCAGGAAGGGGCGCAACCGGAGCACAAGCCGAAGCTGTGCAAAGGCCCTCCTGGCCACGACTACCACCTGCTCTTCGAGCAGGAGTCGTGAGTCCAGGAGGACCCCCAAGCTCCGGACTGAGTCTGAACGGGGTAGTGCCACCCCATCCAGAATTAAAGATGATAACTTCCTGGAGGCCGAGGGGCCATCAATCCATAGCCACTCCGTCTTACCAGGGTTCAGTTGAAGCCTGTTGTTCCCCATCCAGGCCCCTACAGCCCCTAGGCACTGAGATAGGGTGTCCACTGCAACACTTACTTCACCTGGGATGGAGATATACAATTGAGTATCATCAGCATATTGGTGATACCTCATCCCGTGATGATGGATGATCTCACCCAGCGGCTTCATGTAGATGTTAAATAGGAGAGGAGAGAGAACCGAACCCTGCGGCACCCCACAAAGAAGGGCCCGTGGGTCGGATCTCTCATCTCCTAGTACCACCGATTGCGAGCGACCCTGGAGGAAGGAGGTAAACCAGAGCAAAACTACACCGCCCACCCCCAACTCCCTGAGTCGCTCCAAAAGGATACCGTGGTCGACGGTATCAAAAGCCGCTGAGAGGTCCAAGAGAGCGAGAATGGATGCACTCCCTCCATCCCGCTCCCGCCAGAGATCATCCATAAGCGCGACCAATGCAGTCTCTGTCCCATATCCCAGGCTAAAACCTGACTGAAAGGGGTCTAGATAATCCGTTTCATCCAGAATCCTCTGGAGTTGCAGTGCCACCACCTTCTCAACCACCTTTCCCAAAAAGGGAAGGTGGGAGACAGGACGAAAATTGTTCAAAACAGTGGGGTCCAGGGAAGGTTTCTTGAGGAGGGGGTGCACCAGCGCCTCCTTAAAGACTGCTGGAAACACCCCCTCCGCTAAGGATGCATTAATCATCCCCTGGACCCAGCCACATGTAACCTCCTGAGCTGATTTCACCAGCCAGGAGGGACATGGGTCAAGATGGCACGTGGTGGTGTTTACAATCCGGAGGATCCTGTCTACTTCATCAGGCCCAACAGGATCAAACCGTTCCCAGATAACAGGGTAAGTACAAACCTCTGGCATCTCTCCAGATTGTGCTTCACGCTTAGAGTTAAATTTGGAATGAATCTGAGCGATTTTGTCCTGCAGATGCTCAGCAAATTCTTCCGATCGGCCCTGTAGATGGGTCACCGTATCTTCGTGACCCAAAAGATATCTAGTAATTTTAAATAGGGCCGTCAGGCGGCAATCTGCGGACGCAATAAGAGCGGAGAAATATTCACGTTTCGCCGCTCTTACCGCCACAAGGTAGGCCCTAATAGCGGCTCTAGATTGTGTCCGGTCAGATTCAGTCCTCGTCTTCCTCCAGCGGCGCTCTAGACGTCTCTTAACCCTCTTCAAAACCCTCAACTCCTCCGTGAACCACGGGGAGTGACGGGTCGAACGAGGCAAGAGAGGCCGCATAGGCGCGATCCTGTCCAGGGCCCCGGCCGCCTCCTTATTCCAAGCTGCGGCCAGGACCTCCGCTGGACCGTGCATCAGATCTTCGGGTATAACCCCCAGCTCCTTTTGAAACCTCATTGGGTCCATCAGTCGCCGGGGGCGGACCAATCTAATAGGTCCTGCCTCCCTGCGGAGTGGGGCGGCACAAGAGAGCCTCAGGGTCACCAGGGCGTGGTCTGACCATGACAATGGGGATAGATGCTATGTAATTGGGGCCAGGAATCAGAACAGCATAGAGAATCCATTTTTGTTGTCCACCTGTCAATTACCATATAAAGTAGTTCAAAACAATATGGATGTTCAGAAATATTAAGTCTTGTCCCAAAGACAAATTAATAAATGTCTTCCCAGAATATAATAACAAAAACATACATTTTAACGAAGCATTATTCTCATATCTCCAACAACATGCAATGGGGTGCAATACTTTCAATATACTAACTTTGTTGACTAAGCTATAGTCTAAAATTTACTGCATTTTTTATGTTCATTTAGACAGTTTCCCATTGTTCAGACAAAATCTCCAATTTTTTGTTGGATTCAGTCTTTAAATTTGCATAACAAATGGATTTATTGATCACTAGTATTTATAAAAACAAATTGTGTTTTTTTTGTGTTGTAAGGATCAACACTTCAAATAATTTAGGTGCCCATGATATGAAAATACTGCTAGTCCTAATCGAGATGTCAATAAATTATGTAGTTGTAAATACTCCCAGTGGATAGAAACAAAATATTTATCCTTTAACAAAAGAAATGATAAAAACTCATTATCATCCAAAATTGATCTAAAGTAAAATTCCAGTATCCATCTAGTCTTTCATGTAATAGTTTTTTAAAATCAGATTTGAGATCTAATTACCCCATAGCATCAATATGGCATGAAAACAAAGATCAATCAGCCACAATTTTCAAATCAATATAGTTGTGAAAAGGATATCTCTAATTTATTCTGAATTCCAAACTGTCCAATTAACTAAAAGTGCTATGTACCAATATTCCAAAAGGGCCCAGGAAGGAGAAATTCCACTAAGTGAAGCCACCCAAAATTTGGTCCTAGTCAACATATATGCATATTAACATAATCCAAATTTTGGGAAACTAGAGCCTCAAGCTTTAACTGGCAACTGCATCTTTTTGCAAATATAATTTTGGAACTGAAGAACCCCTTAGAAATTTATAGAATAATGTATTAAGGTTCGAATAGGTCTATGAAGATTCTCAGTCATCCAGGTGGAATTGTCTGTAGCTTGAATCATGTCAACTGGATTTCTATTTTCTCAGTGGAAACGTTTCCACTGAGAAAATAGAAATCCAGTTGACATGATTCAAGCTACAGATAAGGTTCGAATAGGTTTTCCAGTTATGGGTATGGGAAATTCTTCCAGTATCCTGGAAATTACATTCATTTTGAGAAGATTACCCCCAAAGGCTAAGGCTTAAAGAGTCCCATTTATCAATATCCAAAGAAAATTCTTTGCGTATCTTATTCATATTTAATATAATTATTTAATTATTTGATTAATGTGACATAAAAACATCCAAATTGTTAATTCAGATATGGCGATACCTGTCACTTCATTGATGGCCAGGGTTGCTTTGGCTGATCTGGCTGGCTGGGCAGGCAACCCTTCTTCCCTCACAACTCCATGTGCGTTCCTCCTGAAGCCATACCCTCAGTGGAAGAGGATGATGATCACAGATAAAAGGAGTGTACCGGCCTTCAGTCAAGGGTATATGATAGCTATGCTCCCCTACTAGAACCTTCAAACAATATATGGTTATATTATTATTATCAGTGTATTAATAAACAACTGTTACCTATTGGCATTAGTTCTGACTTAGACCAATTAACGGAATATCCCACAGTCTGCCTGAATAAATTAATCAGGTGCATCAAAGCTGGAATTACAGTTTGCAGTTCAGAAATAAATAAAATATCAGTGTATTATACATATATATTTTAATGAATATATTTAAATACCTACATTTGCAAGAACAAATGAAGCGGTTAGAAAGGAATTCCAGTTTATTGGTCTGTATAAAAAGCAAAGCCTGTTTATAGTGAAATTGAAGTTTTGTTTGTTTGTTTATTAACCAAATTTATACACTGCCCATCTCACTATATAAGTGACTCTGGGCAGCTTACAAATAAAAGGTCATTAAAAACCATTATAAAAATATACAAGGTGAGAAGCAAAAAGGTGGAGAGAGTGTCCTGAAGTTCAATTTCTTGTGGGTTTTTCTCCTTCCAGTGTGATGCAATGAACTTGAGGGTTCTCTCTATTCAGTGGCAGGTGGTGGCTTCCATCTGTTCTTTTAAGGATAACATGGTTTCCCTTCCCTACTGGTTTCCTTATAATGGCAATGAACTGGTTGCAGGCTGTTCGCTTTTCACCTTGCCAGAATTAGCTCTCACATCACTTCCTGTTTTAAGTTTTCCCTCCTCCCCACCCTCTCTTGCTCTTGGAGAAGCTTGAAGCTTCTCCCTTCCTTTCCCCCAGGAATGTAGCCCTGGAAGAATTTGTAACTTGTCCAATGTTTCTTTCTATGTCTCTGCTAATGCAGGAGAATTATCCCCATCCCCTCTTACCAGGGGAAACTAGAGGGAAGGAATTTCTGGTTATTCTGTTTGTTTTGGGGAACCAGGGGGCAGAGGAGTGGGGAAGAATATCTTTCTCTTTCTGAGAAAAGACAGCAGCTGTAGGAGAGGAACATTAGCACTACTTTTTAGGCATGCTCCCATGTCTAGAACTCTTCTCCAGTGAGTGGGAAGTGTCCACCCCATTCTGAGAATCGCAGGCAGGTGGGGATACATTGTCCAGCACTGTTACAGTTTCATCCATTACTACTCCTGGTCCAGAAGTCTGTTCAGCAGGGGAGGTATTCAGGTTCCCTGTTGTCAATAATCCTCCCTCCCCTTCAAACCTGGCCAAGGAAAAATGGAGCTTAACGTCTAATAGGTGAAAAGGGTCATTGCAAAACTGGGCTGTGAATTGAATGTCCCTGTCAGAAATGAGTTGATTAGGTGTACTTTAGTGCTTGAAAATGTGGCAGACAAACAAGTAGTCTCTGGAATGGGGAGCTATGTCAGAAAATGAGTCATCTTGGAAAAAAGTCAACAATGACCAGTATAGCATGGATGGGGCTGCCCTTGAAGAGTGTTCGGAAGCTTCAGCTGGTGCAGAATGCAGCGGCGAGGGCAATTATGTGTGCTCCTAGGACAGCACATATTACACCTCTGCTCCGCTACCGCTAACGTTTCACCTGGGTCGATAGAAACCCCTCCGGTTGTCCAAGGGAGGGAATTGGGCCAAAAAGAGCCACCGCCGCCGCTGGTAAGGGCTGCTACCACCGCCGTTACCGCCGTCGCCAATGCCACCACTCTGTCCAGAGGGATTCCAAAGACTTTTTTCTCCCTCCCCAAATCTCAGCCAATTTAGACAAAAATTGGGGGGAGGTTGAGACAATTTGAGACTCACCCCTCAGAGCAGTGAACAGCGTCCGTCCGCGATCGCCATCTTGGATTTTTGTTTGTTGAGTTGCCTTTTAAAGTAAAGCAGATAGTTTAATAGACATCTGCTGACCCAAATTCTTCCCCACACATAACCTTAATGAACTCATTAGTTTCATTCATGGGATTGCACAAATTAATTTATCTTTTTAGGGGAGTTGTAGGACAATTTTGGGAACCCTGGCTTACAGCTAACAGTATGGAAACATTTTACATTTAAACTGTTTCAAACTTGAAACAATTCATTTTGAGTTTGAAGCACTTGTTTTCAGTTTGAATTAGCTGATTTGCATTTGGAGTTGTTTCAAAACTGGAACACTTCCAGAATGATTATTAAAAAAAAGCCCACTTCAATTCTTAATTCAAAATGGTGTAATTTGAATTTGAAATGCTTAGCACTCCATTATTGAGAATCATATTACTCTTTTGACTTCCTTTCTATAGCCACAATCTTATTATTTAGTGATATCTGTTTTTTTCTGTGTGAAAATTTTCTGTTTTGCAAATTCTTTTGCTTTGTTTACTAATTAATCTATATAATTGGAAAATTATATATCTTTCTTATACACACTTTAATTATGGAATTAAAATATCTACATTGTTAAGGCTATACATGGGAAGTGGCTATCTGTAAATGTTTTTAAAGTGGTGAAATCAGATGAATTAGAAGAGAAACAAATATTTAAAAACACAAGAAATGGCATTCCTCATGCAGGAGACAAGGCACATGAGAGTTAAAACAATTTTTTAATAACTTTATATGCTTTGGGGGAAATGAAACAGATTCTGGATATTGGGGAATATAAGAGAATGAGCATGAGAAACTAAATTCAGCATATAAAGGTAAAGGTTCCCCCCGCACATTTGTGCAGTCGTGTCCAACTCTAGGGGCTGGTGCTCATCTCCGTTTGTTAGCCGAAGAGCCAGCGTTGTCCAAAGATGCTTCCATGGTCGTGTGGCCGGCATGACGCACGTGGAAAGCTGTTACCTTCCCACCAAAGTGGTACCTATTGATCTACTTGCATTTGCATGCTTTCAAATTGCTAGGTTGGCAAGAGTTGGGGCGAGTGCGGGAGCTCACTCCGTCACACGGGGCTAGGGATTCGAACCTCCGAACTTGCGATCTTCCAATCAACAAGCCTGGCATCTTACCCGCTGAGCCACCATGCCCCTTAGAACTTCAGCATGTAGATTGCTGTAAATAGGTGGCTAAGAAGTATGGTAATACATAGATGTATCAATGCATCCAAACCTCTTAACCTTAACTTACATCTCTGGCCCAAGGTCACCCAGCCGGCTTTCATACCTAAGGCGGGACTAGAACTCTCACTCTCCTGGTTTCTTTAGTTTCTTGACTAAAGAAGAAAAGGACTAGAGAGGAAAGAGAAGAGAAAAGCCATCAGATATCATTCTTAAAATTAAAAAAAAATGATTTTACCTGTTATTATCCATTGATATTAATGGATATTAATTATTGGACAATACAGATAATATAGAAGCAAAAACGGAGGCAAATTTCAAATGTCTGAAGAAAGTTGCTCAAGTTGTATTAATTTTCCATTGTTTGTTCTTACAGTTGTATGAAAAAGTACTTGTAGTGTTTAGATTTTTGGATTTTTTGCATATTCACTGGAAGCTATCACAGCCTTGTGTGAATCCTAAAAAGGTAAAGGTTTTCCCCTGCACAGTCGTGTCCGACTCTAGGGGGCAGTGCTCATCTCCGTTCCTTAGCCAAAGAGCCAGTGCTGTCCGAAGACGCTTCCATGGTCATGTGGCTGGCATGACGCATGCGGAACACTGTTACCATCCCACCGAAGTAGTACCTATTCATCTACTTGCATTTGCATGCTTTCTAATTGCTAGGTTGGCAAGAGCTGGGGCGAGTGCGGGAGCTCACTCCGTCACGCGGGGCTAGGGATTCGAACCTCCGACCTTCTGATCGACAAGCCTGGCATCTTAACCACTGAGCCATCGCGCCCCGCCATGTGTGAATCCTACTGATATATAAAGGAATCTGTGTGAACAAATTACACCAAAGTTTATGCTTGTTTTGTTTATAAATGAATACATACAGCATGCAAATTGCCATTGCAAAACTGTAATTGTCCCCCTAAGATACAGTAATTAGCTGCAATAACTGCAACTAAATTTTTTTTTGTAATCTGTCATCTCTCACATTACTATGTAGGAATTTTTGACCATTTTTCTAAAGTGAAATACTTGTTTTAGGTCCTGCCACAACATTTCTATGGAGTTTAAGTCTTGGCTTTGACTAAGCAATTCCAAATTATTTATGTGTATTTGTGGATAGGTAAGTAAGGTATACTATGATACCCTGAGAAAACATAACCTGTTTTGTCAGTTTCATTCTGCTGAATAGTAAGGTATTCAGTGCTGCTTTTTCTTTGACATAGAGATATTGCAACGTGAATAATTGAGGGTGTCTCGAATATAAAGGACACAGTTTCTACCTTCATAAAAATAATTCCTTAGGATGATTTTTTTATCTTCGAAAAATGGGATGAATAGACAGACAGACAGACAGACATCTCTTTCTTGACTAGAAGTTGAGTTGCTTTTCAGCTGTAGCTATAGTTTTCTATGTTCTGGTATTACCACTTCTTGAGCTTTTCTCATCTGAAGGAATAGAACTTTATCACACCAAAACAAACATCTCATATATCCACTTTGTATCATTATGTTAAAAAATGTCAAAGCAACATATTTAACCCTTTCAGCCAGAATAACAGGTTACCTAAAAGACTACATATGTAATCATTCTACATAGGAGCTGCTGTACATTTTTACTACTGGAAACTCCATGTCTAACAGCAGACTATTTTCTCCTTCAAAATACTAATAAAACAGTATAAAGAGATTATGTTCCTACCACATCATTGGAAATTAATGGCACTGGTAGCAGCAAGAAGCATGTTCCAAAATTCATTTGTTTATCTGCTTGTTTTATATTTGTGGGTTGAAGGAAAATATCTGAATCTTTAAAGAATGTTTTGAAGAAGAAAGCACATGTAATATGTTTTTTTCTTTAGGCTGAACAGTTTCCTGTTAGGTGTAAATAGTATCTAAGCTTAACCATCTTGAATTTCAGGAACAATAAGAACCAGTTACACACTGACTTTTATTTCTGCCCTTGTAACAGCTTTGGAAGCTGGCTGATATTTCTTAGCAAATCTCTTGATAATAACATTAGTAAAATATATTAGTATTAATTCAGTTATGTTCTGGAAGGAGATATGTTGGCAATTAGATATATTCTCAACTACTGTATAGGCTGTTGTGAGTCTTTGCATGTTTACACTGAACAATAATGTGGTTTCCTTTATTTGTTGAATCCAAATCCATCATGGTTTCCTTATAAAGTTTTAAAATAAGAAATTTTAGTTTGAAACAACAGATTCTTATCATATAGTTCTTTTTTCTGTGCCTTTTACCCTTAACCTGGACTTGTGGTTTGCTTCTTGTTTCCATGAGCTTCTTTCACTGTGCCAAGAAACAAAGACAGCAAGAGTGACTTGAAAACAAATCCATTGTAATGCTGTACCTACTCTTGCTAGTGCTTGCCAAAACTGTCTCTTCACTGGTCTCCCTTATTTTCACAACTGCTGCCCATATATCCCAAAATATTCCTGTTGCCCCTGCTGCTCATCTGCTTTATCATACTGCTGCCTGCTCATCCAGCCCAGCATACTCCTCTTAAAAGTTAGAAATAATATTTATGAAATATGTACAATGTATTTATTTATTTATTTTTTTAAATTTTGCCACCGCCCATCTATCTGGGGGGACTCTGGGCGGTTTACAATAAAGATAAAAACATTAAAATACTATAACCATAATTAAATATCAAATACAAATACAATATAAATATAGTATAAAATCCAGATGACGATGATGGTTGTGGTACCGCTCAAGTATCTCTAAAGGGCCATTTTAGGGGGCCAGCCATCTCCAGGAGTGGTTGTTTCCCTCCCCGCCCCAGGCAAGGTGGCAAAGCCAGGTTTTCAGTTGTTTTCGGAAGGCCACCAGAAATAGAATCTGTCTTATCTCTGGGGGAAGAGTATTCCACAGTGCGGGAGCCACTGCAGAGAAGGCTCACCTCCTGGACCCTACCAGATGGAATTTTCTTGTAGACAGGGTCCGTAGCATGCCCTCTCTCCATGATCGGGTGGGGCGGATTGATGCAATGGGGACGAGGCGGTCCCTCAGATACCCTGGACCATGCCATGAAGGGCTTTAAAGGTGATAACCAACACCTTGAATTGCACCCGGAAGCAGACTGGTACCTAATGTAGCTCGTGGAGCAACGGTGTAACATGTGCCGATCTAGGGGCATCAAGAATTGCCCGCGCAGCCGCATTTTGGACCAGCTGTAGCTTCCGGATACTCTTCAAGGGTAGCCCCATGTAGAGCGCATTGCAGTAGTTATATGGGAGATGACCAGGGCTTGAGTGACCGTGTGAGGGCCGCCCAGTCCAGGAAAGGGCGTAACTGGCGCACAACATGAAGTTGAATTTGGGGAAACCACTTGAAGCATTTGTTGTGTTGAGCTATTTCAATTGCTTTTGTTTGATTTGTTCATTGCAAACAGCTGAAAGTCTGTAAATTTTGACAATAAACCTGATTTTCAATGGGGGTTGAATAATTTCGATTACAACTGTATATAGTTTCTAATATTTTTTGGTACATTTCAGGGGAGCATGATGTAAGACAGGGCTTTCCAAAGTGCCGCCGCTGGTGACATGCCTGCGGCGGCGGCGCCATGGCGGCGCCACAGGAGGGCGTGCGGCGGCGCGCGTGCGCACGGCGGCAGCGCGGGGGTGTGCGGCGGCGCGTGTGTGCATGGCGGCAGCGGCTGCCGCTGCCACCGTGCACGCGCGCGCCGCCGCTTCCGGGTGGTGTGGCGACACACCACGCTGTGTGTGGCGACACACTTTTGTGTCGCGACACAGTTTGGAAAGCTCTGATGTAAGAAGTTGATGTTTTTCTGACTTAATACTATTCAAACACCCCTCTCTACTGAATTTTACATAGGACCCCTGGGAATAATTTTATAAGTATATGTATATCTGTATGCATGTACAGTATTTGGAATAATATAATATCACTAAATTATATTTAAAACAGTATAATTTTTATTCTGTTTTGGATCTGAAAGAAACACTAGCAGAATATTGCTTGAACACAGTAGAGCTATGCTAGTTCCTTTTCACTGCAGTCTCTCTGCTGCAGCTGTCCTCCACTCCTTCACCATGCTCAAGGATCCAAAAATACTGGAACAGAGTGAATTGGGGAACGGGATGCTGCAGGGCAAGGAAATTGCCGATTGGGGGAGATGGGCAGTGATATAAATTTAAATTATAGAATTATTGAATGGAATTGAAATTTGAATAATTTGGAGGGCAGCCCTCCATTCATACAAAACACCTTTGGATAGAAACTATCTGGATCTACACCTCTTGTATGTTTTCCAGCTGTATCCATTGTTTTGCTGGATCTTCCAATATAAAGAGGAAAATATGTCTCATGTGTGTGGCCTGATAACTTAATTTTAGAAATTGAATTCCTCACCCCTTGTTTCTCGGGTCCATATATAATATTTCTATTAACTCTTACTTTTTAAAATATTGAAACAAAAACATCAATATTTCTTTATCATAGTGATAATGTTTTATGTAGAAATACTGGAAAGTTTGAAACAAAAAAACAATAATTTTGAAAGAGTCATAATTTTAACTTTTGTAATTTGACCCAATATATTAAAATACTTCTTATTCCAGATTTTCATAATATCTAGTTCCTGCATTATCTGCTTATTAACTTCAGTAACCTGTTAACTCTTGTGATGAAGTTTTTTTTTGAAGAGGCCAGTGTCACGTTTCGTGATATAAGCAATATATTAAAGTGGGTACATAATTGTAAACTTTGCTGTTCTCAAAAGCTTTTCAGTGTACAGTTTTATCAACTTGACTGTATTTCAGTCAGCCATCCCTGTAAGTTGGCTACATTTCTGAATCAGATCTAAATTAATGTATTTGCCATTACATTATTTTTTCCCCATTGGGTTCTTTTAAGGACAATTTTAAATATTAAGCTTTGTTGGTATGCTTACTGTATTTACATCTAAACTGATACATGCAGCATAAGGCTTATTTTTTTTCTTTTTGTCATATCTGTCAATGATAAAATCACCTTTTCCTTTCAGTTCTGAATTTTAAAAGTTTAAGTGGATATACCTATAACTAGTTTTATAGATAACCTTTTCCTGCTTGAATTGATCTGAGAATATTGTGTTAAGCAGACTCTGTACGTAGAAAAGTAGCCTTAATGTGGAAAATGCACTTTAAAGTGGAAAATGCACATTAGTTGCATATTATTTGTTTTTATAAAAATAGTATCAACATTATTAATGCTTTGGCTCCTCAGGCACTTCTAAATGTTGTTTAGAATTTTAGAATAGAAAGCTATTGTTCCCAAATTAGCATGACAGTAACGTGTCCTAAATATTAACTAAAGTTTACAGTTTTTTATTGAGTTCCCTTTCTCCAACAATGTTTTTTTTTATTTGAATTATTTTATTATTATTTATTTTCTATCCCGCCTTTATTATTTTTATAAATAACTCAAGGCGGTGAACATACCAGATACTCCTTCCTCCTATTTTTCCCACAACAACACTTGTGAGGTGAGTTGGGCTGAGAGTGAGTGACTGGCATGTCATTCATCTCCTTCAGATTAAAAAAAATACACTAGTAAAAGATGCTTTGTTTATAGTTTATAGTTATTCAGAGGATTTCCAAAACATTTAAAGATGAAAATCGAAGGATTTACCATGAGTAATACTGATTTTTGAAGTTGTATAATGGAATGATGCCACTGGTCATTGTGAGTGTGGATCAAACTATTTACTCCTTTGTAACAGGATAGCAAAGCAGGTTTTCTTTAGTCAAATGTTACATAATATTATTGAACTATATGTGCTCTCTCTTCCATGTAGAGTTCAATATAGCAACAATTTAGCATCCTTCGTTGTACTCAGAGCAGGAAAATTAATGCAGATAAGGCAGGCCTCCTTTTGCAATCATACAGACTTCTGTCTTCTAGTATTCTGCTTCCACCGTCCAGTTTTAGTTTCTTACTGTTAATCATAGTTATCATAATACTGGCAACATGCCTTTTAGTGCCTGTGATTTTAATAAAGTTGTACAGCTTTGCATCTAAAAATATATTGTTAATCTAGTTCAGAGCTTTCCAAACTGTGTGTCGCAACACAAAAGTGTGTCGCCACACACAGCGTGGTGTGTCGCCACACCACCCGGAAGCGGCGGCGCGTGCGTGGCGGCGGCGGCGTGGTATCAGTGTTTCCGCGTTTTAGCGGAGGCTGTCGCCGTGCACATGTGCGCCGCCGCACGCCCCCCCGTGCCACCACCGTGCACGCGCGCGCCGCCGCCGTGCGCCCCCCCGCACCACCGCCGCCGCTGGTGTGTTGCCAGCAGCGGCACTTTGGAAAGCCCTGCCCTAACCCTTGCTGCAACAATGATTCTTCTGTTGTTCTTGTAAGACTTTCTGCTCCTTTTCCAACATATCAAGTAACCTTTGGTGCTGAACAACAAACAGTTCTTCAAACTTTTGTGCCTAGTTCTCTAGTCATAACTAAGGCCCAATTTGGAGTTCTAAATCTTTAAATCCTTGGATTCTACATGCCCCAAGGACTGTAAACTCCCTATTACCCCATCACGTCCTTACATCAAGAAAAGGCATTTGTATGATTACTTGGGAATATTTGCTCTGAAACTTCTGAAGTTCCTAAGATCTTCATATTTGACCAAGCATGGGACAAACTAGGTCAAATGATAGATATCAATCAGGCAGTGTACTGGAAACAGGTTCCATCTCTCCAAACAATAACAGGCACACATGATTACTCCATGCCTACTGTGAGCCCTTCGTGGTAGTCCAAACAGGAAACCAAAACCATGAGTACTAACACTACTTTTATGGTAAGGTTACAGTAATAGAATCTTGCAAGTCTGAAAGCTCTTCTCCCCTCCTTGCCTTTACCTTGCCAGGGAACTTGGGAGGGTCCCTTCTGAGATGCTTTCTCCACCTCCATTCCTTCTGGGGGCTGATACATCTCTTGTCAGACCGATGTCCTGGCTGTAGCTCTTCCTCCTGTCTCCCAAGGTTATTCTCCCAGCCCATTACACGTACTCAGAAATATAAGCTCCACTGAGTACAAGATAGCTTACTCTTAAGTAGGGCTGTAGCTTAAGTCAAAACAAAGTACAAAAAATACTTTGATCTCTAACCTGCTTGCAAATAATGCCATTTAAAGAGTAAAAGATGCAGAATTATATCTTCAGAAGTGGAAAAGCCACGTTAAGTACAATTTATAAAGGAAAATGCCAAAAAATGCACCTTTAAAATTTAAATATATTTTAAATTAACAATTGGCCAATGTTACTTTATGCTGTGGTAGGTGGAGCTATCTGGGTTCCAGTAAAGTTACAACATTACAGTTCAAGCTCATTTGAGGAGCACTTATACCACCTGGAATTGTAACCATAGCAGAAGTCATCTTAAAACAGAGCTTTCCAAACTGTGTGTTGGGACACGTTAGTGTGTTGGCTGCAGTGTCTGGGTGTGTTGTGGCTGCTGCTGCTGCTGCCTCCGAGCCCTGCCAGGATTCCACGCAGGTCCTAGTGCCTGCCTTGTGCCTGGCTGCCTCCAAACCTGCTGTGATTCTGTGCAGGTCCTAGTGCCTGCCTTGTGCCCTGCTGTAAGAGTGTGTCGCGAAATGATGCCCTGCTGTAAGAGTGTGTCACGAAATGATGCATGTCTAAAATGTGTGTCACCAACATGAAAAGTTTGGAAAGCTCTGATCTAGTTGTTTATTCCACATAGATTTTCCCCATCTCATGTCTTGTCATTTCACAATATTCTCTTATGCTTGTTTACTTGGGAATAATCCTGCTCAGTTCAGTGTAGCTTACTTTTATATAGTCTTGCATTGTATATAGTTCTTTTATGCACAGTAGTACTTGAGTGTAGCAGATGATTTGTAGCCTGCCTGTCCCTGAGACAATTTCTTGAGCTGTTTTTCATGTTGATTTGTTTAATATTTATTTACTCACAGTTCTACTATCTTGCTTCTCAGCCAAAAGCAAGCAATTACATACTGTTAATCAGAAAGGACTTGTAGCAGGATTATAATTCTAAAAGCTATGACATAGAAGAGGCAAAGGGATGGAGAAAGAAGAAAAAAGTTAACTGAGATGTCAGTTTTTAAATACAGTTCAGAAAAGGAACTCTGTGTGTGTGTGTGTGGGGGGCTCGTGTGGCACAGAGTGGTAGGCGGCAGTATTGCAACCGAAACTCTCCCCACGACCTGAGTTCAATCCCAGCGGAAGCTGGTTCTCAGGTAGCCAGCTCAGGTCGACTCAGCCTTCCATCCTTCGGAGGTTGGTAAAATGAGTACCCAACTTGCTGGGGGAAAGGTAATTACGACTGGGGAAGGCAATGGCAAACCACCCCGCTCTATAGTCTGCCAGGAAAATGTCACGAAAGCGGCGTCTCCCCAGGAGTCACATGACTCGGTGCTTGCACAGGGGAACATTTCCTTTCCTTCCCTCAGAAAAGGAGAAGCCTGATGGACCTGGTGTTCCAACAAGGCTGACAGAAAGTAATATCCTAATTAAGTAATATTTCTGATAGAAAGAAAAATCTTGTGTCTAACAGGAAATAATGTGGTATCAGCAATGTATGCTAGCAATTAATCTGACGGTGTATTCGTTCTATATAATATAATAATATAATATAATACAATACAATACAATACAATACAATACAATACAATATAAAAATATAATATATAATATATAATATAATTAATATAATATAATATAATATAATATAATATAATATAATATAATATAATATAATATACACACAGACACACACAATTTTATTTACTCTTGTATGACCTCAGTCACTGAATTTAGGTCCTTTTTATATACTCTATGCACCCTGTTTTTGTATTCAAAGCTACTGTGTTTACTGTTTTAAGAAAGCTGACTTAATGCTGACTTTCATAAGGTTTGATCAAATGTATGCTGTATTTTCTACATATTTCACCTGTTGAATTCAGAATATAATGCAACATAAATATTATTGCCAAAAAGTATTTTTATCTGAAAGTATGTTGTGTGCCCTCTTGTGGGCAAATAGAGTATGTGTGTGTGTTTGTGTGTGTTTATGTATATTTGTGTGTGTATGTTTATATATAAGTCAAGACAAATTTTAGCTTATGAATGCATATAATTATGTTTGTATACTTTCATAATGGGATGGGAAATTACTAATTAAGATCTTTAACCTTACTTTAATGTTACTACAAATTAAGTTTGTCAGCATTATTAGTATTGCTACTCTTAAACAAGATTCTTGGGTCTTGATACTTGTTTCTTTCTTGTTTTAAAATACATAGTGAAGGACATTCAAACACATTTAAGCCAATGCCTACTCTGATCGATAAGAACTTATTCCTGACTTCTACCCTAACAAACAAAAAAAGTCTTACATTTAATTTTTTTCATCTTTTTAAAATCCTTATCAATTATTATTCTAGTTACTTTAATTCATAATATGCCATTGTAGTATGGAGTGGAGTGTAAGGTGTTGTAGTAAGACCAGGAATACCCAGGTTCAAGTTACAATTCAACCATGGAACTCACTGAGCAATATTTGGTCACTCATGATCACTCAGCCTAGCATTGTTGATAAAAACAAGAATGTTGATATGGAGATAAAATGAGAGGACACCACTATGTATGGCACTTTTTGCTCCCCAAGGAAAGCAGGATACAAATGTAATAATAATAGCTTACTACCTGGAAAAGTTATCAAAAACAAAGCAAAAGTAGCCACCAACTTTTTATTATATCATATTGTAATTTTAATGTATGTTATAATGTTATACAGGTAGTCCTCACTTAATGAACACAATTGGAACTGGCAACTCCACTGCTAAGCAACATGGTTGTTAAGCGAGACATCACATGACCGTGATGGACTTACCACCTCACATCCGCCCCAGTCATTAAGCGATCCACGCTTGGTCGTTAACCCAGACATCATGTGACTGTGACTTGCGATTTTATTGCTGGCTTTTCCATTGACTCTGCTTGTCAGAAGCTGGCTGTGAAGCACGCAAATGATGATCACGTGACCGTGAGACGACGGTTGTAAACGCCTGCGAGTTGCAAAGCACTCGAATCTTGATCACGCGACCACAGGGACACTGACGGTCATAAGTGTGACAGCTGGTCGTAAAGTTACTTTTTCAGTGCCGTCGTAGCTTTGAATGGTCACTAAACAGGGCAGTAGTTAAGCAAGGACTACCTGTACTTTTGAATTGAAATTGTTTTGTTCACTTTTTCAGACAGCCTTAAAATAGACCAATAGTAAGCATACTGATTTAGAAGTTAATGTATTATCAAAATAGACATACTCAATCTTTAGTTTGCTTTTTCTTGTATCTAGAATGGCTGCCTGGCTATACTTCAAAAGCACCATTAGGACCATTCAACAAAATGAAATCATTATCTCATACCAAAGTGATTCTTAGACTTCTAGGGTGAAATGGCCAAAAGTGAAAGTGATTATATTTTCCCAAGCTAGAATTGATTCCAAATTTAAATATACAAGATAAAAGTCTTAGAGCTTAGTAAATGAATGCTAAAGTGTAAAAACTGAATATATGTGTTGATTCTATAATATTCAAACATTTCTTAGACTTCTTAGGCTCAATTAGAAGACATTTTTATTCCTAATAGGAAGCAGCTCTTGTTAATTGCATTTAATATAGCTTCCAACATCATTTAATAAATAGAACCATGGGGAATTGGTTACTGTATTAGCAAGCCAGTTTACCTATGTAACTAACTTATCCAGATATTATATACTTTCTTGGGTTTTTTATTAATTATTTACCAAATTTGTATAGTCACCCATCTCACAGAAAAGTGACTCTGGGTGGCTACAACAATCCAATAAAAACAACACATACATGAACAATCAGTATAAAAACCAATATTAAAACATAAATATGATAAAAAAACAAATATACAAACCCTAGGCAAAAGAGAATAAGAATAGCCAACTCAGCAATGGAGCCATCTAAGGAGCCATCCAATTCCCTAAGAGCCCCAGGCCTAGTGACATAACCAGGTCTTGAGGGACTTCCGAAAGATCAAAAGGGATGGAGCTAATCTAACACTGGGGGGAAGAATGTTCCACAAGGCGGGTGCCACAGCAGAGAGCCTGGGACCCACCAAATGGGTTGTTGTTGTTGTCTAACAAGTCAGTCTAATAGGAAGTTCATCCTGATCTGGATAAGATTGTAGTTAGATTAAGAATAGAAATGGGAGCTACATAAGTAGTCCCTGAAGTTCAGACATATTCTCCTTGAATCAGTTGGTTATACAAATTAGACCAGGGGTCGGCAAACTTTTTATCCCGGGAGCCATTTTGGCATGCTCGTGCACATTTTGAAATGCTCGAGAGCCAGGGGGCGGGGTTTGCGGGCGGGGGCCAATCGCGTGGAAGGGGGCGGGGTTTGCGGGCGGGGGCCAATCGTGTGGAAGGGGGCGGGGTTTGCGGGCGGGAGCCAATCGCGTGGAAGGGGGCGGGGTTTGCGGGCGGGAGCCAATCACGTGGAAGGGGGCTCATGGAGGGCTCACGGAGGGAGGGGCGCAGCCAGCGGCTCCGCGAACCCGGCCCGGCCACCCCACCGGGAGTGGCAGAGAAAGAGCTGCCACCCTCCGGCGGCAGGACAGGCGCAGGAGAGCGGAAGGCTGCGCCCTCTCCACCGGGCGGGACCCACGCCTCCTTCCCTGCGGGCGGGCGAGGCAGGGAGAGAAGGGGAGACGGAGGGGCTCCCTCTCCGGCCTCTGCGCCCCTTCAGGCCGTCTCTCCGAGGGGGGCGGCGGGAGGGAACTCCCCGTCCAAGGGGAAGCGCTGGGAACGACCGGTGGAGGTTGGCCGGCTCCTAGAGCGGATGCCGCGGGCAACTTCTCCGCTCTGCCCGGCTCAAAACCTGGGGTGCAGGAGAGCGGAAGTCTGCGCCCTCTTCACCGGGCGGGACCCACGCCTCCTTCCCTGTGGGCGGGCGTGGCAGGGAGAGAAGGGGAGACGGAGGGGCTCCCTCTCCGGCCTCTGCGCCCCTTCAGGCCCGTCTCTGCGAGGCCCGGCGCGGCAGGGAGGCGCTGCTGGCCCGGGACGCGGCACTGTCCTAGGCGGCGCAGGAGCGGCTGCAGGGGCTGCTGCGGCTGGAGATGGCGCTGCTCCGCGGCATCCAGGTGCTGGGCGAGGGCGCGGGCCCGGGACGCGAGCGGCAGGGCAGCGCAGGGGGCCTGGCCGGGGTGGTGGCGGCGGGGGGACGGAGCCGGCGGAGGTTTGCCGGGCGGCAGGACGGGGTGGGCGGTGCTGCTGGGGCTGGTGGCGGAGCTGGAGGGAGCAGAGGGAGCAGGCATTCCCGTGGGCGCAGCGCGCGCTCTGCAACCCGCCTTGGAGAAGCGGCCGTGGGAGGACCTCCGGGTGCACCCTCCCGCCCCATCAATCCCCCCACCCCGCCGTTTGGTGTCCTCTCCCCCCGCTAACCCGAGCCCTGCGGCGGCCGGGGGAGCCGAGCCAGGCTCGGACCGGAGGCGGCCAAGGGGAGAGCAGGCGGCTCTTCGCCCTGCGCCGCCCTGCCGCTCGCGTCCCAGGCCCTCGCCCAGCACCTGGATGCCGCGGAGCAGCGCTATCTCCAGCCGCAGCAGCCCCTGCAGCCGCTCCTGCGCCGCCTCCGACGGCGCCGCGTCCCGGTCCAGCAGCGCCTCCCTGCCGCGCCGGGCCTCGCTCAGTGCGAGAGCCAGGGGGCGGGGTTTGCGGGCGGGGGCCAATCGCGTGGAAGGGGCGGGGGTGAGTTCAGCTGCGGAAGAGACACACTCAAGGGGCCAAAGAGCCGCATCCGGCTCGCGAGCCGCCATTTCCAACCCTTGAATTAGACTGTCAGCTTAGATACTGAACCAGTTATCACATTTCAGCCTATCCTAACTCAAACTGGTTATGAAAAAAAATAGAAGAAGCCATGTATAATGTTCTCAGCTTCTCGGAGGAAAGGCAAGATATAAATTCAATGAAGTTCATCAGCACGATCCTAACTCCCTCTAAATGTTTCCTGTACATATATGCTTTATTCCAATGCATGCAGTAGCATTTCTTCAGTGTTTTTATAACCAGAATATCTAATAAACAAATTATTTGACATAAAGTTCAGTCATATTTCTGGAATGCAGTCATTGTTTTCATTGATTTTGCCTTGCTTCACTCATTACTGAGAGACCAAATCTGTATCCATCAGGGAGTCAGGGTAGGGGCCATGATGAATGCATAACCTATACAATCTATGCGACTGCAAAACATGTTGATGAAGTTCATACATCATGTATTGGGTATACAGTTAATCTATTTTATGTGTATTTTAAAAATATTGTAGAAGTATTATTTTGTATGTTCCTTGTTATTGCAACATATTTTGAAGAACAATTGCTTTTACTTGTGAATAAATCAATTCAGGAATCCCTGTACAACAGAGCTTTCCAAACTTCTACACCTTTTAGATATGCATCATTTCCCGAAACAGTAACAACAGGGCTCCCCGCCCCCCAGCCCACGCGATTGGCTCCCGCCTGCAAACCCCGACCCCAGCCCACGCGATTGGCTCCTGCCTGCAAACCCCAACCCCAGCCCACGAGATTGGCTCCCGCCTGCAAACCCCGCTCCCCCCGGTCCATGGAAAAATTGTCTTTCATGAAACGGGGCCGAGCGGCAGGGGCTGGCTCAATCGTAGGGCAGAGAGGCAAGGCGGCAGGGCAGGGCCGGGTGGCATAGCCGCAGTGCGGGGCCAGGCGGGGGGCTGCCTCGATCGCGGGGTGGAGAGGCAAGGCAGCAGCGCTTACCGGCGGCACGGCAAGGGCTGGGCGGGACTCCAACAGGGACTCTTCAGCGGCAGTGGGCGTCTCCGCTGGTCGGCCCGCCTCTCTGCCCTCCTTTGGCGCACGCTGATTGGCGGGGGTGCCTCTTCTTCTGGTTCCCCCCCCAATCAGCACTTCCGGGTCATCTGGCGACACACGGAGACACTGCCGGCGACACAGTAGTGTGTCGCGACACACAGTTTGGAAAGCTATGCTGTACAAGATTGATGAGTGCCATTTTAATAAATTTTAAGTGCAGTTTTTTGGATAATACAAAATCTATTTCTGCAGTTCTGTGACCAATGTGATTTGAGGTTCATTTAAGCCATTGTAATAGATAACAGGATTCTGGTTAAACAACACCTAAAACAATGTACTGCATCATATCTTTATTGAACTTTCTCTTACCCTTGTACCCAGAAGGGTTAGTGACATCGACATACATCTACAAGATTGCTTCAGTTATTTTTCTTGTATTGATCATATAGACTACTCACTTAATGCTAGCTTTACTTTTCATAGCCTTATTTTATATTGAAATATTAAATAAAACTCTATGCTGTTTAGGATTTTTTCAGACTTTGAAATTCTGTTTTGCTTTGCAAATGGAGACTTTCTTTCTCATTCCAGTGTGTGGGAGATGGGAAGTAATGATAGCTGGCACCCGAACTAAAATCTGTGTGTAAGCACCACCATCCCAAGCACTTCAGGATGAATGGGGATATGCCTCATGTTCCCATCACTACTCTTGCAGGGATTGCTAGTCTTACTGATCGTAAGTATCTTTCTAAGTAAATTCTTTTAAAATTAAAACTTAACATAAATTCTCTTTGCACTTATTGTATATATTTCTGTTTATATCAGAATATCTTTTGGAACGTGATTCCTTAAAGAAATAAATGTATATATAAATAGGGACAGTTAGAAGTAAAGTACTGAGTAGTTTATCTGTGCATGCCTTGGCTATCGCTATACCAAATCTCTACTTAGTTTTTCTTGGATAGAAGAGAGGAATACTTTGATGCTTTTTGGTCCCAGTTTGAGAACAAAGAAAAACATTGTTGTAACACTTTTGTGAATATGAGTGCAACTGTGTATTACAGCACAGTATTCTTATCCCCAGATCCAACCTGACAGAGAAATAGTGCATTTTGAACTTATTTTATTTTTCAGTTACAAAAAGCAAGGCAGTTAAATTGACTCCCTATGCAATAAAAGCCTTCAAAAATATAGTCAGTGGAAATTGTGCACTGGATGGCAAGGATGCCCCAGCCTTCTCCTCAGTATTTTTTAAGCTCTGTGCAGGAGGACATTGATTCAAGGATAACAGATAGATGGCCAATTCTTGATGCATAACAAATAATTTTCTGGCATTTGATTGTTATACACAATATACAGAAGAAGAGAATAGTAACGTGTAATATGGCATGGAAGTAGAGCAGGCTTCCCTAAGGCCTCTAGATAACATTGGAATTACAGCTCATGGAATTCCTAGCAGGCATTATCAAGTTGGGGAAGGCTGAGTTTCAGAAGTATCAATAGTTACCAGCATCAGAGGCATTATTACTGGAAATGCTCTGAATCACAGTGTTTAATACTGCAGAAGTGCTAGATGGGAGAAGAATTTAGTTTTCTAAAACATTGATTTTTTGATGGAAAAATGTTTTATTCTTAAACATTTCTTAAACAGTTTTGAACCAGCTGCCTCTTCCATCACCTTTACCCGCCACAACTACAAAAAGCCTGCTCTTTAATGGACGAATTGCAGAGGAGGTGAACTGTCTTTTGGCTTGTAGGGATGAAAATCTGGTTTCACAACTTGTACACAGCCTCAACCAGGTGTCAACAGATCACATGTATGTATTTAAAGCGAAGCATTTCAGTACTGATTATCATGTGTTTAGAATGATCAAAGGCAGGTTATAGGTAATGCTGGGTTGTAGAAATCAAGCAGAAGAGAAATATTATGCAGATGCTATCACCAACTTATTACCACTTATATAAGTATAAATGAATCAGATAGCTTTAATCAGACATCACTATGGACAGAGTCCCTACATAAAAGGGAGAAGAATAGAGAAAGAGAAAAAAGTATATCTCCTATAATGAAATGAAAGCCAGTGTAGTGTAAATAGTTAAAGGGCTGAACTAGGAGTGAGGTGGACTGAGTTCTAATCCACCCTCACCAAAAAGCTCACTGAGTGATGTTGGGCTAGTAAGACTCTTTTAGTTCAATCTACTTAATAGAGCTGCTGTTGTGGAGCAGTGGAGGAGGAGAGAGCACTATATATGCTGCCTTGAGCTCCTGAATGAAAGGTAGGATATAAATCAAATAAACAAATCAATGTAGCTTAGTGATCTAGTGAAAAGTGAGTGACAAGATACTATCAAATTAAGCAGAGTAAAGTAATAGATTGCAACACTAATGTTGCAGTAGTGTGACTGCATCATGATTTTCAGTATCTTTTTCTGCTTTTGTTTTATGAACCATGTCTTAAATACACTGAAGTGTACTGGATCTCAGAATGTTGTCAGATTTGTATTTTTTAGGGCTGTGAAATAGACTATATGTTAAAGTATTTATAAATTTATGCTTTTCATTATAAGTGTAATAATTTCATTATAAGTGTAATAATTTCATTATAAGTGTAATAATTTCATTATAAGTATAATAATTTCAAGAGAGTTCAAAATTGTATTAGAGACATAAAATCATAAAATTACAGCATCTTAAATCCAGGACAAGAATATCAACAATAGCAGAACATACAGCAACTCAGATTCAGTTAAAAGCTGGGTAAATACATGACTCTTTAGTGCTGAAATATTGCAATTAGATTCAGCTATAAATGAACAAGGGTGGAATTCCACAGCTGTGGTTTCTGCCAATAATGGGTTGCTTCCTAGAAAATCCCTGGCAAATGCAGTACCAGTAAGAGGACACCCTCAGCAGTTCTTGAAACCCAAGCAAGTACATAAAGTACAGAACTACTTGATACCCAGGTCCTAATATATGATGAGTTTTGTACAACACAAGTATCTTTGCCTTAGTAACAGTTGGTAGCTATTGAAGTTCCTTCAGTATAGTTGTAATATGTTCATGGTGAGTTGCTTCCTTCAGTAAGTTAGATGTGGGGTTTTGCACCAGAATGAGCTTTTAGACCAATTTCAAAGGCAGCCCTATTATAAAAGGATATTACAGTAATCCAATTCTGAAGTTAAAAGTACATGAATCCCTATGTTCAGGAATTACCATACCGGCTGTAATTATGTCTAAATAACAATAGTTCAATGAGGTAGAAAATCTACAGGTTGTATGCAGTTCCCAGTCCCATTTGTACAGGTCCAGGATTGTGTTGTTGAAATTTGGTGCAAAACAACAGTTTCTGGTGATACTGTTTTCTGTCGCTCTCTTTTTCTCTTTAAGCAATAAAATAAATGCAAATTTAACACAATTATTTTCTATAAAGTTGCCCAGGCCCCTTTTAAAAAATACTAAAATTCAGTGTTAACAGCTCCAGTGATGTCACTGTATCACAGTTCTGCCTTTTGGAGACCTCAGAAGCTGAGTATAATCATTAAAAAAAACATTTAGCCCTGTCCCCCTAAGCCAAAGATATTGCCATCCCTCATCTGGGATCAATTACAAATTATGCACCTCTCCTTCAGAGGGAGAATAAGCCTGTCAAGAAAGAGCAGCATCCATAATGCCTGGATAAAGTCTTCTCTACAGTCCTCTCTATAGTCTTACCTGATGGATTTGGTTTCTGGGGCCTCATCCAGTCCACCACAGCACTCAGACACCAGTCAAAGGGCTTTTCAGATTTTGGTGATTCAGATGATGTTGAGAAATCCCAAACCTGGGTAAATTATCAAAATTGGGTAAAAGTTTTTCTTTGTGTAATGACACACAAATCCATTAAATTGACTTAAAGTGTTTTACCTACATTGGGTAAAAAGGACTTTCTAATAAGCAGTTTTGGATAATGAAGGAAAAAGTTTGGGAAGCATTGACCTAATGTCTCCCCCAAGAGCTTTATATAGATGTTAAATAGTAATGGGAGAAGAATGGAACCCTACTGAACCCCACTTTTATATTGTCAAGAGCAGAGGTATTCTCTTCTGAACATGACCTTTGCAAGTACTAGTAAAAGCATAATAACTTAGTACCTAAAATTCCCACTGGATAAAGCTGATGCAGAAAGATAATGCAATCAGTGTATAAAAACCCACTGAGAAATTGACAATCAATACTTCTTAGTTTAAAAAAGCAGTTTACAATCTTGGTAAATACTGTAGTTATTTATAACTAGATTGGTAGAAGAAATCATAAGTAACATTTAAACAGGTCACTGGAAGTTCACTGCTGTTTTAAAAATTGTGAAATTACATTTTAAATAAATTACTCAGCCTCCTTTATCCTATAGAAGTTATGTGTTTATTAGATGCTATTTTTCTAATAGATGCATTTTTAAAACAATGCAAAATTAGGAGTAACTGTTATTTCTTTATCAAGTGTTTTAATGAAAAGAGTTAATAATGGGGAGACTCCTAGTTTGAGAACCCACTGTATTAAGAACTATGAAAACAACTATTGTACTATAGTGTCGAGAACTTACATACATTTATTCCCTGCCACAGACCATGAAGAAGAAGAAACCATCTCCATCTGAGAAAAATGCGCTTTGTACACCCTGCACTTTGATGATCTTTTATGGGTTTTCTAATTCATTGCTTGCATGCTTGATAATATACTCATTGGTTCCTGTAACTCTTGTATTTCCTGTATCTCTCATCAGAGAATTGAAAGATAACCTTGGCAGTGATGATCCAGAGGGAGATATACCAGTCTTGCTGCAGGCTGTCCTGGCAAGGAATCCTAATGTTTTCAGGGAAAAAAGCATGCAGAACAGATATGGGGTACAAAGTGGTGAGAGTTTTTATTCATTTCATTATATTTACTAAGCAAGGTAACAATCAACTTTGTTACCTTTCTAGTGTGACAGTGTGAATGGATTTTAGATGTAACTTCAAATTCATTGGTTTATTTTGTTTTTAATACATGAGATATGTATCCTGGTCATTTCAGCCTAGAACATTGAAAAAAACCTATTCAGACTAATAACAGAATAATAATCCCTTCCAAGCAAGTGCAGTACTCCTAGAAAAAGTCATTTTGGCATATTCTTACATGTTGAAATTTATATTCAGGAATAATTGTGTTTGGGCATCACATTTAACTATGATTTATTGTGAAATCTAAATGGACAAGTCACAGTGGCTGTTGTGGGTCTTCCGGGCTGTGTGGCCGTGTTCTGGAAGTTGTGGTTCCTAACGTTTCGCCAGCATCTGTGGCCAGCATCTTCAGAGGGCATTTGCCCTCTGAAGATGCTGGCCACAGATGCTGGCGAAACGTTAGGAACCACAACTTCCAGAACACGGCCACACAGCCCGGAAGACCCACAACAGCCATTGAACTCCGGCCGTGAAAGCCTTCGACAATACATTGGACAAGTCACAGTTAATCCACTGGTCTGTCTCTTAAGTCCCTGCATGTAGAGTTGCTATTTTCAATAAAGGATTTTAAGAAGCCTTCCCAAAGTACAGTTTTGGTGGTAGTACATTATGTGTATCCTAGAGAAGAGATGCATATTGCTGAAAATGAATCATGTAGTTGCTAGGGTTATAGCTAAACTGTATGTTCATAAGAATTTGCTCTGCTATCCTTATATGTTCTGTCCATACTTGCAACAACTTTTTTACATAATGATTGTGGCTGTAAGAATTGTGTTATAAAGCTGACAAACTGAGAGATAATTCAGAACCTTTTTCTTCTTTTTAGGAATGATGATGCCACAGTACAAACTTTCTCAGAATTCCATGCATGGTAGTCCTGCATCTTCCAATTATCAGCAAACCACTATCTCTCATAGTCCTTCTAGGTATATAGCCTATCATCTTTCCAAATTATGAAGTGTGGTTCTTCGGGTCCATAACAAAAAATATTTATTTTGATTTGATTTGATTTATACCTCATTGAAACCTGTGAAGTATATGAGATACAATAATTTGGATGTGTTTTTAATATTTTTAGCAATGCAAGGAAATTATTTGGTGCTTGATTCAAAATGCGCTGCTTTATTAAATTTCTAGCATTTAAAAATATTATCTTTATTTGATAAAACAACAAAGAACAATATTGAAAAAAGAAAGCAATAAAACAAAATTGTTTAGATATATAAGGCCTTCTCATACACACAGACACACATATATGTATATGAGGTTTTACACAACAGTATCAATATATTATCATATTTCATTGTAATTGTCCATACATAATCTATATCTGTAAGCAACCTGTTCATAAATCATATGTGATATCAGGCCTTCAATCCCCTGAGTAATTGGGACCATACTTTTATGTTTTAAATGTTGAAAGACTAATCTTTTAGTAATAAGGATGGCACAGAGAATCTTTTTCTGTTGTTCAGCTGTCAGTTTCCATGTGATAGGTATGTAGTTAAAAAAAATATATGAATGTCCAGAATTATTAGTCTCAAAGTCAAATTAATAAATATTATTACTTCTTCCCAGAATATAATAACTTTAGGATATTTCAAAAATACGTTTTAATGTAGTGTATTTTCATTGGATCTCCAACAACAAAATGATTTACTCACTTTTTTTCCTGCACAAATGCAGTAGGGTCCAATAAGTCCAATCTTTTTAAAAATAAGGTTGACTCTAATAGCTACTGAAATTTATAAACCAATATTAAAACAGTTTCCCACTACTTGGACATGGGGATCTTACTACTTATTTCATTCAGTCTGTAAAATTTGCATACCAAATTGATTTATCAATGACAAGTATTTATAAAGTGTGTTATTAGAGTTATATAAATGCATTACTAGTAAAAGGCAAAAGATTTATATGATCTGAAGAGAAACCAGAGTAGGGCATTTACTAGAAGTTGTTAGAAAAAGGAAAACTAGTTAACCCAGCTTATGATCAAATAAATGATCCTAAGAATAACTGCAGACAGCTGTAACACAGACAGCAGGAGGGCAGATTTCTAGACAGAAAATTTCTGCAAGATTACAAATTTAGCTGTTATGCTTGTTTTCTGTACACTCCATATGGGTTCATAACAAATATTAATGAACACTGTATTCTTCAAGTAAGTCAATTTGGATTCATACATATCCCATCTTTCCTTTTTTACATTCTCATCTGAAGAGTGCAGATAATTATGGTACAACAGTGTGATCTTAAAAACTGCCAAACTAAAATGTTCCATGCTTTTATCACTAATTTGCTTTTTTGCTCAATTCTTGGTTATTCACTTTGGCTGATCTACTAAGGATGGAAATATTGATAAATAGTGATTTGGATCCAAAGAACCAAGCACAGTTCTTTAGATCCAGAGAATCAAGAAGAGTTACAGAAATACAAGTAGATGGCTTCTTATAAAGTAGTGTCATATGTGATGTTGTATTATCACAATACAATGGAAACATGATGTTTAAAGGTAGAAGTTGTCATAAAGTTTAAGATAACTACAATAGGGTCTTGAAAAAAAAAATCCATATAATAAAAACTCTGAATTGGGGTAACCTTTGGAGATGACAAAATTAATCCCAAATAGTGAATTCAGTACCTGATGTTTTAATAGAAAAAACTCTCTTGTCCTCTTTTGCTGATCAGCATTCTATCTGAAAAGGCTTTTTGCTGCTCCAAATTCAAGCTAATATAGTAATTAAATAATTAGGGAGACATTATGTTTATATTAGTGTTGTTATAGTATTTCTTTGGATTTTATTTGCAGTCGATTTGTGCCACCACAGTCAAGCTCTGGTAATAGATTCATGGCACCACAAAACAGTCCAGTGCCTAGTCCATATGCTCCTCAAAGTCCTGCAGGATATTTGCCATATTCACATCCTCCAAGTTACACGCCTCACCCACAGATGCAACAAGGTATTTTTCTTCTTTTCAGAACATGCTAAATTGTTCCATGTGCATTTTGTTAAAAGGATAATGCCTTGATTAAGTTAATATTTCTTAATAGTGCCAATGGTGAAAGAGGTAGAGTTTGTGAGAGAGAAGTAATGGATTATGTGTTGAGTAAGTTTTGCTCCCTTCACTTTGGCATCCACCTTATTCAGTGCTACCATGCAGGCTGTGGCAGATTACTAAAATGGGAATCCTGACTCAAGAATAATAAAAATTTTACTGGCTCATCTTAGTCGATGAAGATCTCTAACCTGGTATATATGTTTGCATTTCTTGCTTCCCAAATACTTTCTTGCAAAACAATGTAGTGTTCACATTACAGTGTTGGGAAGGATATATTCATATCATGGCTGACATTATTATTATTACTGTTGTTGTTGTTACTGCTGTTTGAAGTAGTTTGCCATTGCCCTCCTAGGGCTAAAAGAGAATAACTGGTCCAACGTCACCCAGCTGACTGTGCCTAAGGCAGGACTAGAACTTGGGGTCTCCCAGTTTCTCGCCTGGTGCCTAAGCCACTACAACAAAATGATTCTTGAGGCTGACATTACTCTTTAGGAAACTTTAATATAAAATTCAGAGTCGTCTTTGGGTAAATATAGTATGCGTGGTATCCAGTGGATACTAAATTTCCTGCTCATTAAACTTCATGAATTTCAACTCAATTTTCATTTCTAAGCATGATATGAGGAACACACGCAAATTGGTTACATTTAGGGATGTGCTAAATTTTCCACATATGAACCATTTTGTTAATTTTTTCCACTATGGAGTACAGAAACATTTTATTTGCATGACACTCACTGTTCTGTAGCAGTGTCCATATTTCATACCTGCCTTTTGCCTTGGATACAGATTTTCTTTTCTCAAGTAGTGACCCTTCCTTCCTTCCTTCCTTCCTTCCTTCCTTCCTTCCTTCCTTCCTTCCTTCCTTCCTTCGTAGAAAAAAAACACTGGGTGGCTTGCAGTATTTAAAAATACACAAAGTAACATGACTGCCTGGACCCCCACCCCCCCAAAAAATGACAGGGGCTCCAGAGACACACTAACCCGAGCCCTGGGAACAGAGCCAGGCCTTTAGAAACTTGTGGAACATTTGAATAGTAGAGGCCATACATATCTCCAGGGATGCTGTTCCAGTGGTCATGGGCCACAATAGAGAAGGCATTCTTCCTTAGTCCTGCAAAATAACAACATTTAATGGAAAGTACCTGGACTATATTCACCCAACAGAAATAATCAGTGATAGATGGTCCCTCAAATAGCCAGGCTGTATACCATGAAGAGCTTTATAGGTGATAACCAGTACCCCGAATTGTACCTGGAAGTTGATTAGTAACCAGTGCAGGCCATGACACATGGATATAAAATAAGCACCCATTACTGTTCTTGCTGCTGCATTTTGAACTAATTGTAGCTTCAGGGTGGTCTTCAAGGACAGCCCCATGTAGAGTGCGTTGCAGTAGTCCAATTGCGAGGTGACTAGGGTATGGATGACCATGTGAAGGGCCTCCTGGTTGAGGAAAGGGTGCAACTAGTGCACAAGCTGGACCTCTGGAGATTTATTTATTTATGAAGTTTGTAGGCCACCCCAGTCTGTTATGATTCTAGGAGGCTTACAATATACAATAGTAAAAATATAGTAAAAACACAGATTATGTCATTAAAAAAATAACCCCCCAGGAAAAAAAAATCATCATTTAAAAAAACTAGAACATCACACAAGGAGTCAGTCACCCCAGGGCCCAAGGAATAGAGCCAGGTTTTAAGGGCTTGTTTAAATAGGACTAATTTAAATCATTGTCATTTCTCCCAAATAATTATATTTTCCATACAGTTGGTTCCTTTAAAAAAATCTTAATCGTACTCATTACCGCCCAGAGTTTCCCGTTGGGGGAGATGGGCGGTCATATAAATTAAATAAATAAATAAATTGGCATTGTTGTGAAAATACACTGCTCAAAAAAATAAAGGGAACACTGAAACAACACAATGTAAGTCCAAGTCAATCACACTTCTGTGAAATCAAACTGTCCACTTAGGTAGCAACACTGATTGACAATCAATTTCACATGCTGTTGTGCACATGGAATAGACAACAGGCGGAAAGCATAGGCAGTTAGCAAGACATCCCCAATAAAGGAGTGGATCTGCAGGTGGTGACCACAGACCACTTCTCAGTTCCTATGCTTTCTGGCTGATGGTTTGGTCACTTTTGAATGCTGGCGGTGCTTCCACTCTAGTGGTAGCATGAGACGGAGCCTACAACCCACACAAGTGGCTCAGGTAGTGCAGCTCATCCAGGATGGCACATCAATGCGAGCTGTGGCAAGAAGGTTTGCTGTGTCTGTCAGCGTAGTGTCCAGAGCATGGAGGCGCTACCAGGAGACAGGTCAGTACATCAGGAGACGAGGAGGAGGCCGTAGGAGGGCAACAACCCAGCAGCAGGACCGCTACCTCCGCCTTTGTGCAAGGAGGGACAGGAGGAGCACTGCCAGAGCCCTGCACAATGACCTCCAGTGGGCCACAAATGTGCGTGTGGCTGCTCAAACGGTCAGAAACAGACTCCATGAGGGTGGTATGAGGGCCCGACGTCTACAGGTGGGGGTTGTGCTTACAGCCCAACATCGTGCATGACGTTTGGCATTTGCCAGAGAACACAAGATTGGCAACTTCGCCACTGGCGCCCTGTGCTCTTCACAGATGAAAGCAGGTTCACACTGAGCACATGTGACAGACGTGACAGGGTCTGGAGACGCCGTGGAGAACATTCTGCTGCCTGCAACATCCTCCAGCATGACCGGTTTGGCAGTGGGTCAGTAATGGTGTGGGGTGGCATTTCTTTAGGGGGCCGCACAGCCCTCCATGTGCTCGCCAGAGGTAGCCTGACTGCCATTAGGTACCGAGATGAGATCCTCAGACCCCTTGTGAGACCATATGCTGGTGCGGTTGGCCCTGGGTTCCTCCTAATGCAAGACAATGCTAGACCTCATGAGGCTGGAGTGTGCTAGCAGTTCCTGCAAGATGAAGGCATTGATGCTATGGACTGGCCCGCCCGTTCCCCAGACCTGAATCCAATTGAGCACATCTGGGACATCATGTCTCGCTCCCTCCACCAACGCCACGTTGCACCACAGACTGTCCAGGAGTTGGGGGATGCTTTCGTCCAGGTGTGGGAGGAGATCCCTCAGGAGACCATCCGCCACCTCATCAGGAGCATGCCCAGGCGTTGTAGGGAGGTCATACAGGCACGTGGAGGCCACACACACTACTGAGCCTCATTTTGACTTGTTTTAAGGACATTACATCAACGTTGGATCAGCCTGTAGTGTTCTTTTCCACTTTAATTTTTGAGTGTAACTCCACATCCAGACCTCCAGGGGTTGCTTACATTTGATTTCCATTGCTTTTTGTGTGATTTTGTTGTCAGCACATTCAACTATGTAATGAACAAAGTAATTAATACGAATATTTCATTCATTCAGATCTAGGATGTCTTATTTCAGTGTTCCCTTTATTTTTTTGAGCAGCTTATTTTGGGAAAGAGTAGATCTCTGCAGAACCAAATAGAGCAACCTGAAAAATATGCAATAGCTGAACATCCTCTCAAACAAATTGGTCACCAAATCTTATTTGAAAACACAGAAATACTGGACAACACCAACAGCCACTATGTTAGACTATACAGGGAAGCCATTGAAATACATAAACACCAACACAGTTTCAATAAAAAAGAAGAAAGCTTAAAGATCAGCAAAACCTGGCTGCCAGTCCTGAAAAACACAGCTTGCAAAAGGTCAATGAACTCTACTCAACCACAGAAATATACAAACGACTCACACAATAGATGTGCTAATCCCACACATGACAGCACCACACCCCCTAATCACCACAATAAACCCTCTCCTAATCTCTTGTAAATGACCCACAGAAGACACACACCCTCTCAGCAGCTATAAACACCAGCAGGAACACACACACCCTCCACTTGGGCACAGAGAGAATCTTCTAGCTGTGCTCCTGTCCTCTGAAGATGCCAGCCACAGTGACTGGTGAAACTTTAGGAACCAGAACTGCCAGAACACGGCCACACAGCCCGGAAAACCCACAACAACCATCGGATTCCGGCCGTGAAAGCCTTCGACTATACATAGAGCCATTTTTACTCACATACGCTGGTTCTTTCACAAAAGACAATTGTGGGACATGATTTGTCTGTATTTTTACAGGTGCACCATTTTTTCCTCAACCGTCTCAGTTTGAGGACCATATTTAAAAAAGTAGATGGGCACTGATTTGCACAGATTACTTTTATTTATTTGATTTAGACGCCACGTGACTCCAGTTCAACTCTGGGCCCTATATTGCTGGCTCAGTACCAAAAACAACAGACTCAGTCCCAAACACACCAAAGTTACTTTCCAAAGTTAAGGCATTCTTGGCTCTCCAACCTTCCTGTAAAATAGTTTATAGTCAATTCAGCAAACCACTAAAGAGGCTTATTTATGAAACGTATGGCGCTAGATGGAGAATTGCCACTTTTCCTTTGTTTCCCTTTGCAAATCCCATGGCATGGCTCATATGTTACATTCCTGATCTTAGAAAGCTGTGAATAACTTAGAAGTATCACTAGTAAATGCTCCAGTACTCGTACTTCATTCCAGACCCTTTATGACCTGGGGGGGGGGGAATGTATCTTGTGATTAGGTCAAGAGATACTTAAACACATTTCTTTGAATAGCTCCTGAATAGAGGAATTCAGAGAGCCAGTTTGGTCTAGTGGTTAAGGCACCAGGCTAGAAACCAGAAGACTGTGAGTTCTAGTCCTGCCTTAGGCATGAAAGCCAGCTGGTTGACCTTGGGCCAGTCACTCTCTCCCAGCCCAACTCACCTCACAGGGTTGTTGTTGTGAGGAAAATAGGAGGAGGAAGGAGTATTAGGTATGTTCACCGCCTTGAGTTATTTATAAAAGTAATAAAGGCGGGATAGAAAATTAAAAAAAATTGTCTATTATGGTATTCAAACTATTGTTCACCTTTCCTGCATTATTTCTTCTTTCATCTACTAAAAATATCTTCCATTCCACAGAACACTAAAAGATAACTGGCTAGTTCTTGCTTCTCAACAAAGAACCAGACCTAGCTGCCTCCAGAGATGTAACTGTTTCTCAGACCATCAGTTGCCATCAACGGTTCTGACATAGTTGGCCCTTCTATAGATAAGGGTCTTTTTATTCCCATAGTGATCAAGGCAGGTTATTCCATGAACTTAACTACAGGTCTTGTTATTGTCTCCTAACTCCAAGATCTCATCAAAGTCAGTCACTGTTTAGGTCAGCAAAATGTCTTCCCCTACCCCTACATGTAGAGCTAGTTAGGCCCTCATGGTGGCCGGCAACCAGGTTGCTGCTGCTGGAGTAGTAAAGCTACAAGGCAGCCCCTTGTAGAGCACATGGCAATAGTCCAACCAAGTGGTGATAAGGGCACAAGTCATTGCAAAATCCCTCTGTTCCAGGTTAGGCTGAAATTGGCATGCCAGTTGAAAAAGACCCTCTGGCCATTGCCTTCACCTATCCATCCAGAAATAGCTTTGAGTCCAAAATGACCCCCATCATGAACCTGCTTCTTCAGAGGCAGTTCCACCCTGTCAAGAGACCAACTGGAGACACTGGGAATCTGCAATCAGCAAACTGTAACTCCATCTTGCTTAGGTTCAGCCTCAACCTGTCACATTCCATCCAGATCCTCATAGCGATGTATAATTGGGAATCATCAGCATATTGATGAAACCGAACCCTGATCTGTTGGATGATCTCTCCCTGCAGTTTCATGTAAATGCTAAAAAGTATAGGAGAGAGGTAACCAACCCTTGCAACAGAAAAAGGGCTTCTTGGCCAACCTCTCATCTCCCTCAATCACCATCTGGACTTGCCTATTAAGGAATAAGCAGAATCACTGTAACAGCTATGCCTCCTATGTGTTGGGCTAGAAATTACTTGGGACGAGCCTAAGGTCACCATGGAGGTTGTGAATTCACAAGCCCTATTTGAACCAGCCCTGAGGGAATGGAGATTGGGGTCGCTCCCAAGACTAGCCTCTAGAGCAAATCAAGGAGCACAGAGGGGGTACCCCCAGGAAGCAGGGCAGGTAGTACTCACCTTGTTCCAACAGCTTAAATTAACATAATAGGCATTCATAATATCTCTGGCATAGACTCATTGGGCACAGTCAAGGTGTCTCTAAAGATTAATGCCTGTAATGGGTAGTAGGAATAATCTTGAGGAACAGGAGGAAGAGGTGCAACCAAGGCAGTGGTCAGATAAAATAAATCTAAGTCCAGGGCAGAAATTCAATTTGAGTAACCATCTCAGACATGACCTTCCCTAGTTCTCATAAAGGAAAAGGAAGGGAGGGAGTTACCACATTCAGACTTGCAAGATTCTGTTACAGACACTTTTTAATAAAGTATTATTAACATTTATAACTCTGGCAACCTAGTCTGGTCTACCATGAAGGGCTGATAATGCCACTGCTGCTTCTTAGACCTGGTACAGAGGTTGGTAAAGGACCCAAAACCCAGGAGAGCAGTGCACTTGCCCAACCAAGGTTCAGTAATGCACACATGTATCATTATGCATGAGAAATATCTTATTATACATAAACAGATTTGATGTTAGCTATCAAGAACCTGACTTCATTGAGTTACACAAGCCCCTTCGCCACGACAAGGCAGTGATCCATGAAGGGGTCATGAAGGTCATGACGGAGAGTTCTGACAAAACGTGGTCCACTGGAGGAGGGAATGGCAAACCACTCCAGTATCCTTGCCAAGAAAACCCATGGACAGTATCAAAAGGCTAAAAGATATGATGCCGGAAGATGAGCCCCTCAGGTCGGAAGGTGTCCAATATGCTACTGGGGAAGAGCGGAGGGCAATTCCGAGTAGCTCCAGAAAGAGTGAAGCGGCTGGGCCAAAGCCGAAAGGACGCTCAGTTGTGGATGTGTCTGGAAGTGGAGGGAAAGTCCGATGCTGTAAAGAACAATACTGCATAGGAACCTGAAATGTAAGATCAATGAATCAAGGTAAGCTGGATGTGGTCAAACATGAGATGACAAGATTGAACATCGACATCTTGGGAATCAGCAAACTAAAATGGACAGGAATAGGCAAATTTAATTCAGGAGACCGTTATATATACTACTGTGGGCAAGAATCCCTTAGAAGAAATGGAGTAGCTCTCATAGTCAATAAAAGAGTGGGAAAGGCAGTACTGGGGTACAACCTCAAAAACGACAGAATGCTTTCAGTTCAAATCCAAGGCAAACCATTCAACATCACAGTAATCCAAGTCTATGCCCCAACCACTGATGCCGAAGAAGCTGAAGTCGACCGGTTCTATGAAGACCTACAACACCTTCTAGAACTAACACCAAAAAAAGATATCCTTTTCATCATAGGGGACTGGAATGCTAAAGTAGGAAGTGAAAAAATAACCGGAATAACAGGGAAGTTCGGCCTCGGAGTACAAAATGAAGCAGGGCAAAGGCTAATAGAGTTTTGTCAAGAGAACACGCTGTTCATAGCAAACATTCTTTTCCAACAACACAAGAGACGACTCTACACATGGACATCACCAGATGGTCAATACCGAAATCAGATTGATTATATACTTTTGCAGCCAAAGATGGAGAAGCTCTATACAATCAGCAAAAACAAGACCTGGAGCTGACTGTGGCTCAGATCATGAGCTTCTTATTGCAAAATTTAGGCTTAAATTGAAGAACGTAGAGAAAACCACTAGACCACTCAGGTATGACCTAAATCATATCCCTTATGAATATACAGTGGAGGTGAGGAATAGATTTAAAGGATTAGATCTGGTAGGCAGAGTGCCTGAAGAACTATGGATGGAGGTTCGTAACATTGTACAGGAGGCAGCAACTAAAACCATCCCAAAGAAAAAGAAATGCAAGAAAGCAAAGTGGCTGACTGATGAAGCTTTACAAATAGCTGAGGAAAGAAGGGAAGCAAAAGGCAAGGGAGAAAGGGAAAGATATAACCAACTGAATGCAGATTTCCAGAGAATAGCAAGGAGAGATAAGAAGGCCTTCTAAAATGAACAATGCAAAGAAATCGAGGAAAACAATAGAATGGGGAAGACTAGAGATCTCTTCAAGAAAATCGGAGATATCAAGGGAGCGTTTTGTGCAAAGATGGGCATGATAAAGGACAAAAAAGGCAGGGACCTAACAGAAGCAGAAGAGATTAAGAAGAGGTGGCAAGAATACACAGAAGAACTATACAAGAAAGATCTTAATATCCCTGATAAATACGATGGTGTGGTCACTGACCTTGAGCCGGACATCCTAGAGAGTGAAGTCAAGTGGGCCTTAGGAAGCATTACTAACAACAAAGCTAGCGGAGAAGACAGTATCCCAGCTGAGCTATTTAAAATCCTAAAAGATGATGCTGTTAAAGTGCTGCACTCAATATGCCAACAAATTTGGAAAACTCAACAGTGGCCACAGGATTGGAAAAGGTCAGTTTACGTTCCAATTCCAAAGAAGGGCAATGCCAAAGAATGTTCAAACTACCGTACAATTGCGCTCATTTCACATGCTAGCAAGGTTATGCTCAAAATCCTACAAGCTAGGCTTCAGCAGCATGTGAACCGAGAACTACCAGAAGTGCAAGCTGGGTTTCGAAGAGACAGAGGAACTAGAGATCAGATTGCCAACATTCGCTGGATCATGGAAAAAGCAAGAGAGTTCCAGAAAAACATCTACTTCTGCTTCATTGACTACGCTAAAGCCTTTGATTGTGTGGATCACAACAAACTGGCAAATTCTTAAAGAGATGGGAGTACCAGACCACCTTACCTGTCTCCTGAGAAACCTGTATGCGGGTCAAGAAGCAACAGTTAGAACCGGACATGGAACAACTGATTGGTTCAAAATTGGGAAAGGAGTACGACAAGGCTGTATATTATCACCCTGCTTATTTAACTTATATGCAGAGTACATCATGAGAAATGCCGGGCTGGATGAATCACAAGCCGGAATTAAGATTGCCGGGAGAAATATCAACAACCTCAGATATGCAGATGATACCACCCTAATGGCAGAAAGCGAAGAGGAACTAAAGAGCCTCTTGATGAGGGTGAAAGAGGAGAGTGCAAAAGCTGGCTTGAAACTCAACATTAAAAAAACCCAGATCATGGCATCTGGTCCCATCACTTCCTGGCAAATAGAAGGGGAAGAAATGGAAGCAGTGACAGATTTTATTTTCTTGGGCTCCAAGATCACCGCAGACGGTGACTGCAGCCATGAAATTAAAAGACGCTTGCTCCTTGGGAGGAAAGCTATGGCAAACCTAGACAGCATATTAAAAAGCAGAGACATCACCTTGCCGACAAAGGTCCGTATAGTTAATGCTTTGTTTTTTCCAGTAGTAATGTATGGCTGTGAGAGTTGGACCATAAGGAAGGCTGAGCGCCGAAGAATTGATGCTTTTGAGCTGTGGTGCTGGAGAAGACTCTTAAGAGTCCCTTGGACTGCAAGGAAGTCAAACCAGTCAATCCTAAAGGAAATCAACCCTGACTGCTCATTGGAAGGACAGATACTGAAGCTGAAGCTCAAATACTTTGGCCACCTAATGCGAAGAGAGGACTCACTGGAAAAGACCCTGATGCTGGGAAAGACTGAAGGCAAAAGGAGAAGGGGACGGCAGAGGATGAGATGGTTAGATAGCATCACCGATGTGATGAACATGAACTTGAGTAAACTCCGGGAGGCAGTGGAGGACAGGAAGGCCTGGCGTGCTATGGTCCATGAGGTCACGAAGAGTCGGACACGACTAAACAACTGAACAACAACAACAATCAAGAACCTGAGGCCTGGATCACCAGCAGTCTTTTCAACAGGTCCCAGGAATGTAGAATCCAGGCTGGAAGCAGAGACTATCACCCAATTAGAAGTCTCTTTTCCACTGGAATGTTAAATGTGGGCCCTTCTGTCACATCTCCTCCTTCTCACCACAACTGGGATACAGGTAGTCCTCGCTTAATAACGGTAGTTGGAATTGGGAACTCTGTCACTAAGCAATGGGGTCGTAAGGCATGATATCATGTGACCGTGCTGACTTAACGGCAGTTCTGGTTGCTGTCGTTAGGCGAATCCCATGTGGTTGCAGTGTCCAGCAGCCATATGATTGCCATTTGCGACCCCCTGCCAACTTCCCCATTGACTTTGCTTGTCAGAAGCTGAGAATAAAGGTTGCAAATGGCAATCTTGTGACGGTGGGGTGCTGCAGCGTCATAATTTCAAGCTGGTTGCCAAGCACCTGAATCACAATCACATGACTGCGGGGACACTGCAACAGCCGCAACTACAAGGACCCGCCATAAGTCCTCATTCAGCACAGTTGTAACTTTGAACGGTCGCTGAACGAGTGGGCGTTAAGTGAGGACTGCCTGTATATCTACTTTCGTGCCCACCAACTAATGGATTTGTTTCTCAGAGCACGTATGAGCTATCCAAATTGACGCCCAATATTTCTCCATGTAACACCAGAAAAGTAAAATACCCCCAACATTTGGCTACCTTAGATTTTTATGCTCTCAGAATGATGAAAAAGATTAAACTACAGGTAGTCGTTGGTTAACTACCATTCGTTCAGTGACTGTTTGAAGTTACAATGGCGCTGAACGAGGAGACTTACCACTGGTCCTCAAAGTTGCGGCCATCACAGTGTCTCCACGGTCACATGATTGTGATTTGGGCGCTTGGCAACCAGCTCGTAATTATGACAGTTGCAGCATCCTGCAGTCACATGAGTGCCACTTGTGACCTTCACTGCTGGCTACCAACAAGAAAGTCAATGGCGAAGCCGGCAGAAGGTTGCAAATGACAGTCACGTGATGGCGCTTAACAACCATGTGGGATTTGCTTAATGACCGCAACTGGAACTGCTGTTGTAAATTGGCACGGTCACATGATGTCACACTTTATGACCGTGCCACCTAGTGATGGAGTTCCTGGTCCCAATTACCATAGTTAGCCATGGACTACCTGTAGTGCTGTTGTAATAGCTCCTTGTTAATATCCATGTGTGGTGGCTCAGCGGGTAAGACGCCAGGCTTGTCGATCGGAAGATTGCAAGCTTGGAAGTTCGAATCCGGAGTGAGCTCCTGCACTCGCCCCAGCTCTTGCCAACCTAGCAATTCGAAAGCATGCAAATGCAAGTAGATTAATAGGTACCACTTCGGTGGGTAGGTAACAGCGTTCTGTGTGCGTCATGCTGGCCACATGACCATGGAAGCGTCTTCGGACAACGCTGGCTCTTCAGCTAACGGAGATGAGCACCGGCCCCTAGAGTCGGACATGACTGCACAAATGTGCGGGGGGAACCTTTACCTTTACCTTGCTTTTCAGAGATTCTGCAATTAGTCTGGTTGGTCTCCTTCTAGCCTTTTCTCACAATCTTTCTGAGGAACTAATTCTCCAGCAAGACCCTAGATGGTTGTGACTAACTGCTTGATATCGAAAAAAAAGGCATTCTTAGCCTTGAATTTGGGTGCCTTCAAATCAGTGTTGACTCCTGGTGACTGCCTGGACTAGTCCCTGTGGTATTCTTGGCAAGATTTTCAGAAGTAGTTTGCCACTGCTTTCTTCCTAGGACTGAGAGAGAGAGAGTGGCCCAAAGTCACCCAGCTGGCTTCATGCCGAAGGCAGGACTAGAACTCAAGATTTCTCGATTTCTAGCCTGGTGCCTTAACCACTACACCAAACTGGCTCTTTAGTATTGAGTTACTCCAGATTAATTATGGATTAATTATTCATCTCCTCTGATTTCCTCCGAGAATCTTTGAAATGAAATTGAAGGCCTTTGCTGATACAGTACAAGTTGCTTGACCATACGGCAGTAACTCCAAAACAACTGAGTCTTTAATTTCAGTTAGGTATAGATCTGGAATTGAACTGAACATTTCTTGTAGACAAGTGTCAGCCATCTTCTTAGTTCTTTTTGACCCTAGACATAGGTTACTGTATTTGTACAAAGAATTAAAATTAATTGCTTTTAGAAATGTTGAAGACTGTTATTAATAAAGTATTTGAAATGATATAAAAAATTCTTCTTTTTAAACTTCCATTAAAGGTGATATTCCTGAATCCCATCATCCCAGAGAGATTTTTAATTTTATCAGTCAAAATAATCTCTGCATATTTTTCTGCACATTTCTGAAAGATCTAGTTTCCTTTAGTCACTCTTTTTTTCAAGATACAAAATCTGTCCTCCTATTCCAAAATCATCTCCTATTCTAATTCTTCTCTAAGAGGTTGTGACATAAACTGAATGTTCCTAGACATATGCTTCATGGTAGATATCAAGCACTTGCATTAAACCAGAGCTTTCCAAACTGTGTGTCGGGACACATTAGTGTGTCGGCTGCAGTGTCTGGGTGTGTCGCGGCTGCCGCCGCCTCTGAACCCTGCCAGGATTCCGTGCAGGTCCTAGCGCCTGCCTTGTGCCTTGCTGCCTCCAAACCTGCTGTGATTCCATGCAGGTCCTAGTGCCTGCCTTGTGCCTTGCTGCCTCCAAACCTGCCTGCCAGGATTCCACGCAGGTCCTAGTGCCTGCCTTGTGCCTTGCTGCCTCCAAACCTGCCCTGCCAGGATTCCGCGCAGGTCCTAGCGCCTGCCTTGTGCCTTGCTGCCTCCAAACCTGCTGTGATTCCATGCAGGTCCTAGTGCCTGCCTTGTGCCCTGCTGTAAGAGTGTGTTGCGAAATGATGCCCTGCTATTAGAGTGTGTCGCGAAATGATGCTTGTCTAAAAAGTGTGTCACCAACATGAAAAGTTTGGAAAGCTCTGCATTAAACGATTCATTTTGTTTGTGCTATCTTCTCTAATAATCAATTGGTTATTATGTAATATCACTTTGCATTCATCATCATAGCTTTGATAACTTCAGTTCAGCAGAGTCCTTCTTTGAGAAAATTTTTCATTAGGTTCTCTTGCCATAAGATCAGCCACTAATCCATCATATCATAAAGTATAACATTAATCCATCTATTTCGTGGCTGCCTCCTCACAGCTCAGAACTGGATGTGGGCTGCTTACCATGAAAATTCCTGTTGCTTAGCTCTGTTAGAAGTATCTACACCACATTCTGGAATATGTATTTGAGTTATAACATTGCACTGAGATTTTTTCTCCAAATCTATGCCACACATTTTCATGAATTGAATTTATTTTTTCTGCATTCTTAACCAATTCAAGTGTGAATTGATTCTTGCTTGGCCATAGGATGAAATTGTGGCTAGAGAAACAGAAATTTTAGCCCTGTACAAAGATCTTAGTTATATCACTCTTTTGTTTCCTTGGCTACATGAATGTGAAGGGGAATTAGCAGCTCCATCACATCATACCAGAAGGAACATTTGCAGTGACCAGTATTTTGTTCTAAATAATTTATTCTGTGGTGCACATCAGAGTAATTATCATGGGAATCTGACTGTGTCTGATATGTCTTTGTACCTGTTCCATGTTCACACATTGGCTTCATGTTTGACTATTAGAGTTATACAGTTTCTGAAAATTTTGAAGTGATGGGGAACATTTCCTTAATTTTGAGAAAAATTAAAATATATGTAATACTTACTCTTAGCAGTCTCTACAAAGAGACAGGTATTTTGCAAAATGCTGATGGGTTTTTAAAGCCTTCACGCCTTTAGATGCAATGCATGTAGGCTAAAATTGTGTAATTTATACTCTCTTTGGAACATACAAATTGTGTAACCCATGCTATTAATATTTTTCCCTGTGCATAACAGGCTGTAATATAAGCAGACATATTGCTCAGAGTGGAAATCAGGCAGGCCTCTAAGGTAGAATGGACACCAGAAAAAATGAACAGCAGGTTGAGGTCTAATATAAAATATGTGATGTGCTTGAAAAGCTGTTAGAAATGTTTATGTATGTGTTTGTATAATCTTACTTTCAGCTTCAGTATCCAGTCCTATTGTCTCAGGTGGGATGAGGAATATACATGAAAATAAGATTACAAGTCAGTTGGGCAGCTCAGCCAATCACCATGCTGATAATTCAAGACATGGCTCTAGCGAAGACTACCTACAAATGGTGCACAGAATAAGCAGTGAAGTAAGAAATTTTTATGTTAGCCTTTAGTTTTTCTACCTCTTAATACAGGTTAATCACTAGTTAAGTTTTATAAACAAGAAGGTATTGTTCTCTGAATTAAATATGTCTTTGTTTAGGTACCTGTATTATGAATTAGCTATGTGCAGTTTTATCTTTATGAAATTAAGAATTAAGTTCATGCTTTTGCTCTGGATCCCATTTTATAAATTAGTTGACTAAAAGTGATGAGTAATAATGTCTTTGCTAGTATTTGTCCTATTAAGCATTGTATCCAAACAGAAAATAATGAATCTTACTCTGATGTGTCTGTGTTCCTATATTAACTAAACTTAAAACATTCCAGTGTAAAGATAACCTGAATTCTTATTTCCCTTTGCATGTTCAGGAATGTTTACATACACTTTGAATTTGTTTTTGTGGTTGTGAGACAACTTATACCTGATTTGGTTATGCCTCATCAAATGTCCTACGTAAGACTTCTTGTTTAAACCTCTCTGTGGTACCTTTTTTACTATAGTCTAATATTGCTTGTTATTGCTTGTTTCAATCTTTGGATGATGTAAAAGGGAACATAGGAGAGAAATGCACAAAAATTCTGTGAATTATATATATAATTAATATGGGCTAATATTTTCTGTTTTCACTGAAGTATGCAAATGCGATTAGATAAATTAGGTACCACTCCTGTGGGAGAAATCACAGGGACATGAAAGGAGCCTCCTTGGGCGTCCCCCGGGCAACGATGATGTCACCGGCAAATCCTTTCACTACAGAAGCGCTTTGGTGCTTCTGACACGAAAAAAAAAACAAGTATCTCAAGTGGTAGATGAGCTGGTCTTTGTCGAAAACCTCTCCACAGAGCAATTTGTCTGACCTTCACATGGTTTTCAGTGTTAATCACCTAGTAAGAATTAAGGAAAACTCCTTAGTACCACCCCCACCCCCTGCCAAGAAAGATCTACCAAAAGCTTTCATGGCTGCCTAGCAAAGTCTAATTTCAGTAATGAAAGTTGTAAACAAAGCAGGGCTGAGATCTGTTCTAGATTCTAATATGATAGAACTGCTACAAATATTGGGAGTTATTGTTGTAATAATTTAAAAAGTTGTTCATTTCTAATTATCCCAGGATGGTGATTCTTCAATAAGGAACACTGCATCGTTTTCCTTGAGATCACCACAGTCAGTATGTTCTCCCGCTGGAAGTGATGGAACCCCCAAAGGTACTTTCATAGTTTTGTATTCTTCTAGTTGGAGTTTTCTAAAAATTCAAATAAAGAAGGTACCTGTTATAGTTCAGGGATGTGCAGTCTTTTTCTGGGCTAGGTGTCCCCCCCCCATGGTAAGACTGTGACAAAAAAGGTAGATGGGCCAGTACAAAACAAAACATATTGTCAAATGGCAATGAAATTAATGTTCACTTTCGATCCCTTTAAAAATTAGATGTTGGCATTACCTTTGGGATTCAGATCCACAAGTAAATTTCTGGGTATATAAGAAGAATATGATCTGAAATGTGAAATCATTACAAATATTTAAATTTAGTATTAATTTTGAAAAATTGAATTTTTAAAATTTAAATATTTGAAAAGAAAGATTAAATGTTTTGTTGCATTAAAATTTCAATATGCAATTCATCTTTTAATTGGGAACCAGGCTACAAATTCCTTGAACTGTCCCCTTTTCTTTGTAGGAGAAAGCAAAATTTCATATTCCTAGTTCCCAGTGCCACTTGAAATTTTAGTATTTTTCAACTTTTGACCTACCTATACCTGTTTCCATTGTTTTGTAGTTCCAAACACTCATTGTTAATTTATGTCCTGGAAGGCCACCTAGTGGGCTAAACTTGGTTCTTTATGGAGTTGAATACTACAACAATAAGAGAAATGGAAGTAATTCTATGAGCAAAGGAAAAAAGTCTACTTTAAAATCTTTGTTCTAAATCACTTACTAAAAGTGTGTGAACCACATACAATTTTATTCAAATAATTTGATCTAATGGGTCAATTTGATCTGAATTTTTGAGAATCTGAACAGTCAGTTCACTTTGCATATTGAGTCTTTTTGATTTGAACAGTTCATATGATAAAAAGCACGTCTTCACATAGGCAATTTACAGGATTTGATGCATTGAATCATTTCAAAGGAATGATTTGATTCAACTGCCTTTTAAGGTTTCACACAGTCCCATCTCTTATGGGCGTAACAGAGATACAAGTCAACCATCACCAAATGGTCTGGAAATCTTGGTTCTGCCTGTTCCTATGAAGTCATAATGTCACTATCCAGCAAATGTAGTGTTTGAAAACCAAAAGCATTAGTTAAAAAAAGTGTGGCCCCTGACCACAGAAAGATTGCTCATCCTTGCTCTAAAAGAATGGAATCTTGGCATTGCTGATTTTCTGGATGAAACTTTTATCTTAATAGCTAATAATTAAAATTATAATGCTATCTTAATTCTTTCTAATTAAATTTTATTAGCAATGATAGATACTTATTTTCTTCGTTATAACAGCAGATGGTAACAAATATAGCATGATTTATAAATCACAAAGGCTTTTGTCAGTCTTCCAACTAAATGGATCTCTAAATAAACAAGTCATTCCTGCAAACAACATTGATTGTGCAAGCCAGATCTATTTTAGAGGAAAGGTATTCTCAACTGGGGAGTTAATATATATATATATATATATATATATATATATATATATATATATACACATACATACACACACACACACTCACTCACTCACTCACTCACTCACTCACTCACTCACTCACTTTTCCTTTGATTTTTACTTTCATGCTAAGCTGACAATAATTATTGTAGGACAAAGGTAAAAGGGGAGTTATCTTGATAGTTAATCCACTTTTTTAAAAAAAAACTTGGGTGGTCTGAAAGAATGCTCATTGGCTCAGCTGATGTATAGAAGATCAGAACATCCTGGATTACTTGATTGTGTTCACCAAATATCTGAAGGACATTGTTCATATTTTTATATCAATTTTCTGCATTGAAAAAGTACTATATTTTAACTTTCATGAGCTGAACAAACTCTTAGCTTAAATTATGTTCTAAGTATTCGTCCCCGAACATGTTTTCGGGAGTGATATCTATATACTTGTTAACAATTGGCATTAAAAGGTCAATGGGAGTGATTTAATTATTTTGAGTTGTAGAATTATAGACTCCATTTTTTGTGACTAATTTTTTTTGTGAATTTTCTATTTAAGCATATTGGATTTTGTTTTACTTACTGGATTTTTTATTCTCTTCCATAATAAAAGCCAGAACTAGCATTAGAACTGTACTAACTTTATAAGAAAGATTGTTTCAGAAAGGATGGCTACTTACTTTTTGGATGGTAATTGACCTTTCTTTAGAGTCTTCAAAAATAGTTGGTTTCGATGCCATTTATCTGCATACTGTTAAACCAAAGGTATGCTTTTGGAGCTCAGAAATGTAAAAGCTGAACAAAAAACTTGTTCTTACTCTTGGTATATTAGGAGTTTGTGTATTCATTCCTAAAAGTCCTCTTGATTTTAAGAAAAGCCCAAGATTCTGATACATATTTTGATAATTTGCTACAGGTAAGTATTTCCTCTTTCAGGTATTATGTCATGGAGCCCATTATGTTAGATTAATTACTGATAAATCTAAAAAAATAAATTCGTATTTATACAATAGAATGCCATCAAATCAGTTTCTCAAATTTGAGTTTATTTTCCTTTGTCCTCTTCCAGGAAGGGAGAGCCATTTATTGAAAGAACTTGTGTATAAAGGTATAAAAATACATGTGGGGATATAGACTCCATTGAATCACCAGTTGTTACTTATGGCTTGTTTCTGTTTAATGGAGAGGGATATATTCAATACTTGAAGGTCTGAATTGATTATGTAGCATAGGATGTATTTCGACGCCCAGAGTCACTGGTTTGAGATGGGCGGCTATATAAAATGAATGAATGAATGAATGAATGAATGAATGAATGAATGAATGAATGAATGAATCATGCCAAAGTTTAAATATTTGTCAGTTCCACCTGTGAAGTTTAATTTATGAAATGCTGCCTTGATCTAATATTTCAGTGTAAAGTAATTTTTAATATGCATGCATGCATGCATGCATGCATGCATTCATTAAAATTAGTTATGTTGCAACTGTATGTCCTTTTAGATCCTTATGTTTGTCAAACCTAAAGTGACTGGTTGTGCTTTGAATATATTTTATAGTTCATTAAACCTGGAAATGTTTTGTAAGGTTTGCATGCTGCAAAATTTATGAATTTCTGAATTGTATAGATTGGTAGAAACCATTCTACTTTGGATAAAATTATTAGAGAATAAATAAGAAAATCAACACTATCCATGGACTGGATTTCAAGAACTAAGAATAGTATCAGTGAATGAAAATGAAGAATAATAAAGAATTTTCATCTTAATAAAAATAATAATGATAATAAGAGAAATTTTGTGGAAAAGGTAGAATTTGGATTTGGGGATTTCAGTACTTTTAATCAAATTTTAAATGATAAACCAGCTTTTAAAAAGTAAATAAACATTTCAGTGGACCTGTATTTTTGTTACATATAATTAGTACATGTCATCAGAGGTTCATCTAGCTTGCCTACAGACCACTTATTTATTCTCATTAAAAATTGTTCATACCACTAACATTGCTGATTTAAAACATGATTGCACTGACTTTTACAATTAAAGAATTCAGGGGCATCTTTGACTTATTGTTGCATCCTGGCAACTGTTCTTTTGATGAGCAAGCTTTCAAATAAAGTCAACATAGAATAAAAAAAAATCAATCCCTAATTTCTTGCAGAAAAAGCTGACAAGTTTTGGAATTTGGTATACTGCTGAATGAAATACTGATTGGTATTTCCTGTTATTTTGATGAATTTCTGAAGGATAGGGGTGGCTTGATTAAAGGGCTCTTCCAGCTGTGACTGTTCGCAGATAAAAGTGGAGGGGGAATTAAGGCACAATAAGACAGCTCATGTGTTGGAAGAATGTATCTTCTAGGATTTCCTAAGGTATCAAACATACATATATTGTGGCATCAAAGTGAAATTGACTTTCATCTGTAGAAACCGCTGAACATTTACTTTAATGGAAGTGAAAAGTTAGCTTGCTTGCTTGCTTGCTTGCTTATTTGCTTGTTTGTTTGTTTGTTTGTTTTTAAAATAATGACAGAAAGAGGAAAAAAATACATAAAGATTCATATGTTATAAAATACATAACAGGTGCTTAAAAATAAGAAAAATATAAATATAAAAATAAAAGTATAATGTCATTACAACAATAAACAATTACTATTCTATATATTTATCTAACACAAATATGTGTGTGTGTGTGTGTGTGTCTAATACAATTATATAACCAACATGCTTTTCCCTAAATTACTATATTTTGTAAAAATGAATTCCATATTTCATTGTACTTATCCATACAAAGTCTATGTCTATGAAGTAAAAGTCTATCCTGACTATTAAGGAGTATCCTTAATTGGATCCTATTAGGCATTCTGATGGAGCAGTGAGCATTTGCAAATTTGAATTGTTCCAGAACCTGAAAATTGCTGATACCAATTAAACTGAGCCACTTAACATTTGTTGAAGTTGCACATGGTTTAAGAAGCAAAACAGATCTAATTAAAAGACCTCCTTATCTAAGGATAAATCAATCATGGAAATTTTCAGATAGATCATGCTACCTGATAAAATATTTGGAAAATATGTGTTCTTCAATCTAGATAGAGCTATAGAGTTCTAAGTCTGTATGTTTGTCTTCCTACATGCTTTAGCTATGTTTATTTGCAAAATATTCTTCAGAAGATTGCATATAATTATCACAGCTGCAGGTTAAGTATTTCCTTTGCTGACTTCTACTTTTTTAATATCTCAAAGTTAGATGGAAGTAAACTGTCAATGTAACTGAAATCCTTTCCAAAATAACTGTACTCAAAGCAGATTTATTAGAAGCTTATTTTGAAAAAAATGTAGAAAAGCAATTCCAAAGACCTTTTATGCAGCTTGTTCAATGGTGGAATTTATTTTCAAGAAATTTTTCATTAGGGATTCTTACCACTCCATCAGTTTGAGATGAATGTAGATATATATATTTTAGTGCTGTTAAATGAATTGTATATTCTTTTTTAGTCTCTAAAGTATACCTGATATTCTAATTAATACTGTGTTCTCTAGGTAATTTGTTTTTTTAATGCAAGACAAAAATAAAATGTAACTGCCAGCTTCAACACTAAATAATGATTCTTATGATACTTTTTATAAGAGATTGTCCATAATTCATTTTGTACTTTATCTGGGATGCTGAAAACATGATGTGAACTCCATATCACAGTTCTGGAGTGATAGCTTTGGACAAGGAATAAATAATATTTGTTAAACACTACTATACAATTACTCATATCTAAAAAATCAAAGTTTTTATATAATTACAGTATCTGGCCTAATGAAATAAAATTGTTTCTTTGAAAGACAAATCTTTAAAAATCTGAGTTTTATGGGTAGATCAGGTTGATGATACACTAAAGGGCTAGATCTTGTCTTACAAAGTAACAGGGTAAGACTCACATTTGCGGGTTAGAAACAGTAGTAAAGTTTAAAAGATAGCTTTTAAAAATGAAGGAGACAAGTACATGCCTGTGTTGTATATATAGACTTTATGTCTGTGAATATGTCTATGAATATATATAGACTTTGTTTTTCAAATGTATTTGAATTTAAAGTGTAGATATTATTATGAAAACTATTAAGTAGTGCCTGCTAGTTGCCTCAGAGACTATAGTCTATCTATTGGTGAAATAGTATACTGATGTTTTGAACTAATCTTAAATTCTCGTATCTGTGATGTGCACTAGCTGAAAATGCAACAGCAAGATATAAATAAGTAATCTGTTCCTACCTATTTTCTGAAGGGCAGAAGAGACTTATAACCAAGAAAGGGAAGTATTTTAGTTGACAAAGAGCAACTTGAATAATTATTGGTTTTTTAAATTTTATTTTATGATTTTTATCCCTACTTGAATCCTTAAATGGACTCTAAATGATATCCCAAATGTTTTTGTGGAGACAAAAATAAGGTAAAAGTTTGTCAGAGAAAAGGAGTGTGTTTGATTAATTAAAAAATGTGATATGAAGTCCACTTTGCTTATTCCTTTGAAATATATTGTCTGAACATTCCCCAATGTGAAGCTTATAAACAATAACAATGTACACAATGTCATGGCAACTACAGTCCAGCTTCTAAATATTCAACAATTTTTTAATATCCAAATGGTGTCAGTCAATCTCTGAAAAAAAGCAAAGGCAAGTAATCTGCTAGCTATTTTTTTAAACAATATATTTTCTTGCATATAAAATATGCAAGCTTTTTATGTTTGATGTTATGTGTGTATGTTGCAATGCAGCTTTATTGTCTATATTTTATTTTGGGCTTTCATCATTATAGAGGGGGGCTAACCATCTTTAAACTTCTTGCATTGGCTGATTTTTGTTTAATCTTTGTTTCTAATAGCTGACACCTTGATCTGAACTGTGAATTTACTATGTCAAAAGTGTTGCCATATTTCTTAGAGTGACTCTTCTGCTATATGTGGATTGCCAGATCGATAGGTATAGATTTTGTTGTAGTAAAGATAATTCATTTTCAGAATTCATTTTTTATTTTGTAAATACATATATATGTATTAATATGAATTATTAATAAAGGCTGTTACATTGTGTGTGCTGTCATGAAAATATGAATCTACATAACTACTCAGTTTTTCTGAATTATTATTCTAGGATCAAGACCACCTTTAATACTTCCATCTCAGCCTCCACCTTACTCATCACCTAGAGATGTTCCCCCAGACATATTGTTAGATTCTCCAGAAAGAAAGCAAAAGAAACAAAAGAAAATGAAGTTAGTCAAGGATGAAAAAGACCAGACTGAAAAAGCTGCAATGTATGATATTATTAGTTCTCCATCCAAGGACTCGACTAAACTTACATTAAGACTCACTCGTATAAGATCTTCAGATATGGACCAGCAGGACGATATGCTTTCTGGTTTGGAAAATAGTAATGCATCGGAAGGGGATATTTCTTTTAATGTGCAGTATCCAGGACAGACATCTAAAACGCCAGTTACTCCACAGGATATTAATAGGCCTCTGAATGCTGCTCAGTGTTTGCCGCAGCATGAACAAACAGCATTCCTCCAGGCGCAACAAGTGCCTGTTTTACAACCGAACACTTCAGTTTCTGCAAAACAACCTCAAAATCCTTTGGTACAGACACATCCACAGGTTTCACAGCATGGGACTATTACGCCATATGATGAAGTAGAATTGGATGCATTGGCTGAAATTGAACGGATAGAACGGGAATCAGCTATTGAAAGGGAACGGTTTTCAAAAGAAGTGCAAGACAAAGGTAAAAATGCTTGTAGTCTAAAAGATAGTTGAATATCCTTGGTATTGGAAAGATACTATGCAATTGCGTTAGGGAAACATTTTTGACAATACACAGCAGGCAGTTTCAAGATATCAGAATTGTAGAAGAGTATACTTCTTATTACGTACTGTGAGTTAATAGTACTTTACAAAGAGATGGCCTCTTGCTCAAACCTATTCACTCCTGTTCACAGACTAGGTTCATAAATCACAAAAAGCTATAGTACTTCAGCATGGTTTAGCAAATACATTAAAACTACTTTCACAGCATCCTAAACTAGAATCAAGCAAACCATATTATGGCTTAGTGTGGTGTGTAAATCAGGGCAAAGACATGTCATAAAGATATATGTAATTCAAATGAACACTAGAACTATGATTGAATAATTCCAAACTCTTAATAGAGGAGCACATTAGACAGTTAACAACTTCAGAATTGTAGAGCAATTCCACTGATGTTTACTCAGAAATAAATCTCATTGTATTTGAATGTAAAGACTGAAATTGCCTTAGATTTATTACCTCAGATTTTTGAAGACCATAAGAACTTCTGAAATCTATATATCAGAGGGAAGCATGGGGTCTGTGGGGTCTGTTTATAACAGAAAAAAAGTGTGAAGGGAGAAATAATACGGATATTAAATATAATATCTAGATATCTATAATGATATCTTTGTGGATACAGAGAGATTTAAATTGTACTTTTTTCAAGTGGCTTTTTAAAAAGTGAACAATTTAAATAGGATTTTTTTAAAAAATACTGATTTTCCCCCCCAAGGAAGATGTTTTAGATATATTTCTTGAGGAAATGTTGAGACATTAAAAGAACGTGTATTAAGAAAAATAGGATTTCTAGAAGAATGATTGTAGTTGAAAAAATAACAAGTGGGGTGGTCCTAGATTAGAACAGGCAATGTATGATTATTTCTGATAATCATAGATCTATGTAAGAGAAAGAAGAAGGAATAGATTATGTAGTATAGTTGTCTCTAATGTGGAACAAATTGAGTTCCATCTGAACAAAGGTGGCAGATGAAACTCTCCAAACCATTCCTGATCAGAGGGAAGCATGGGGTCTGTGGGGTCTGTTTATAACAGAAAAAAAGTGTGAAGGGAGAAATAATAGTTCGAGGTCCTTCATTTGAACTCTGACTTATGATCTATAAATGGATATTAAATATATTTGAAAATGGAAGAAAAAACATGATCAAATAATTTCTCTGTTCAGGAACTATCAGGCTGCGTTTTACTGCATTTTACCTCTTTTCTGGCCTTTTGTATTATATATGGGCATGTTATCAACCAGCAGTCAGGATTCATATAGCACTGCACACTTGGTATTACAATTATGGTCTACATTGTATACAGAAGAAGAAGAATAGGCTGCAGTAGGTTCCTTTGTTCTCCTTATGAGGATTTTGAGGCTGGCTTTTGGCCCATAAAAGAAAGGGCTAGGTATGTCTTAAGTTATTTGCAACAGGGAAAGTAGGCACAGAAATGGCGCAGCAGTGACAAGGAAGCAGTAGCTGATGGCAGTGTATGAGCACTGCTTCCAGATTCGGCCTCAGTATGATTAAGAATCCAGATATCGGTACAATAAATGCAAGTATCTATATGCCCTGGGAGCATAGTCAGATAGTAGGCCCCTTTTGACAATGCTATTGAAGTATTGGAAATCAGAGGGAAGATTGTGCACAAAAACCCCAGGTAACTTCAGAAAAGAAGGCTCTGCCTTGCATAATTAATTAAAACATTTGAACTGTAACATTGGTGATGCAGGAACATACCATATCTGGAGTCCTTCTAAACCTAACAACAGTGTGTGTGATTTCAATTCCAAAATTCCTTCTTACTTGCAAAGAAAAGTTTCAAATAGCCAATCTGATTTTATGTGCCATAATCGTAAACCAAAGTATTAAGTTGTAAGATTTGGTTGTGTACAAAACAGTGTCCTTTTCAGTTAAATTGAATATTTGCTCTAAAGATACATAGCTAGTTATTAAATGTTATTATAATTGGTTCAGCCTCTTTATTATTTTTAGAAATATACTGTGTTGCGTCTTCGCTGTAATGACAAAAATAAATTATGGTAAATTATGTCCTAAAAATTTACCTTATTGCTTGTTCAAAGTACAGTATATTTTAATAATAGATGTTGTTTTTTCATTTGCTGTATAGTTTTTTTTCCTTGAAGAGAGCTTAGCAGACAACATGCCTTTATTCAAAACAAATCTTGCTAAATTGATTGAATTGACACTGTGGAAGAGGATTAGTTGCTCAGTTGAACTGAACATACTGAGATTACAACAAGGGTTTTTTTGTGATACTGTCATGATACAATTTGAGAAATGTGGACTAGAAAACATTGAAGGATTTATATGCTATTATTTGAACATTCAAATCTGAAATTAGACTAATCTTTGCCAGTACAGATTTTATTACATTTCAATATTTTAATTATTACCTGGAACAAGATAAAAATACTATATTAAATCTAGGTTATATCAAAGACAGGCTGAAATTCATTAAAATGTAAAAAATTACGCATGGTAGTATATTTGGGGAATAACTGGTTTAGACAACATAATTTCAAGGGAAGATTATTTAGGAGGTCATAGTTGGACCATGAGTCAGTATGTATGCAAAATAAATACCACTTTTACTTTGTTACAGTTACAAAACTAGATGAAGAAGTGCTATTTGTATCATTGTTTCAAGTCATAAAGAGCAGGGGTCCCCAACCTTTTTGGTGCCAGGGACCAGTTTAAAAAGACGATTTTTCCATGGACTGGGGGGCGGGGTTTCTGGGATTTCCGTGGACCGCGGGGCGGGGTTTGCGGGCAGGAGCCAAACGTGCGCACCAGGGGGCAGGGTTTGCGGGCGGGAGCCAATCGCGCGGATGGGGGTGGGGTTTGTGGGCGGGAGCCCCGTGGCCCAGTTCCTCACAGGTTGGGGACCCCTGGTACAGAGAATTCTGTATGGAGATACCATAGCCAATGAATGGTAAAATGAATTTAATCTCTACATTGTAAATCTACTATTAATTTTAAGCATTGGTTAGAAACTGTTCAAGATTAGAAGCTGTTCAAGATTGTGGACAATCTGATCATTGGAGAGTATAACCATATGGTGCCCTCCATACGATATATTTTCTTTCATGCATTGAACCAGTTGGGAGGGGTTATTTATTGGCTTTTTGCAGAACAAAAATTTCATTCTTCTACTTTAATTGCCAGGTTCTGCTACATATAAACAAAATGTATTCAAATTATCCTCATTAGGTATTATCTTAATTTCATTATAATTATATGCAGAAGTGAACATAGCACTTGAGTTTTATCTACAGTGCACTGTTGTCTATCTTGTTTTTGCCATATTTAAATATTGAAGAACTTTGTTTCCCAGAATTATATATATTATTTCATCACATTCATCTTTGATTAAATGAACTAAATCTAGTTACTCCTTTAAATTTTCAGAGATAACATGAGAGGCTATTTATTTCCTTTCTTCTGCTAGTATGAAACTCTATTGTGCTTCTGATTAGGTGAAAGATTTAATATGTACCTTTAAACTAGAATAGTATTCTACCTATTCATACTAGATTTCTGAACTAATTTAATTTTTATTTATATTGTGTCATTATTCGTGGTAAAAAGTTCTTAGACAACTTTGATATATTTTTGCAATGGGCGGTTAGTTTGGAGATCTCATTCTAAACTATTGATAGTTTAGTAGGTTTAAACTACAGCTTTTACATTTTGAAGTCATAAACAAATGCATGTCAGGATGGCAAAAATAAATCTGTAAGTATCTCAAGCTTGTGATCTACCCCCACAAAATGTAAGAATGTCTTGAATAAAACTTCTTGGAAACAAGAAACAAATGGATTGTTAATTAGCTAGCAGGCTACATGATAGGGGGATTGTCTGAATTCCAATGGTGTTTTACAACTGGATAGTGCTTAATCTATGGAAATCTGCATCTTCACAGAAGGCTACTAAATATTTATTACTTAAGACAACAGTGTGAAGCTGATCATAAATCTGTAGAAGTAGATTTCAGTTAATTAGGGATGTTGTTGAGTTGAAATGTGATCTTTGTATTATACAGAAAACCCTATCAGAGTTTTAGAGCTGAGATTTGTAGTTCTACACATGTACCAACTTGCATGTTTCTCTTTCTCCATTTTGTATTTTTCTTTTTTTGTGGGGGGAGCAATTAGAACCCTTCTTTATCACCTGTTTAAGACCTTGTCTAGAACATGGTTATGAGAGAAAGGTCCTGTTCATTATCTGCCATATTAAGTGTCTTTTTCTGCCTTGGTATTTCACCACATAGACTTGATGCAGCTGGGTTTCTCATTTTTACATTCTTTTTTGGGAAGATAGTGTAACAGGCCAAATCTCTCTCTCGGTGTTTTGGCATTATTTCAGGTATATATTCAAGCCATCTCATTGTACAGAGGAGCTGTCTACCAAATGGATTCTGCTAGCTGAACAGTTAATTGATCCCTGCCCAGCTTGATCCCCAACCATATGAATGTGTCAATTTCAAACATATCTATTCAAGCTTGGTCCACTCCCTGCCTGAATTCCATGTAAACCTGATATTTTGTCTACACCTAGATAATCTCTGGATTTTCAGTGGTTTTCCATAATGTTTTCTCACACATTAAGGAACCTTGTTTGTGTGGTGGGTGGGGGCTATTTAGTTATTTATTTGCTGTAGACCAAACAAAGTTGCATAATACTCTTCTAACAGGATTTCATCATTTTCACCCATCCCTGTTACTCTACCGTACCCATTCTGCTGTTATCAGTGTCAGAGCTAACATCACAACTTTTATGGACAGTTTCAGACATTAAGATCCTATAATTTCCTTCCTACTTCCTCCAGTTTATATACTGGAAGGCTATGCCAAAATTGGGCAATACCAGCTACTTGGATATGCTCTCTGTAGTGTTTCATTCTCAACAGGAGACCATTGCATCAGTGTCAACTGTGACAACCACAGTCACCATTTAACTTGAAATGTTTAGGTAATCTGTCAGTTACTTTGGTATCATTTCCCCCAATAATTCTAGCGTTATTATCAGTTCCACTGCTGTATTAACCATGCTTTCAGCCACTGTTACCTCTTTTATTTCCTCTAGCTTTGGCCTTCTGATGAGTAAAATAAAATTTTCTTTTAAGCATCTCCTGTTTTTGAAGAGGATTAATCAGACCCCAATTCTGATAAAGCTTCCTCCCCATTGTTGGAGTGGGTAATCAAAACCCAGTATCACATTTAGAGGGTATGTGGCCCTACACTGAACAGTTATGCAGATGCCCATATTCTTGAGGCTGCAAAGAAGTAATAGCTGTCATAGGTTGGCCTTATGTTTCAGCTGTAATCAAAAGTCTACTGCGTTGATAGGAGTATCAGTGTTCCAAGTGGCCAAGATTTCATGGCAGAAACAGGATTCTGTAGTACTCCTTCACTCTTTTACACACACTTTCCCTATAAAAAGAGGTACCTGGTTGACAAAATGAGAAGATAAATGTATTTTATAACAGTACTATCATTCTACATAACAAACTACCAGGTATGCATAGCATAATATGTACATTTTTAATGGGGAGAATGTCTCTACATTTATGGAGAGGCTTTCTAAAGATAACAAAGAATTAGCCAAAATATTTGAAGCAGAGACGCCTCACCTGACCAAGCAACACATCGTATTGGTCAGGATATTGTGAACTGTGCTAAAACTAGATGATTTCATTGCACTACACTATCATGCATGGCTTTACAAGGTTCACATGGGCAATTGGCTAGAATGTTGTTGATCTTCCATGGGTTGATAACAATCTCTTCTAAACAACAGAAAGGCAGGCTGCAATAATTAAAAACAACAGTACATAAAATGGTCCTATCCTCTGAACCATCAGTTCCCTTCACTTGGCAATGATTCTGTCAGCCATCACCCCAACTCTTTTCCTAAGGTTAAAAATCATTGTCTAGCTCAATTTTAAGGAACCTGTCTTTTAAAAATCTAGGTATGTACATAAGTGCCATCTTTACATTAATTTTTTACTTGATGTGCTCTACTTTTCATGCTTTTGGAACATTTGAAGACTACTAGATAGCAGATTACTATAGAGAGTTCACTTACCCATTATAGACCTTACAGAGGTATTACAGAGGTTAAATTTCTTCTGCTTATGGAAATCTTTCTTTCAAGTACTTCAACATCCCTTCTTCTTGATTAAGTATATATTGTCCCTGTCTGACTTTAACACAATAGAAGAGCTACAGTATTTCCTTCTGGAAAATATACTAATTATTTTAGTCAGGGATTTCTGAGCTGCCTGAATTGAGTTATTCTTTTTTCAAATACAAGTTTTCTTTAGCAAGATTTATTAAGATGAAAAGAATAATGGTACAAGAATTCCAGTCTTTTCCTCACAGCCTTATGGTGGACTGGAAAGGAGGTGGCGCTCTTTGTTGATAACAGGAAGTCTGCAGTTGATTGTTTACATAATAGTAGCTTGAATCCCTATTGGACTGAGAATCACCAGCTCTTACACTTTTCCTTGTGTATTACATGCTGAAACAGAGCTGAAGATTGAGGCCAATTCTGGGCCTAAGAGGCATCAATGCTTTATTTTCAGATAGTAATTTCACACAGTACTCATCTCTGAGTGTCTGGTAAACAGCTGTTGATCTGAAAAATTCTTATTTTCTTAACACCATTCACCTGTGTCTTGGTGATTCTCCTTTACTCTTACTTATTATTAGTTCTCCTTAGATTTGCTACAGTACCACATGTCTCCATTAAATGGTAGCTGTTGCTCATTTCCAAGTATAAGTTGTAAGATACTATTACATAAAAACTGTCTGTTAGTGGCCTCTACACATTGCAGACTCTTGCTCTATGTTGAAATCGCTTTTCACAGGTGAGCTTCTCTCTGACTCTGTTTCAGTGCAGAGAAGTTTTCCTTAAATCTGACTCAGACCACCAACTTCATTGGAGTAATGCTGAATATGGTAGAAAGCCTCATGGTCTTGCTCCAAGACAAGCCTTGAGCTGAAGGGGACTCTGCTCATGCCTTATCCTGGACCAAGTTCATCACAGCAGTTTGAGTGCAACAGATGTGAGTCCAATTGATAGCACAGACTTGATTTCCAACCTTTGCATGCATCTCTGAAACCTTGATTTTTCAAATATTTCATCATGGCCAAACCCAAGAGCATTCAGAATGTGTATTTGCATCTTAGTGAATTGATCTCTGGAACAATAGACCAGGTATAGCAGTTGCTAGCTGAATTTATCTTTGAGCAGTTACAGCCATATCATAATATTAAAATAGACGTGTCTTGAAGAGGTTGAAATGTAGACCCAGGGATATCAGTGTGGTCCTATTGTAGACAGTACAGCTTCTCACATTAGTAGTCAGGATGGAACCTGTCCGTGTCTATATTACATATTGTGGTTCCCCTTTGGGACAAAGGATTTTTTCTGATGGCCATTCACTTGGCCTGGAAGAATTCTACTCTAATGATTCTTTGAATCAAATTCTGAGCATTCCTAAGAACTGAGACTTGATCAAGAACTGTCTCTTTCAAGAATTTGTTTCACATGTAGAAGGCATAGATGAATGTCATTGTAATACAGCCAAAGAAAACACTGTTTGTATTGCAGCAAGGTACTTCCCTAGGCAAAGCCTTTTGTTCAGATAGAGAGGAATTTTATCTGTTCCTGCTATTCTAACTGGATAGTGAGCATTGGACTGTCCTTAATGTCTGTGTCACCAATGGTTTGCGATTCTGTTCCACTTGGTGAAGGAAGCCTACATTCAACAAGCAGATAATCCAGATTTAATCACACTAGGTAAAGGTAAAGGTTCCCCCCGCACATTTGTGCAGTTGTGTCTGATTCTAGGGGCTGGTGCTCATCTCTGTTTGTTAGCCGAAGAGCCAGCGTTGTCCGAAGATGCTTCCACGGTCATGTGGCTGGCATGATGCGTGCGGAACACTGTTACCATCCCACCGACGTGGTACCTATTGATCTACTTTCATTTGCATGCTTTCGAATTGCTAGGTTGGCAAAAGCTGGGGCTAGTGCGGGAGCTCACTCCATCACGCGGGGCTAGGGATTTGAACCTCCGAACTTGCAATCTTCCGATCAACAAGCCTGGCGTCTTACCCGCTGAGCCACCACGCCCATTTAATCACACTAGTTTTTGGCACACCAGTCTTCTGAGTCTAGCACTGATTGTATGGAACGTTCAGGTTTTCACTTATTTTCCATACAGATCTGTGATATTTTTCTTTAGTTTGTAAGCCAATCATACAGAATTGCTATGAATGTAATCCCCCACCTCCTTATTATACTCAAAGAACATACATTTGATTCTGCCTTTTGTTATTCCTCATTAGAGTTCACTTATCTGCTCTATCTGCTCAGTGGCATTGGCATTCAACTTGAGCCACAACAATATCTGTTGTTGATGTATGTGTGCATTTTCCAGATGTGTGTTTAGTGCCTCTCTGGTTAAATTAATCTACCTTTTTATGACACTACTACCTAGAACTTTGGGCATAATCAAAGCAAGCTTTGGGAGAGATTGTGTTCATTGCTGTGAAATATAGCTTTTTATGATCTGTAAGTTGGCTTGCTATTCACCCATGTGTATATGATCTGCAAAAATCATGAAGGATAACAGCAATTTTGGTTCTTCAAATAGTCTTCTGTTCATTATAAAAGCTATACCCCTCGCCCATTGCCTTGGTACTTAAGGTTAAGAAATATTTCCTCTCTTGGCCATCACTGAACTGAAAGAAAATATGCAGCTCAAATTGGTACCTAAATGATTCAGTTTTACAATATTTTGGCTAAGAGTATGCTTATATGCCAAACTCATAAGTGAATGTTCAGGTGATCCCTCAAACAACCAAATATATATGTAAGCAACTTGCTTCTTTGGTTCTTTGTGAAAACTCAGAATTGAGGAAATACCAACCATGGGTCACTGAAGTATCTCTTACAGTTCCTTCCACAATTATTATCAATGTTGTATAAATGGTTTACAAAGGGATTAGCAAATACTTTCCAAATAATGTTCCACATCAATTATGTAATTAATGTGCAGTAGTCCAATATTATATAATCTTACATGAACATACTACAATTCAAATGTTTTCATGTGTCTACATGAAGTGTTCTATAAAATTATAAGCACTTTTTAATTTAATTTTTCTTTGATCTGCAGATAAGCCTTTAAAGAAACGAAAACAAGATTCCTTTCCACAGGAGGCTGGAGGTGCTACAGGAGGAAATAAACCAGCTTCTCAGGAGACAAATTCTGCAGGAAATGGGTCACGGCCAGCCTTGATGGTTAGTATCGATCTACAGCAAGCAGGACGGGCAGACTCTCAGGCAGTTCTTACTCAGGACTTGGACATTATCAAAAGGCCTGAAGAGATAAAGCAGTGTAATGATGGTTCTGTATTTGTTCCCCAAGACGATGTTATTGGAGTACTTAAACTAAAAACGGAAAACTTCCCTGAAACTCTAAGGAAAAAGTCAGATTCTGAAGGTTTAAAGATGGAAGTGCAACATAATGACAACAAACAAACAGGAATACAACAAAATGAGGGTAAACTGATAGAAACTAAACACTGTGAAAGCAAGCAAGCAGAAGTTAAACATGAAAGCAAACATGAAAATAGACAGGTGGATGTGAAACAAAATGAGGGTAAACAAAATAATGGCAAACAGGAAATAAGACAAAAACCCGAGACTCCAAAACAGAAAAATGAAGTGAGGCCAGATACCCCAAAACAGAAAAATGAAGGCAGACCAGAAACCCCAAAGCAGAAGAATGAAGGCAGGACAGAAACCCCTAAACACAGACATGAAAACAGGCGTGATTCTAGTAAATCTTCATTGGAGAAGAAGCCTGATATATCTAAATATAAAATGGACATGAAATCTGATCCTTCCAGGGTAAAATCTGAAAGGTCTGATTCATTAAAACAGAGGCCTGATGGGCGTTCAATTTCTGATTCTGTGAGGCGGGATCATGATAGCCTTAAACAAAAAACTGAGGACAGGGGTGAATCAGAGCGATACAGAGGAGATGCATCAAAGCTACGAAGACCAGAGTATTTGCGATCTTCAAGTAAGGGTGAACATGATTCTAAACATATCATTAGATCTGATAACACAAAAGCAGAGAGACTAGAAAGGAAACACAGACATGAATCTGGTGAGACCCGGGATAAGCTGTCTTCTGGAGATCAAAGATCAAGACCGGATAGTCCTCGTATTAAACAGGAAAGTAAATTAAGACCAGATAGACCAAGTTTTAAATCACAGAACAGTAAGGATGATCGGAGGACAGATGGTAATAAGAGCAAAATGGATAGTAGTAAAGCACACAGTGATAGTAAAGCTGAGTTTCCCAGTTATTTGTTGGGGGGAAGATCTGGGGCTTTAAAACATTTTATCATTCCAAAAATAAAACGTGATAAAGATGGCAATGTCATGCACGAAGCAAGAAAATCAGAAATTAAGGGTGAACTGAAGAATAAGGTTGAGAAGATTGGACTAGTAGAAGATCTAAATAAAGGAGCTAAACCAGTAGTTGTTCTGCAAAAGCTTTCTTTGGATGATGTGCAAAAGTTTATTAAGGACAGAGAAGACAAATCAAGAAGCTCTTGTTTCAAATCTAACAAAAACAAGTCATCCAAATCAAATAAAGGTAAGATTGCAAAATTTTATCCATTTCACTTAATATCTTGATGAGTTTGACTATAAATATTAAAAGAAAAAAAGTTCCTTCCTTGACAATTAAATTATTAATAATTACTTAAAAATAATTTGTAAAGATATTAGTTGGTTACTTATTTTGATTTTTTTCCATCCATATTGCCATGCAAAAAGTGAACATTTTTATTTTATTACATTAGTTGTGAAATCTAGTTCTGTGAATGTAATAAAGCAGAATCTAGATGGCTGTTCATTGCAACTGTTTAATTTGGGTTCCTGTACTGAGCTGAGGGTTGAAGTCAATGGTCCAAATGGTTCCTTCTAATTCAGTAATTCTAGTTTATGATGAGATAATTTGATCTCTTAATAATCAAGATTTCCAGTTTACACTTGGGCTGGTGACATTGGCCCACTCCATTTTCAGAACAGTTAAAATACTAAAACTCTATTGCTACATTCATACAGAAAGCAAGTGTTGTGGAAAGTGCTGCCTTATTGTCAGTGAGAAAGCATATTGGTTCATGCTGCTGGATCATTCTTGTTCTGTTTTGTTCAGCCAGCAGGAATGGATTCAGGAACTCAAGCTATGCTCCAAGTTTGAATGAAAGGCATATGGGATAATATGAGTAGCTTATTTGTACATCAGGTGGAACAGATAGCTCTGAACTGCCTGTCTCAATTCAAACTTTTGGAGAAGTCCAGTCCCACTTTATTGTTCTTGAACAGCCAATGACAGAACCTTGCAAACCACTCCCTCCCCCCAAAAAAAAGTGGGGAGGAAGGAATTCAGCTGTATATCTTCTCTTGAACAAATTAGAACTTAAAATGAGATCCTGAGCCATTGTCGGGTCTAAGCCTCTTGTAGCAAGCCAAACAATGTAATGTGCTGCAACAAACACATGTACACAAAAAGTCTTGTGTCAGAGTGAATTAGGCACCAAAGGGCCTATATAGATAACAATGTTGCTTAGTTGAGAAGGTAGTTGCACTCAAAAATATCCACTATTCCTTACAACAGCACAGCCAGAAGGGTCTCAGATGAACAGTTTAAATGTCCATTTCAAGAACTTACTTGAAAATTGATTTGCTGAGTATGGCTCTGATTATTAATCAGATTATTAGCCATCTAAACATAATTTAATTTATATGCTTTTATTATATTTCTCTTGCTGACTTAGTTTTGAAAGTACAGTGTAACCATTTTTCTTATTTATGGGCTTGATTATCTTTTCTCAGTTATTTTATTTTTTTATAAATGCTTACCATGACATACATAATAGGTATTCTATCTGAAGATGTCAGAAATGTGACTTTAAAAATTTTTATGTTCACAAATGTATGTAAAAATTAGGTAAATGAAGAAAAGTTAATTTTTGATCTAATAATTTTAATCTATACTAGGTTGCAAAATAGCGCTGCTTATTCTTCAGGTAAATAAATATAATAATTGGAGCTAAAGATCTCATTGCTAACATTCAACCATAATACTCCACAATTCAGTCCCAGTGTGTATTTATTTCTTGTTTTCAATGCCACTTTTCAGATTAATTTCAGATGACAATATTTGATCTTCTAATTTCATATAATTCTTAAATGTAAATATATATTTAAATGGCTCTTAATCTACAGTACTATCTGGAGAAAAGTCTTACATATGGAAGTGGAAATAGATGTTAAAACAGATGAATTTGATTGCAGTTACAGTATATGAATTATAACTTTCAATAGAATGAAAATACGGTTCAAGTGTTGTGACCACAAAGGGAGAAAAGATACTTTTGTGAAAAGCCCTTTGCTTGTATTAGAAAACTGAAAGCATATGTATTGCTTCATAGATATATTATGCTATAGACTGGTAAATCTTCCACCTCTTTGAAACTTACACTGTTGAAGATATTTCTCATGTCTGTGGGTGAAAATCCTTTGCACAGTGTTAGGTAGCATCTCATTATGAACAGATACATTCAAGAAGGTAGACTGGAAGAACCTTTTAATCTGGTTCTTTTGGCTTTGGCATTTACTTGTTATTGTAAATATATAGGGGAAATATGTCTATGAAGGTTCTCAGTCATCCAGGTGGAATTGTCTGTAGCTTGAATCATGTCAACTGGATTTCTATTTTCTCAGTGGAAACGTTTCGCTCCTTATCCAAGGAGCTCTGAAGAAGCTCCTTGGATAAGGAGCGAAACGTTTCCACTGAGAAAATAGAAATCCAGTTGACATGATTCAAGCTACAGACATATATAGGGGAAAGATATTTGCTACCTCTATTATTTATTTGGTTTTGTACTTACGTGTCTGTAAACATTGCTGTAAATGTATGTGAACAGTTGCTCTTTCTACTATAAGTAAAGAATCTGGATCTTGTCAATATAATTTATACGTGTGAACAGAAAATAACTTCAGAGCTGTTGTCCCATGCTAACACACACTACTTGCTTATCCCAACAATAAATTAATAACAAATGATTACAAAGAAAATGCTATGTATTATATTTGTATAGATTCTACTGAAGTAGATGCCTTCTGAATGAGATGGAAATGTTTTAGGTTCTTTTTACAACAGAGTTCTTGTCATGTTTACATTTCACCATACTTTTTTCCATTTTTAATAAATAGAAACAGATAATATTGCGTGTGTTTAAGTTGCTGTAACTTTATTAATAATTTATAAACTGGCTTGGGGCTTTGATGTGAAAAGCAGTATAAAATGTTAATAAGTCTTGTCTTGCAGATATTAACACTGTATTTGGATTTATATTCACTTACAGTTTACTCTTGATTAATAGGTAGCATAGATCAGTCAGTGTTAAAGGAATTACCTCCAGAACTACTAGCAGAAATTGAATCTACCATGCCACTTTGTGAACGAGTGAAAATGAATAAACGTAAGCGTAGCACAGTAAACGAAAAACCAAAATATGCTGAAATTAGTTCTGATGAAGACAATGACAGTGAAGAGGCTTTTGAAAGTAAGTAGAATGATGATTTCTTATTTTGATAATGGCAATACATTGTTTTTGATAATATGTTTGTAGCAATTTGCAAATCAGACTTGCTAATTGAGTAAAGCAGCTTACCCAGATGAGGCCAGGGTAGGCTGCTGCAATTTACTGTATATATACCTCATGTTAATGGAAATACTAAACCTAGCAAGCTATACTGTTCATTAAGTAATCTGATAAACAGATTGTCTACAGTAGGTTATAGGCAGATGTAATTTAGTAAGGCAATAGTCAATAATCTCACTTTTTAAAAAAAAGAGGCAAATGAAAGAGGATACGGAGGTGTAATGGGACAGGAGGCTTTAGGATCAAATTAATGTGCTGTGATTGGAATATATCAAAAGGGAAAACATCAGACTCTGAGAACTTGAAAATTTAGAATCGAAATTGAATATAAAACAGGATTTGAGCCAGGGCTGCAAATGTTAAGGGAAGACAATTTTGTATAGCTTGTATAGTATACAATTGTGTATATACAAGATTTCAAATTAGCAAGATAAATGAATATGAGATTTGCATGTGCAATGGGATGTTGCTTTTATTATTAATTTAAAACCGAGCTATTCTGCAACAGAACCAGTTGCAGGAGCAAAATTATTAAGCTAATATTAAGTTGCAAGATTTCCTTTGTGGAAAAGAATAATTTTCTGTGGGATTTATCCCAAAAGTTTAAGTAACTGAAATTAAAACTGGGAAGAAAAACATTGCAGTAGCTAAGCAGGGCATAATTAAAGACTGAATGGGCATTTTGTAATAGACCCTGAAAATGATAATGTTTAAATATTGAATATTGAAATGATTTTGAAAGTTTTCAATAAGATTTACAAATGGGTATTTCTGAAATTTTTCCTCAAAGACTGCTGCTATGCCAAAAAAGAACTTTGCATGCTTAATTTCTCATAACTGAAGCTTTGTAGATGTCCTTTGCACTTATAACAGTGTTTATTTCTAGCTTCCCGGAAAAGACATAAAAAAGACAGAAATGATGACAAAGCCTGGGAATATGAAGAGCACGACAGACGTTCTGGAGATCATAAAAGGAGTAGCCATTATCATGAAGGAAGGAGGAGTTCTGGTAGCAGTCGATATCGCACTCGAAGTCCAGAAGACTCGGACATGGATGATTATTCTCCTCCTCCTAGTCTCAGTGAAGGTAATAGGACTGCCTATATCCAATTGTTTCTGCCAGCCCGGTACGTTCTGGCAGAATGGGTGCACTCCACGTCACCTCTCTTAAATATTACCATCTTTTTGGGACCAAGGAAGCATGCCTTCTCTGTTGTGGCCCTCGCACTCTAAAACAGCATCCACCCAGAGAGACAGATAGTGCCCTCTCTCCTGGGATTCCAAAAAGCCCTTAGGACCTGGCTTTGGTCACAGACCTGGAGTTAATGTGTTTGTGGGGTCCCTATTGTGGTTTTTTGTTATTGTTACAGTTGTTTTAGCCCAGGCTGTCTGTGATGTATGTTTTTAACAGTTGTTATGATTTTGTAAGCTGCCCAGTCTACTGGACTGAGCAGCTACAGTATAACAAATTTAAATAAATAAATAATAGTTCTTTTGTTAAATTGAGCTGGTTGATATGCCAACCTTCTATATGAAGATCGAATATGTATTTGCTTGGACAAAGGTTCAGTCTGTTTCACACATCCTTTTAAAATGCTTGCATTGGCGATCAGAGCTAATACACCCCATTCTTGAGTCTGATAAATTCTACTCATGATGAGGAGATTGAGGTATTCTTATTAAGTTACCAATACCCAGGTGTTTTGAAGGCAGTAGCAAAATTTTTATTCATAGCCTTAGCTAATAAAGACCATTTGGTGCCTTCAATGAAGTGTTAATTTTATAGAGTTTCTTCCTTTAATATATGTATGTACTGTTATGCACGTATTAATGGTATGCTGTTTTTTTAAATTCTGTGACTTGGTCTTGGACCATAAATAAATGAATATTAAATTTATTCTCATGCTATTTATCTAGATATATTATAAACTATTAGTTGAAAAACATTTGTATAGTTGTAATATATTGCTATAGAAAACATTTCATGTAAATATTTCATTTTATAAATTTTATATCTTTAAAGTGGCTAGAAAAATGAAGAAGAAAGAAAAGCAAAAGAAAAGGAAAGCTTATGAACCAAAGTTAACTCCTGAAGGTATTCTGGTTCTTTATATTTTTTAATGTCCCTGCTTTGATTATTGAATTGCAATGAATTGTTCATGACTAACTATATTATATTGCCTGGGTTTTTGTAGAAATGATGGATTCTTCTACATTCAAGAGGTTCAGTGCTTCAGTTGAAAATATTTTGGACAACTTGGAAGACATGGATTTTACTGCATTTGGTAAATATTTTTTTTAAAGCATACTGTTCTCTTGGCTGGTCTAAACTGGTCTATGCACTTTTACTTCTTTTTAAAAAAAATTATACCTTTGAGACTAACTCTACTGTCCAGAAGTTCTTCATTCAGGCTAATGGCTATTAACCTGGATGCCCCACAAAGAATAATTAGAATTGGTATAAAAGGCATTTCTGTGTCAGGTGTTTTGTTGTGAAGTGCAAATTTTTTCATTGGCTCAACATCTAAATGTTGCTTAAAAGTTGTGTTGGGAAATCATAACCCTGATGTAATTAGTCATTCATGTGGTGTATGAACTCACATACTGCTTGGCATTATATGTGAATGCAGTCTTTGACTTTTTGAAGGAGTTGGTGAAGCATTAATCATAATACGGCTATTCTGCTCCCAATTTATGTCGCTTAAAAACAGTGACCAATGAGTTCCTTAAGACCTACTGTATTGTTAACTCAAGTATACAATGTTTCTTGGAGCACCCAATCAACACAATAAGCTATAAATAACTGAGCAGCAACTGGTTTTGAAACACATGAGGTTGTGGGAAGGAATGATTATTTCACAGACACCTGCATTTGTGCTTAACTATAAACTTTTATTAGGGAGTCATCATGAGTACATCCTCTATTTTGGGGGAAATATATGGAAATGTATTTTGCTTAATCTAAAAGTAGATTTAAAAAGTAAATATTTGTCATAGATTTAGGTATAGTAAGAAACCCGGGACACAGGCGACTCCCATTATGAAAATGTTTTTTGGGTGCACTTTAGAAATAAACTTTTCTCTACAGTAAGCAGTATTGTGATGCCTTCTCTTTTTAAATTAAAAAAAATATACCAATTCATTCTATTAGGCTCTCCAGTTCTTATTCTTTATTTTTACTCTTAGCCTTATTTTTGTTCTTATTCTGGTATACCTACCTTTTAAGTTGCTTTATACCTTTCTTATTGGTTTCAACTCTATCCCATATACAACTCATTCCTTCCTCTACTTCTTTCTTATACTACTCTATAGTTCTTTTAATTCATAGTTCTACACCCCATTTTACATTCCTATTTTTATTGTTTTTATATCTATCTATATTCTGTTGCCTTCTGTGTCAAGATTCTACTGGCCTCTCTTGATGTTCCCTCTGCCATCTCTCTCCCCTCCCCCCTCTCTCCCTGGCCTGGACTTCCTGATATTGATACTGCCATGGCTCAGCCTCTGGCCTCATCCATTGTGCCTCCTTGGGCTCCAGGGAGAAGGGGTGGGGGGAGAGATTTTCTCCTCTGTCCCATACTACTTCTGGACATAATCCTTCCTGGGGCCTGCAAAGCCACTTAGCCTAGTGAGGCATGGCAATCTGAGTGGGGGGAACCAACTACCATCTCTATTACTTACTTCATCTCCCAGATCTCGTGCTGTAATCACTGAACAAATATTTTGTTGATGCCATTCTGCTGATGCCATTCTCCTCCCATTTAATACTGCTACAAGTTTCTCCAGTTACCTGCTGGGGCCATTGCTGCCACTTCACCTTCAGATGCTAGACAGATATTTTGCTGCTATAGCCATTTTCTTTCACTATAAATTTCTGAAACCTTGTCTGAATAGGTTTGTGGCTTTATACACAAAAAGAGAAAACCAGAGAAATCATTTTCTAAACTTTATTTCTATACTTTTGTAATGAAGCTGTCATTCAAGTACATTAAAAGGAAAAGTGAACGTGTATTCTTTTGTTGTTTTTTAGGTGATGATGATGAAATTCCTCAGGAGTTATTACTGGGGAAGCATCAACTAAGTGAATTAGGCAGTGAATCAGCTAAAATTAAGGCCATGGGCATTATGGATAGGGTAAGTTACTGCTTTGTTAAAAACGAAGACATAGCAAATGTTTACGAGGGACTGTCACAGATATTTTGGGTTTTAGAATGCATTTTGATATTGAAGCCATTTGGGAGAGACTGAAAAAAAATATACGTCTGTGTTTATTCTTATTTTACATTTTAAAAATTCTACTATTTCTTGTGCTTCTGAAGTAGTCCACAGTGAACTCTGTCTGGTCTTGGCAGGTTGTTAAAAAAAACACGCTAATTCTGAGGAAAATTGAACAATTTCAGTTAACTTCAGAGCTATTTCTTCTCAATTTTGTCATTTTGACTCAATATGACAATACATGATTTTGGTTTGTCCAATCCATCTAAATGTGAAACACAGAAAAGTAACAATGAATTAATTTCCTTTCATGTATTTATTGTTTGTTTCGGGTTTTTTTAGCTTTCAACTGAAAAAACGGTGAAAGTTCTGAACATCTTAGAGAAAAATATTCAAGATGGTGCAAAGCTTTCTACTCTGCTTAATCATGTAAGTTGTTAAAAAGATTGATGATAAAGGTATTTATTTATTAATGTTCTACCTCCTGAAAATAGTGCAATTAATACTACAGTTTTAATATTTATATTTGGTTGTCAATATCTTACTAGAGATTTTTAGATGTTTTTATATTGAATGAGTAATTATTTTGACATAGGTTTGAATTGCATTTGAGCATTCAGTATTAAATGCTTTCCAAAAGTACCTGAGTATCCAATTTTTAACAGGATATAGTGAACAGGTGCTTTTGATTAAGATTTTAAATAGATTTTCTGTATTCCTAAATATATTGCATTTTTTTCTAAAAGTGCCCATAGTATGTTGGGATATAGTTTCATTTTCAATAAATGGGCTGCCTATATGTTCTTAATTCTGTTTCCTTTTTTAATTTTTAAATGTTCATTGCTTATACAAAAAAAAAACCCTATAGAAAATAAGGAAAAGAAAAAGGAGTCAAGCAGACAACAATAACTTTATTTTTTATTAATTTATTTAACAAATTTATATGGCCGCCCAACTCACACACAGTGACTCTGGGCGGCTTACAAAATTAAAATCCACAATATAAAAACCCGTCAATCCCCCACTCCCTGAAGCGGCTACAACACAATCAAATCAACCATTTGATCGGCTCCATCTCAGTCTGGGGTCCCCAGGCCTGCTGACAGAACCACGTCTTTAGAGCCTTTTGGAAAAGCATTAAGGTGGGGGGCAAACTAATCTCCGGGGAATGATGTTCCACAGGGAGGGAGCAACCATGGAGAAGGCCCTTTTTTGTGGTCCCACTAGATGAACTTCCCTGATAGAAGGGACCCGTAACATACCCTGCCTCCCCGCTCTGCTGGGCTGGGTAGATATGACTGGGAAAAGGTGGTCCTTCAAATAACCAGGCCCCAAGCCATGTAGGGCTTTAAAGGTGATAACCAGCACTTTGAATTGGATTGTCAATCGGAAGGTCAGCGGTTCGAGACCCGAGCGCCACGTGACGGAGCTCCCACACTCGCCCCACCTCTTGCCAACCTAGCAATTCGAAAGCATGCAAATGCAAGTAGATAAATAGGTACCAGTTTGGTGGGATGGTAACAGCGTTCCGCACATGTCATGCCAGCCACATGACTGTGGAAGCATCTTCGGACAACACTGGCTCTTCGGCTAAGAAACGGAGATGAGCACCGCCCCCTAGAGTTGGACACGGCTGTGCAGGGGGAAACCTTTACCGTTACCTTACTATAGCAGATATTAGAGTTGGCTAGTTAGGACAGTCAACTGTATTAGGAAGCAAATTGGAAACCAGTGCAATTCCCTCTTATAATTAACATGTATTCAGTTTTAAACAGTAAGTTAAACCATGCCCACATATTGTTCAGTATTTCCATTTCATTAATAAAGGGATAATTCAAAGGCTGAGAGTAGACCCATTTTTTCAATTCAGGATTTTAGGTCCAGATTTATAATTCTTTTTAATTATGCAAAATTATATTTTCAGCTATACTCCAAACTTGATTAGTCAATAATTCTCCATGAACTGATAAATTCCCAGGTTTTGATGTATAGTTCAACATCACATTTACATCTTTAAACTTATTTTTCTTTCCAGAATTGTATTAACAGCAATGTGAACATTAGATCAAACCAGAACAACTGTAGAGCAAGCCCAAATCATATGTGTTCCCTCAATATAGCATAAGAAGGTTGACATTCATCTCTTCTTAAACATTCAATGAGATGCCCAATAAACTTAAAAATTATTTTTAATTATTTTTATTTTAGTAGATACTTAACACAAGAAGAAAAACAGAAAAGTAAGAAAAGAATGTAGAAAAGAGATTCACAAGCAGTATTGGATTAAATAAAAACCAGATCAATATGCAATATTTAACAATAGCCAGAATAATATGAATTATTAATCACAATTTAAAAATGGAAACATTTCTGTCTAAAAATTCAATTTCTTTGTAGTAAATTAAAATTTTAAATATTAAAGTCTTACATTAAAAGAAATCTAAACTTTGGATGCAGTACAAGCCTATAAATAGAATTATAATCCAAGAATGGTTTCCAAATAAAATTGAATTCTCTGTCAGATTTTGTTTCAACCACAGGGTTGTTTGTTTGACATCAAGCCATACTCCCACAACTTAATTTGGCATTTTTTAATGAAGGGAATTATATGTGATTTCCAATGAAAAGCACAATGTCCTGGCAGCTGTTACCATTTATTTATTTATCGTATGGCACATTCACATCACGTTACAATAAAAAAAACACATAGAGCATAATAAATATGAAATATAAAATATAGACAGGAAAATTACAAACATATGTCTAGGTTACAAATATATATTTTTTGCTTCGGTTGTCACAGTCAGGAAATCAGCAGTCTCCATTATAGGCTCGGTTTTGACACTCTGTCACTATATGTTGGATAGTTTGTTTTTCGGCCCCACAGTCACAGTTCGATGATGTTGTTTTGCCCCATTTATAAAGGGCATCTGCACATCTACCATGACCCACGCGAATTCGGTTCAAGTTTGTCCATATTGCATGGGGCTGGACAAATCCAGGTGGTTTTTCCAAGATGCAGGGCAAGCTTTGGCATTGTGGAGGGCAATTTCCTAGCCAATGTTGTTTCCACATGTTATGGATATTGAAATCATCTTCTAGAAGAGCTTTAGCGGTAGAAATGGCTGGATGTCTTGATCTCAGCCTGTTTCGCTCCAAGCAGGCTACGTCATTTAGTATTGGTAGCTGGGGATTACCAATAATCTTCCAATAATCTTGAAGAAGGGCGCTCTTTCGTCTTGCATCCAGATGTGTTATATGGCTCAAAACAGGCAACCAGTATGTGGGAGTAGGTCGTATCGTCCCACTAACGATGCACATTGACTCATGCAGTTGTGTATTGTATATAAGAAAGCTGTTACCATATACAAAGCCAACTCAATAAACATTAAAAATATTTTTATGAATTAATTGCATCTTAAGATCATAAGAAATATTTAACATCTTTAAAACACAATACTATTGGTTTGTTGTAATAGGATATTCCAACTCTGTATTCCAAAGTTCTTGCAAATGCCCAGTATCCATTTTAATAATACTCTTTAACATTTCTATAGAAATATACTTCTTCCAAAGTACTACTTTCTAATACAATATGTAATTTGGGGTTTCAGATTTTGCAATATCAAAACATGTTTTAAGGAACTCTCTCATTGTTCTGCAATTTGTCCAGTTGTCTCAAGTACTCAAAAATATTTTTAAATTGGAATTGTCCCAAAATGTCAATTTTTCAGGTGAGCAGAATTTGAATTTCTGCCCCAAATATCTTTCAGCCTTCTTTCTAGTTGTGTCTGTAATAGTTTTTGAAGTAAATCACTTGAATTCCACACCCAGACACAAAAACAGAGGTTATGCCATAAGCCCAATGATAAAGTTGGAAATCTAAATTATATAAATCTGTACTGCATTGAATGTTATAGTTGTGTTAGTAACTTAAATTTTAGTCATTTCTCACAGTATATAGACTACTTTCACAATGTGATGACTGAAATTTTATTATTGAATTTTATTTTATGCTGGTTGATGATTGAAATAAAGATTAATAATTTTTGAAAGTTGAGATCCCAGAAAAAAAAGAGTGGTGATTTCAGTATCTCATCTTTAAATGTCACAGGATTAATTAATGAATTAATTCTGAATCACAGAATAAATTATTCCAACAGCGAAGGTAATTGAAATCAGGGCATTGATTAGAGCAGTGCTTTCCAAACTGCCGCCGTTGGCGACACACCAACGGCAGCGGGGGCGCGCACGGCGGCAGGGGCGTGTACCGTGGAGGCACACGGCGGCATCTGCGTGGGCGGCGGCCTCATGTTTTCTGCTAAAACGTGGAAGCGCTGATGGTGCGCCGCTGCCGTTGTCGCTGCCACCGCCGCCATACACACCACCACCGCGCACGCCCCCGCGCCACTTCCGGGTTGTGTTGCGACACACTAAAATGTGTGTTGTGACACACAGTTTGGAAAGCTATGGATTAGAGGAAGAATAATTAAGTATGATGGAGATTCTCTATCCTCATTTTAAATTTATACTATATTTTAAACTAAAATAATTTGTTCCTTTTCAAGTAAGGAGGAGACTGCATGAATATATATTATTAAATCTAGCCAACTGGTATAATTCAGTCACTTTGAGTATAGCCAAATTTTGTTTTAGTTTTAAAACCAACTATAACCAACCATACAGGTAGTCCTCGCTTAACGACTGCCCTGTTTAGCGACTGTTGCTGAAAAAGTAACTTTATGGCCGGTCCTCGCACTTAACTCAGCGTTGCCATGGTCACGTGATCGAGATTCAGGCTCTTCACGACCGGCGGGTGTTTGCGTTGCAGCATCCCACAATCATGTGATTGCCATTTGTGCGCTTCACAGCTGGCTTCTGACAAACGGAATCAATGGAGAAGCCAGCAGTAAAATTACAAGTCGCGGTCACATGTCTCACTTAATGACCGCATCACTTAGTGACAGAGTTGCTGGTCCCAATTGTGGTTGTTAAGCAAGGACTACCTGTATTGATTTATTATTGTTTGCTTTTATCTTCTTTCATTTTGTAAGTTTTAATTCTACCTTCTTTTAGGTGGAATTCTGGTCATTGACCATATAAAGTACTGTTAGAACTAAGCTATTATAAATAAAATTGCTAGAATATTAGGATACTCATGTAAGATTGAAGCTGCCATAATTTGTGTTTCTGTTCAGTTTCTCACTTGTGGAATCAGTTCTTGGCTATATAAGTAAAATAATTTATATAGCAAGTTTACTTGCAGTATTCTAAATCATTGTAATATAATAGAAACCCTTTCCTTCAGTATATACTAAGAGCTGGTTATTGAGAAGGAATTTGAAAAATTCTAATCATTAAAACTTTTCACTGATAAACAAGTAACATACTTATGTGGTATCTCTGTAAATTACTAGTGAGGACTTACAATTATGTAGCCTATTGAAAGAAGACATGACACAGCACATATGTTGTTTCCTTATCTGGTAATAGATGAAGCTAAGCTCACATACTAGGTCACAATACTGTAGGGTTACTAGTTTCTCTCACCCTGTAAAGGGAATTTTAAAAAAAAGATCCTTGAAGGAAATCACATTTGGGATGGGGAAAGCAGCAACTAAAAACTGTTGCTAGTTCATTTATAATCTGTTGTCAGAAAGACATCCTCCCCTCTACTTCTCGAAGGAGAGAGCAGAAGCCTTTTCAATTTATTTAATTAAATTCCTTGGGATATTTAACTAGAGATAGTTAATCTCTCTCATCAATATTCTTTAACAACATTTAGCACTTCAAACTGGAGATTACCTACCTGGCTTGGTTTTTCTAGTCACAAATTTAATTTTCTGTTGATGTTCTTTCAATATTGCTATAGGGTTTCCGTTTTATTTTCAAAAACCTTTAACCCAGGGCTTTTCAAAGTGCCGCCGCTGGCAACACACCCGGCGGCCGCGCGGGGGGGCGTGCGGCAGCACGTGCACACCGTGGCGGAGCGGGAGGGCCGTGCGGCGGCGCGGGGGCATGCGCCGCCGCTTCCGGGTGGTGTGGCGACACACCACGCTGTGTGTGGCGACACACTTTTGTGTCGCGACACACAGTTTGGAAAGCTCTGCTTTAACCCATGGACGAATATAAATTGTAGGAGAGCCATATTAGTCTGTGGTAGCAAAACAAGGAGGAATTTGGCAGCACCTTTTCTGACTAACACATTTTATTAAAAGGCTTAACCTTATGTGAGCTAGAGCTCACTTCATCAGATGCATGGAGTGGCTAAACTGATGTAGGATTTAAATTGGGATGAGGTGTGGAGGGGGAAGTAGGAGAAGACAGGTTGGTTATGGAGATGCAGGTTGCATGTGAGACAGATTACAAATGTTTAACATATTACAGTTAACAATTGTACAGTTAATTCTCTCAGTTAAGTATCTCTGTTGGGGGAGATGGGTGGTGATATAAATTAAAAAAACAAACAAACAAACAAATAAAGACTGTAGCTTGAATCATGTCAACTGGATTTCTATTTTCTTAGTGGAAACGTTTCACTCCTTATCCAAGGAGCTTCTTCAGTCTGAGTGAAGCTCCTTGGATAAGGAGTGAAACGTTTCCACTAAGAAAATAGAAATCCAGTTGACATGATTCAAGCTACAGACAATTCCACCTGGATGACTGAGAACCTTCATAGACAAACAAATAAAGAAGCAAGCTGCAGTGGTAACCATGGTACCTGCTTCAGCCCACTACTATCATACATATCCAAGCACAATTTGGGGCAGGGGAGGAAACCTTCTCTAGCATTCCCTCAACCCTACCCATCACACTGCCTTGTGATGGCACCACTGCTGTCATAGGAAGAGCTGATGTGTTTCTAAAGTCAAATTTCTGTGCACCTGTCACTAATCCATTTTCTTGAGCAGCAGACTTCGTTTTGGACCTCTGTCTGATGTTTGCCTACCTCTAACTGCTCTTCTTCTTCTGCCAGTTGTTTCTTGGGAGTAGGGTTTTTATAGAAAGGAATATATTCCAAAAGTGTGGGAAGGGAAGAGGGACCCCAAAAGGAAACCAGAAATGGTTGTATTGACTGTGGGTTTGTATGTGTGTTTTTAGCCTCATGAGCAATACAACAGTACTGTTAGAACTAATCCACAGATAGCACTTATCTGGAAGAATTCCCCCAATTAAACAAGCATACCTTACCTGGAAAGGGATCTCTTTTCCTGAGAGGAGGGGATGTCCTTTTAAACCTTAAAGAGGAATTAATTGAAAAGCATAGGAGGGGAAAATCACCTTTCTTTCTATCCTTAAACTAATATCCATTACAAGGATTCAAAACTAGAATATTCATAGGGGTAAGCAGAGATCTGCAAAACACAGAAAAAGTGAAAAGTAGTGAGCAAAAGTAATTAAAGGAGAAAAAAATATATACAGTGCATTTGGAAAGTATTCAGACCCCCTTCACTTTATTCAATTTTGTTATGTTGCAGCCTGATACTACAATTGTTCAAATTCATGTTTTGTCTCATTAAGCTACACTCAGTACCCCATAATGACAAAGTGAAAACAGAATTTCAGAAATGTCTGTAAATTTATCAAAAAGGAGAAACTGAAATGTACATAAGTATTCAGACCCTTTGCAACAACACTTTAAATTTAGCTCAGGCGCTTCCCATTTCTCTTGATCGTTGCTGAGCTGTTCCTACACCTTGATTGGAGTCCACCTGTGGTAAATTAAATTGATTGGACATGATTTGGAAAGGCACACACCTCTCTATAGAAGGACAATACATACTGTATCAGAGCAAAAGCCATGAGGTCAAAGGAACTGCCTGCAGAGCTCAGAGACAGGATTATTGCAAGGCACAGATCTTGGCCTCAATTCTAAATGTTATGTCTGGAGGAAACCAGACACCGCTCATCACCTGCCCAATACCATCCCAACAGTGAAGCATGGTGGCAGCATCATGCTGTGGGGGTGTTTTTCAGCAGCAGGGACTGGAAGACTGGTCAGGGTTGAGGGAAAGCTGAATGGAGCAAAGTACAGAGATATCCTCAATGAAAACCTGTCCCACAGCACGCAGGACCTCAGACTGGGCCGAAGGTTCACCTTCCAACATGACAACGATCCTAAGCACACAGCCAAGACAACACAGGAATGGCTTAGGGACAACTCTGTGAATGTCCTAGAGGCCCAGCCAGAGCCCTGACTTGAACCCTATTGAACATCTCTGGAGAGACCTGAAAATGGCTGTCCACCGACAGTCCCCATCCAACCTGATTGAGCTTGAGAGGATTTGCAAAGCAAAATGGCAGAAAATCCCCCAATCCAGGTGTGCAAAGCTTGTCGCGTCATACAGAAAAAGACTCGAGACTGTAATTGCTGCCAAAGGTGCTTCAACAAAGTACTGAGTAAAGGGTCTGAATACTTACGTACATGTGGTATTTCAGTTTCTCCTTTTTGATAAATTTACAGACTTTTCTGAAATTCTGTTTTCACTTCGTCATTATGGGGTACTGAGTGTAGCTTAATGAGACAAAACATGAATTTGAACAATTGTAGTATCAGGCTGCAACATAACAAAATTGAACAAAGTGTAGGGGGTCTGAATACTTTCCGAATGCAGTGTAGTTAAATCTAGTTTATATCAATGCTATTCAATATGCCTCTTTATATCTTTCTATCCTGGTAAACCATTTTTGCTTCCGCCACACCCATACATCGCTTCATACACAGCCCTTTATTCTTTAAATTTCCTCTGTCTCTCTTTTGTGAGGACTTCATCAGCTTCTTTGAACCAAGAATTTCTGTTTTCCCTTTCTTTTCAGCCCATGTACTCTTCCTTCATACATTTGTTTTATGGTTTGATCCTCCTCCATTCTCTCTGTACGATCAAACTATCTCAACATATTTCTTTTGTGCTGGTCACTCACTTTTGTAGTTAGTCCACATTCATTCTGTACTCATTAGTTGTTTAATGTGTGTGTGAAGCTTGCATCCAAGTTGCACAGCCCCAACTTCATATTTTAACATTTTTTCAGTTATACAATCAACTCCTGCAGCTTATCCATTTTTCAATATTCTCATAGAATATATTGCTTTCTTACCATTTTTTTTCTTGGTCACTAAAAATAAAACTTCATTTTGAAAAAAAACTTACTCAAATAGGATAGGAATACCATGAAGATTTCCTCAGAGGCAGGTAGCTAATGAAGTTGCTATAGCAGCAGCAATGCATTCAGTCTGTTGCATATAGTTGTCTTTTCCAGCAACAAGAGTCTTGATCCAAAATGGCTCTTCACTTGGCAATGTGCTACTTTAATGACAGCTACTTTGAACAATTCTACATCCTACAGATTTCCCTATCCAGTCTAAGCAATAAAAATAGAAACATGACCAGTTCTTCTTACTGTATTGTCAGTCTAGAAAAAATGTAAATACAAAAAAGCAACCAAATTATAAATCTCAGTATAAAAGTCTGATTGCAGCATTCAGTGAGCTTGAAAAGCAACTTTCAAACATGAGTGTGTTGTTTCAAATTAAAATACTCAAAATGACCATTTCAAGGTAGAAATATTTTGTACACACAAGTTGATCAGCTGTTGCCCTAAAGTGCCTGTAAGTTTTATTATACATTGCAACTCCATGTGAAGGTGCAAATTGAGCAGCTAAAATACATTCTCAAATTTTGTATGTAGATTAAAGATCACCTACAGTACTTTTGGTTAGCAGAACTATTAGCTTATTATGTAGAATACTCATGATATGGAAACATAGGAACTTGTCTTATACTGAGTCCGATCATTGCTTTGTCTACCTTAGTTTGCCTATGTTGAGTAGCAGTGAGTCTCCATGATTGCAGAGAGGAATATTTCTTAGTTTTTTGTAGACATCAGGTATTGTATTTGGATATTTGCTTACAAGCTGTATTCTGTTGCTGATTTGGGACCCTTCCCAGCTAGGAGAAGGAACTCCAGAATCAAATCCAGAAGACGATAATAGTAAATTATCTCTGTAGTTACCAAGAAGATTATACAGATGTGGCTGAAATATTGGGTGCAGATGATGATTGCAAGACACTTCTCTTCTAGTTACTGGGGAAGAGCTTTCATTATTAGATGATGAGGTTCACAGATTAAAACTACAAGGAAGTTTAATAACTAATGGTGCCCAATTGAAAGAATTGCATGTTTTATAAGTATGGTTTGAACATAGAATGTGAGAAGCATGAACCAAGAAAAACTTTAAATTGTCAGTGTGAAAATGAAGCATACAGATAGTTCTCGTTTAATGACCACATTTGGGACTGGCAGCTTGGTCGTTAAGCTAAGTGGTCGCTAAGTGAAACTGCAACTGTGCTTATGATCTTACTCCAACTTTCCTTTGCTTTGCAGACCTGCAAAGGTCATAAATGCAAGGATTGGTCATAAAGTTACTTTTTCATCACCATCGTAACTGTAAACCGTTGCTAAATGAGGCAGTTGCTAAATGAGGAATAACTGTACCTAGTTAGATGCTTGGGAATAAATGAATTCAGGAATTATGTAGAAATCAAAAACAGAAGCAAATAGCAGAAGTTAATAATTACGTTATTTTAGATGTAGGTAATGGGACAGCATAGCTGGTAACTAGAAAAATAAGTTTAAGAAACTTTTTTTTCATAGAAGAACATGGAGGGGAGAATACTTGATTTAAGCCTATTGAGTGATTTTTAAAACTTAGATTTTTCCATATTGTTGCTATTTAGAAGCAAATGTAAGGCTAATGATCTTAATTTTTTGGCAGAATAATGATACTGAAGATGAGGAAAGATTATGGAGAGATTTGATCATGGAGAGAGTCACAAAATCTGCAGATGCCTGTCTTACAGCTATCAACATTATGACATCACCCAACATGCCCAAAGCTGTATATATTGAAGATGTAATAGAAAGAGTTATTCAGTACACTAAGTTTCACTTGCAGAACACACTTTATCCTCAGTATGATCCTGTTTATCGATTGGATCCGCATGGTGGTTAGTATAAGAATAAATAGATATATTGTCCTGAAAGGCTAATGGCATTTTAATTGGAGGTAGGAATGTTACTGTCTGCTATTATGTTAACAAAGAAGCATGGAACTACACTGGCTACTTCAACATTTCCCTTAAGTAAAAGTGGGTCTTTATTTTCTTGTTTTCATTTTTCAAAGGCCCAATTTCAATATATTTCCTCTTTCTGCCTTAACTTTTTCCATTCATTTTGAAATATTCTACTGCTTGTTCTTTGTTATACATTATCATGCTCAATTGTCAGCCACTTTATTTTTGATCTTTATTTCACTTGTTCTGTACCACTGAAAAACCTATTAGCAAAGTTGGTTAATGTTACCAAATCCTTAATTTGTATATACCTGTTTTATAGCTTGCCTTTCTGTCATCTATAATACTGGTCATTCTGTTTTTAAACCATTAGTTTTACTGACATCATTTTAACTTAAGCCAGAACCAAATTCTTGAGGAGGTTCCTACAAACATATTTTCCTGCTACTCATCCATTTTGATAAAATTAACATACATAATTGAACAAAGCTAATGCCTTATTAAGTTCTTGCTTTAGAAGCCGTCTTAGCCCCTATTATATAATCCACCTGATTTTTTTCCAATTGATTGGGTCAATTATGATTGATAAAAAGAGAAAAATATAAACCTTAATAAAAGTTTTGTCTCTGCTCTGATTTGTAATATTGCTAAAATGCAGTTTGATTTGATTTTTTTCTAGGTGGTATATTAAGCTCAAAAGCAAAGCGTGCCAAGTGTTCCACTCATAAACAGAGAGTAATAGTGATGCTATATAACAAAATTTGTGACATTGTTAGTAGTTTGGCTGAATTACTAGAGATACAGCTTCTAACTGACACTACAATTCTTCAAGTAAGTTTGATCCATGTAATTCTGATTTTTTTCCTGCACATTTTCCTATAACTTTATCCTTCAGTGGGTATTTGAATAACTAGAATAGATATTTCTACAGTGCTTAATAACAAAGCTTTAAACTGTTAGTCTGCTAGAATAATTCTATATAGTATTGTGGAAACTCAGTTCTGAATATAATAAGAGTAGACAAAAATATAATTTTGAAGATTTAGTAACTGCAGGTTTTCTATCTGGCCAACAGTCTTGTAAAACATTTGGCTTTTAACCACTGCCAACTCTCTATTTACAGCTTCCACATCTAAATTCTTAAATGTTCCTCTTATAAAGGAATTATACATTGTTTGAACATGCTTCCTCATAATTGCATTTCACTGGGCTAATGTGGAAAAACAGAAGTAGTATAAAAACAAAGAGATAAATTGGTTTTTCCCTTCCAATCTGACACTTAAATTTCTTTAAACTTAGAATTAATTTTTTTTAATTGTAACTGTAAACTGTCACAACTACCTCATTTTAAAAATGGAGTATACAATTTAAAAAGACAAACAATGGCTGCATTTAGCTTAAAGCATTTTTATCAATTTGTCAAGCATAATGAATTTACCTTTTCTCTTTTTTTGTTTATAGATTTCTTCAATGGGAATAACACCTTTTTTTGTAGAAAATGTCAGTGAACTTCAGTTGTGTGCCATCAAACTAGTCACTGCAGTAAGCATACTATTTAAGCTAATATTTAATTTAAAAAATAATGATTTCTGGTTATGTGTGTTTATGTATGTAAAACAATAAGGGGTTCATGAGTTACTTAAACTATTTATTTAGCAACAGCAGTCCATTTCAAAACTTTCCTACACTGTAGTCACCAAAAAACATTGTAATTTTTAAAAAAGCAGTGTGCAAGTGCCAGAATGTAATCTACCTCTGGCATAGATTATCCATTCAGCAAAGAGGGAAGTCTGATTATTGCTGCAGCTGCAGATTTCAAGATTTGTCTGAATGACTCTAAAATATTTTTAAATCACCTTTAGGATAAATAGCTAGTGAGGAAAGTCCAAAATAGGATTGGTAGTTTATTTGGAAGAAACAGAAAAAAACTATTATATTTTCCATTGTATGCTTTTCCTTTATAAAGAACAATATTTAAAAAAAAACATTGATTTTAAACAGGTTTTCTCAAGATATGAAAAACATAGGCAATTGATATTAGAAGAAATTTTTACTTCACTTGCAAGGTTACCAACCAGCAAAAGAAGTTTGAGAAATTTCAGGTAATATATGGCAGCAAAATACCTATCTTATGCTATATGTATCTTTTATGCAGTATATTTTTAAGAATTTTTAAAATGTTTAATATGTGCTTACCTCTTCCACTGGAATATGGAAATTAATATATGTTTAACTTAATTGGCCCTGTGTTAGTTTCTGATGAATGGACACATAAGGATTATTGATTTGTAGTGCTGGAATTTGATGCTAAATTACTAGGGCAAGGCTTTTGTATGTAATTGAGATGGTTATAGAACAAAAAAATTAAAATAGTAGACGAGTGGGGGGAAAGAATCATATTCTCATTGCCACTCAGTCTATCAGAACTGGGGCAGGTTAGAGATTTTATTTAATAAAATAAGTACTACATATACTCTACGCGATAGGGGTGTGGTGGCTCAGCAGGTAAGACGCCAGGCTTGTTGATCGGAAGATCGCAAGTTCGGAGGTTTGAATCCTTAGCCCTGCATGATGGAGTGAGCTCCAGCTCTTGCCAACCTAGCAATTCGAAAGCATGCAAATGCAAGTAGATTAATAAGTACCACTTCGGTGGGTAGGTAACAGCGTTCCGCGTGCGTCATGCCGGCCACATGACCACGGAAGCGTCTTCGGACAACGCTGGCTCTTCAGCTAACAAACGGAGATGAGCACCGGCCCCTAGAGTCGGACACGACTGCACAAATGTGCGGGGGGAACCTTTACCTTTTTATACTCTATGTAAATTAGTCAGTACATACAAACTCTGGAGTGATTTGTTTTGGTGGCTAAATGGAATGTCAGTTAAGAAAGAACCATTCTACCAGTGCAATGGAATAAATACAATATTACCTTAAAACTGGCCAGACCTGGTTTCACGTTTCCCACTAACTGGTTACTATGTCTATGTCTTAGTTAAACCTACCTCACAAGCCCATTGAAAAAGTAAAAAGGAGGAAAGAGAGAACCATGTATGAAATCTAGCCTTTACACAAAGGCTGGGATAAAAATGTGATTTTTCAAAAAAATAAGTAATTGTTAAAGAAGGAAGATTTTTAATGTGACAGAATGCTTGAATTTCATTGTGAATGAAAATGTTAGTTTTTGTTGCATTATTTGTTCCAGTCATATCCTAGGTTTTGTATATTACACTCTGTGGGACTGTTGAATACAATAGCTTTCTATTTGCAAATCAGATCGGAAGTGTACTCATAGTAATGGAAGCCATCTGAAAATTTGTCACAGATTCAGATGTTTGTTGTTGAGTTTACTCTTGATAAGCAGTAAAGAGTTTTATGTTTATTCAACAGATTGAACAGCAGTGATACTGATGGAGAACCTATGTATATTCAGATGGTGACTGCATTGGTCTTACAATTAATTCAATGCGTTGTGCATCTACCATCAGGTGAAAAAGATTCTAATTCTGAAGAGGAATATAATAAAAAGGTGAGTCAGTTTTGAAAGTCTGTAACTGTCCCTATGATTATATGAGCCATATAATCATTTAGGGGATAAAAATATAATAATAATAGGAGCACATAACAAGTAAAGGAGAAAGTTAATGGCAGTTGATAAAGAAGACACTGAAGAAACTATTTAAAGAGAAGGAAGCAAATAAAACTGGAGAAAGCAGAGAAAGAAGGATAAATATGGGAAACAGAACTGATAGATTTAAGGAAATGTAACTGTAGTGAAGTGAAACGTATCTTTTCCAACCCCTCAATTCAGTTATCTGAGCTTCTCCCTGTTGCTAGGGTTCAAGAAAAACATAAATCCCCTCTTTCCTTCTGACTTTACTGTAACATTATAAATTATATTACAACTCCAATATCTTAGACTTGTAATTGTTGTGGCACATAAGGACTAACTCAATGAGCAAACTGTCCTGACAGAGAAATATTACATTAATTCATATAAAAATATTTTTAGAGACCAAATCAAGCCAAGGAATAAATTGCATACAACTAGAAAAAAAATCCCAAATACATCTGTCTAATCACAGCCTCATATTTAAATGGCTATCCCCCCTCCCATCCCAAGCGAGGAGGCATAACCATGTCTTCACCCCATTCCAGAAGGCCGGGAGAGGGGGGGCCTGATTTCCTGCTCCTAAAAGGGCTTTAAATGTAAAACCCAGCACATTGAATTGGGCCTCAACCTACTGGCAACCAATGCAGTGTTTTTAAAATTGCTGTTACTTTAAACTAGCATGGTTGATTTACTAGCAATCTAGCTACTGCATCATGTACCAGTTCTGCAGGTTCAAAGTCATCTTCAAACACAACCCCACTTACAGTGTGTTATAATATATCATTGCCTCTTAATTGCATGTAATGTAAAAGATAAATATTCTTCATAGTTTTTACATCACAGCATTATTACCACTTTGCTCCTCCTCATCTATGGTGAGAACTTGTATGTATTGCATCTGCTGTTACATAAATTTCAATACACATTCAGTAACAGTGTTTTGTTTTGGTTTGGTTTGGTTTGGTTTAGGTGGATCAGGATGTCCTCATTACAAATTCATATGAAACAGCTATGAGAACAGCACAAAACTTCCTTTCTATTTTTCTCAAGAAGTGAGTAGAACTCAGATTGTGTATTGTAGGAATTATTTTTATTGAGTAATTGTAATTTATTCCCATATTTTTTTTAAAAAAACCTTATATTCTTTAAGACAATGTAGAAATGGGAACCAAGCTAGAGATGGGTCTTACTTGTAATTGCACAGCTCATTGAATATGTTGCTGAAAATAATGTAGAAAATTAAGCTGATAACTTCAAAGAAAATATTAATTTAAAGCTGGAGACCATTCAAACAACATCTATCTATCTATCTATCTATCTATCTATCTATCTATCTATCCTTCCTTTATTATTTTTATAAATAACTCAAGGCGGTGAACATACCAAATACTCCTTCCTCCTCCTAGTTCTCCCACAACAACCACCCTGTGAGGTGAGTTGGGCTGAGAGAGAGTGACTGGCCCAAGGTCACCCAGCCGGCTTTCATGCCTAAGGCGGGACTAGAACTCTCAGTCTCCTGGTTTGCTGTTGGCTCCTTCCTAGGGCTGAGAGAGAGGGACTGGCCCAAGGTCACCCAGCCGGCTTTCATGCCTAAGGCGGGACTAGAACTCTCAGTCTCCTGGTTTGCTGTTGGCTCCTTCCTAGGGCTGAGAGAGAGGGACTGGCCCAAGGTCACCCAGCCGGCTTTCATGCCTAAGGCGGGACTAGAACTCTCAGTCTCCTGGTTTGCTGTTGGCTCCTTCCTAGGGCTGAGAGAGAGGGACTGGCCCAAGGTCACCCAGCCGGCTTTCATGCCTAAGGCGGGACTAGAACGCTCAGTCTCCTGGTTTCTAGCCCGTTGCCTTAACCATTGGACCAAATCGGCTCTTCTTACTAAATATTGTTGTAGGTTTCACCAGAATACCTTTTCAACAATATTAACAGTTAACATGTATAAATACTCAGAAACTGACTGGCTATAGCTCTGTAGTCTAAATGTCATTCCTGTCTTCACTCGCCATTAAAATTCTAAGTCCTAAAAATATAGATAAGGTTCTCATTAAGAAATAAGTGTAATTAAAAAGTAATTTAGATTCAGTAGATTGATTCCATTAGTGTTCTCCTGGTGAAAAGGACTCCATTGAGTAGATCAAATTTTTCCTCCCTCACATATTGGGATAAGAGTCTTTCTGAAGCAGATTGGGGTGGTATGCAGAACATCTCCTTTGGCAGTGTGAATAAGTGAAACTCCTGTTGTTCAATGTATGAGTCATACACTAGTTATACATCAGTTCAGGACCCCATTTGGAACCTTCTAGAACTTAACAAATTTTCTGGTGGGAGCCATGCCTGCAGTTGTACCATGTGACTAGGTTTTGGGTCCAACTAAATAGGTTTTTTTTCAAGTGCCATAGTATTAGCATGTTCTTGATAAACAAACCATATTTTTGTTTTATTGAGATTCTTTATTTTTTTCCTCTTAATTTGTTCCTCGTTTTTTCAAAAAAAATGTTCAAAACTCCTTGGAAATGTTCATGAGAATAGCTTGTCCTCCTGTTGTTGGTATCTGGCCTTTGACTTTTTGGCCTGAAGGCTCATTTTATAAATGTGATTTCCCACATTGCAAGAGCAAACATCCCTTGGATGGGCATAAACTTCCCTTTTTTTTTGCCTTGGGGAAGGTTCCACAGAAAGCAGCGCTGGGTTTTTACTAAACAGGCTCATCACAGATGGTTTTGGTTTGTTTTCTTGTTTGCAAGTTACTATCTATGATAGCCCCCTTCAAGCCTCCTCCTGTCCCAAAAATTATCTGGTGACTCCATTATCTTTTTAAAAGATGAATCAAATTCTCCAGTGCCTCTAAGGCAGAGCTTTCCAAACTTTACATGTTGGTGACACACTTTTTAGACATGCATCATTTCGCGACACACTCTTACAGCAGGGCACAAGGCAGGCACTAGGACCTGCGCGGAATCCTGGCAGGGCAGGTTTGGAGGCAGCCAGGCACAAGGCAGGCACTAGGACCTGCGCGGAATCCTGGCAGGGCAGGTTTGGAGGCAGCCAGGCACAAGGCAGGCACTAGGACCTGCGCGGAATCCTGGCAAGGCAGGTTTGGAGGCAGCCAGGCACAAGGCAGGCACTAGGACCTGCGCGGAATCCTGGCAGGGCAGGTTTGGAGGCAGCCAGGCACAAGGCAGGCACTAGGACCTGCGCGGAATCCTGGCAGGGCAGGTTTGGAGGCAGCCAGGCACAAGGCAGGCACTAGGACCTGCGCGGAATCCTGGCAGGGCAGGTTTGGAGGCAGCCAGGCACAAGGCAGGCACTAGGACCTGCGCGGAATCCTGGCAGGGCAGGTTTGGAGGCAGCCAGGCACAAGGCAGGCACTAGGACCTGCGCGGAATCCTGGCAGGGCTTGGAGGAAGCAGCAGTCGCGACACACCCAGACACTGCAGCCGACACACTAACGTGTCCCGACACACAGTTTGGAAAGCTCTGCTCTAAGGGATCCTTAGGTCTCTGCTGTACCACTATTGACACTGAAGAAATAATCAATTAGAGATTCAATGCATTTTAAAAGAACTGCCCACCCAGTTCCAACCAGGACAGAAAGAAAAAGAAGAGGGGTAAAGGCCTTGTTGGCTCCAGAAGCCTTGAGTTATGCCACCCTCATCAGCAAGGGTTTCAGTTTTTCATTTGATGCTTATTTGTAGGAACTTGGGGTAGGGAGTTGACAGAGGAGGCTGTGGCTTTATTGGTGCATATTTTGATTGTTCCACAGCTAGATGATTATAGTGGTCTTCTGGCAGTTAATTTCAATTCTCTATGTTCCTTGATTCTACTCCAGAACACTACCAGTTGAGTCACAGTCCCCTTGTATCTGTCTGCTCTTATTTCTCCCTACAACTCTGTTTATTTGTTACATTCCTCTGGGCAAGCCTTCTTTCTGTTCCCCATTCCACGATAATAGATCTCACAACTCTGGAATCCGCTCCCTTCATCCCTTCACCTCTGTCAAAGTTTCATGGCCATTAAAAGGTATCTTTTTTTACCAGAGGGTTAATGTGAGACTATTTTATTTTACTATTTTACTTTATTAATTAATTTATATAGCCACCCATCTCAACAAATGACTCTGGGCAGCAAACAATGTTAAAAGTGAAACATAAAATTAATTGCAACTAGAAAAATTTAAATATGTAGCAGCCCAGAGAAATACAGCAATCACTAACACAGCCAGGAGACGTGCCCCTTTACACACTCAGACCCCAGGCCTGGGAACAAAACCAGGTCTTTAGGGCCTTAGAAAAGGCTAGCAGGGTCAGGGCCGACCTGATCTCTAGAGGAAGAATGTTCCAGAGGGCGGGTGCTACGGCAGAAAAGGTCCATCTTCTGGGCCCCACCAGTTGACATTTCTTAGGTGACAGGACCTGGAGCATGCCTATCCTGCCAGACTGGATAGGACCGATACAAACACCCAGGGAGAGACGGTCCCTTAAGTAACCCTGTCCCAATCCATGAAGGGCTGTAAAAGTGAAAAACAGCACTTTGAATTACTTTTGGAAGCACACCAGCAACCAGTGCAGCTCACAGAGTAGTGGTGTCACATGCGCTGAGTAGATCCCTGGCACCAGAAGGTCCAAACAGCCAAAGCCACTCAGTCTTGCTTGGGTTGAGCCAAAGCCTGTTGTGCCCCATCCAGGCCTTCACAGTCTCCAGGCACTGGGACAGGACGTCCATGGCATCACTCAGACAGCCTGGGGTGGTGATGTACTGGGCATCATCAGCATACTGGTGATACTTCACCCCAAACTGTGACCCAGCATACTGGAGATGACTTCACCCGGTGGCTTCATGTAAATGTTAAACAGGAGGGGAGAGAGAACCAAGCCCTGTGGCACTACACAAACTAGAGGCCACAGGCTGGATCTGGAGGAAGGAGGAAAACCAGCACAACAGAGTGCCACCCACTCCCTACTCTCAGCGATGGTCCAGAAGGATAACATGATTAATGGTATTGAAAGCTGCTGGAAGGTCAAGAAGGTCAAGGATGGATGTACTACCACCATCCTGCTCCCACCAGAGGTCATCCAAGAGCGTGATCAATGCCGTCTCAGTCCCATACCCAGGCCTGATTCCTGACTGAAACTGGTCCAGATAATCTATTTCCTTCAGATTCCTCTGAAGCTGCAGTGCAACCACTTTCTCCACAACCTTCCCTAAAAATGGAAGATTGGGAACTGGGCAAAAAGATTGGAAACAGGACTTTGTTATTTTACCCTACTCTCATTAAGAGCGGTAGTTTTGTTAGTATTTTATATTGGTTATGGATGTATGCACACTTTGCAGTAGAGTATTCCTTTAAATATGTATATTGTTTTGTTTGATTTATTTTAGTTCTTAATATTGGTTTTACTGATTGGTTGTTAAGTTGTGAACTAATTTTATTGGATGGATTTTTGTAACTCTCGTGCTTTTCTTTTTACTGGTACAAGCACCTTGGTAAAGAGTTGTTATTGTTATTTTGATTGACTCTGCCAGTGTCACCCTGAACTCATATTTTTTAGTTCCTCTTCACACATGGAAGTTGAATCTTGGAAGGGGAAATTCAGGACACACCTGCTTTAAGAGCTATTTGTCTGGATTGCCCTCTTCACCATAGGAATAATCAAAACTAAGACCTTGCTCTTTGTCCATCTCAAGATCATCAAGAGTGGAGCTGATTACACCCATCCATCCATCCATCCATCCATCCATCCATCCATCCATCCATCCATTTGCTGTATATTTTCCCAACAACACAACCCAGTGAGGTAGGCTGGCTTGAGAGAGTGTTACTGGCCCAAAATCAACCCAGTGAGCTTTCATGGTTGAAAGTGAACTTGAACCTGTGACTCTCTGATCCGGTTCCATGTGATTTTCTAGGATGAATCATGGTCCTTTTGGTACTAAGCCTTTCATGGTCTCAGTCCATGGACCTATACTCCCTAGAACAACCGAAGTGATCATTACACACACTGACCTTCTCTATGTTCTGGAATTCCATTATCTAAACATGCTTTGGACTGATTGCGTGACAAACGGCTTTTTGAAAGACTAATCTCTCGTACTCGGGACTTTTTGACTCCTTGAAGATGTTCACAGATGAGTTCTAGCCCGTCATGGCCTCTTTCCATTACTGTCATCTTAGTTTGTTAGGACTTGGAGGCTACAAAGATTTTGGCCTTTGCCTCTGAGCTTTAAGACCTGCAGTCTGTATCAATTCCCTAATGGAGCTTGTGTTTTGAACCTGATTGTTATGTTTCTGATTCCTCTTTGGTCTATTTGACATCTCATTTAACATTGTCACTTGATGCTGAATTTGAGGATATATTTTTTGCCCCAGTTTTTCTGTATGAATAGTGTATATCATGTTCCTCCACCAACATGGTACAATTTGCTCTTTAGATAACTGACTTCTAGTTGCATAATTTCATGCTATCTCACCACAAAGTTCAAGGTGTTCAGCTTCTATAGCACCTCAGCTTCTAGATCTATTATAAGAAATATTCCTTTCTTCCCTTGCAGGTTTTCTAATTCATAAAGGCAACAGTAGATACACACAGAGGAGTTACAGTTCCACTGCTTATGTGACTCCTTATGCTTCAGATACTTTAAATTTCTTGCCTAATAAGAATCAGTGCCTGTTGTTTTCCAACTGCTAAGCTATTTGGAGGCTGCAACTTCAGTTATTTGTTCTGCCCAGTTTTGGATGTATCTTCTACAGGACTAGTACCTCTATTTCACTTTTCCAGGTGCGGACATAATACAACTACTCTTCTCAATTCAGCCTTGAGTCAGAGAATTCTACTAGTGGCTGATTTCAGAAAATATCCCTGGAAATGTTCTCTCTGCTTGTTCTCAGCACTGATACATCCATGTCCAGGTGAGGAGCTCATCTCTGAACAGTCTGCATCTGAGGTGCTTGGTCAAGGCATAAAGCATTGCAACACTTCAGTGAGCTTGAGCTCCTTGTAGTTTAGATGGCACTGGCAGCTTTTTAAGGTTGTCCCTGTGGTCAGATTGTCCACGTTATGTTAGACAATTCCCTGGTAAATATAAAGATGGCACAAAGTCTGGCCCTATTTTTGCATCTTATATTACAGTTACAGCATTGGTGTGCCTGACACTCCATCTTCATCTTGGCAATCCTTATGTCTGAAACCAAGAATATGCTCACCAACGACTTCAGCTCTACTAGAATAGTCACCCACAAATGAAAACTACATTGGTGATGACCATTATCAAATGCCATTGGGTCAATCTGTTTGCATGTTGAGATGAGGTAATGCCTAATATTTTGCAACAGTGGCTAGGGAGATCTCTGGTCTCTTGGTAATCCATTTTTCTTGGAATGGCCCCATTTTACATGTGTCCACTCATTTCTGCTGTTGATCAGAGTCCTGTCAAAGATAAAAGATTGATCAACCACATTGTCATCATACCATGGTGGCATTGGCAGCCATGGTTCACCATTTTGCTTCATCGTGTTTCTTGAAATACCTCTTCCTTCCTCAAGCTCTCCATTCATCGGGGCAACATTTCTATCGAGTCCTTGAGATAGAGCAGATTATGTTAGCTTCTGGGAAGGTTTTTACCAGGTCTTTCTATGCTGGTATGTGAAAATTCTTTGTGGTCTTCACCTGGAAACAGCAATTTAATCCCATGAAATTTCATGTCCATCAATTTTTAGTCTTTTACTTGTATTTAAAAGAGCAAAGTTTGGCTGTATTGTCAATTAAGGTCTACCTTGTAGCTGACTCTACCTTGTTTCTTTCAGTGGGGGATAGCTCTCTGTTTTCTAACTTTTGTAAAGCATTTCATGAAAAGCTTAGCATATTTTTCTTTTCCAGTACCCCCTAACTGCTTCCTCATAGAGTCTCTCTGTGGCTATCACCACCATTCTCCTCTCATAGAATGTAGCCTTTCTAGTAGCTGTGACATCAGCTTATCAAACTGGAGAACTCAGTGACATGAAAAAAAAAACCTCTCTTCTGTATTATATTTAAGGAAAAAGTAGTATTTTGCTCAGATATTTCCTTCCTTCTGAATCAATGCATCATACAGTATAGTGTACCTTTTTTCCCAGCACTGGAAATAATCACTCCATACTTTAGATGGTTGTTGTGCTCTTGCTTTTTAGCTGGGCCACGTGGCACCATTCCTGCAGTGGAGTTAAACAAAGTGGCCAGTTGGGGTCAGTCTTCCACTTTCATCCATAGCTACAGACTGGATCTCCACTCTACTTTTGAACCTTTTTTCAGTCACCTTATGATGACCAGATATTCCTCTAGATATGAATCTGTTTTCTCACCCATATGTGTGAATCACAGATATCATGATGGTGGAGAATTGTTTACTTACCGGTAACTGAGTTGTCAGGTGGTCATCTGTGAATTCAAAAATCCACTCCCCATTCCTTGTGGTCTCAGTTGACCCCATTGTTCTTTTGGATTTGCTGTGTTAGTCTTAGGAAATGAAGGGTTTTTCTGATGTTGTATGTGTGGTGATCAGGGCTGTCCCCAAACAATTCTGTAAGCTCTAGAACAGTGTTTCTCGACCTTGGTGACTTCCATATATATGGACTTCAACTCCCAGAATTCCCCAACTAGCATAGCCACTGCTGCGAATTCTGGAACTTGGTGTCTACAGATCTGGAATTTGCCCAGGTTGAGAAACACTGCTGTAGAATATTATGAGCAATGCTTAGCTTCGGCTCATAACCCATATGTGGATTTACAGATGATCCTTTGAAGAATTGTAGTTATAGATAAATAACCAGTTCTTATAAAAAGGAAGTCAACTTATATAATGTTAGATTTAGCCCAGTCAGCCCTTTCTATACAAATGTTTGTTTGGTTAATGTAAAATTGGATAAAATCAAGTAATGTTGCTAGTGATGACCTTTAAAGCCCTGATTGGAGGACAAGGATATTGGAAGGGCAGCCTGAGTTCCTGTCTTACAGAGATCTTCTTTAGAGGCCCTCTGTTACGTTTCAACCATCCGTGAGATTAAAACTGGGGAAAGGGTACTTTTGAAGACTGCACTTAAGCTCCGAAACTTGTTTGAAAGGATCTTTCTTCCTAACACGCTTTCAGAAGTAATTGCTGTTTTCTGCTTCAGAGGAAGATTCAGTGTATAATCCTTCTCGTTTTTAACCAATTATTTTTATTTAACCTTTAAAATGTCTTCTGACTGCTACTGTTGTATATTCCTACTGGTTACTTCTATATATTGGTATTGGATATGCAGGTGTTTTACTGTTCAAAAATGAATGTCTTTTTTTTATATGTTGCCTCAAATTTTGGAAAATTAGCAGAATAGAAATATTGTAAATAAATAAATAAATAAATATTCTTATTTGCCATGTTCTGTATCACTGCTAAATGACAGAGGATTATTATTTGGCTCATTTAACTGATATATTAAATCTTTTTAAAACATAAGACTTCAGAATTTGTTGAAAAATGATGATTGGAATTATTTTAATTTCCACCCTCATTTGCTTTGGCTAGTAATTCCAAGTTTATAATATAGTTCATGTGTGATATGTTTTCTATTCCCACTTTTTTCATCAGATGCGGTAGCAAACAAGGGGAAGAGGATTATAGACCACTTTTTGAGAACTTTGTTCAGGATCTTCTTTCCACTGTCAATAAACCAGAATGGCCAGCTGCAGAATTGCTGCTTAGTTTATTGGGAAGATTGTTGGTAAGCATATGGAGAATTTTTTTAAAAAAATTCTGCTTCCACATTTACAAAGGCTTGTTCTTCATCACAACTCAGTACATCATTTTGAACCTGAGATGATTTTTGGTGAGAAGCTCATTCTCAGTGTGCATTCTTACAGGTGCATCTTCTATTTTTTCCTTAATTCCTAAGGATTGTCATAGCAGCCCCAGATCCCAGAATATTTGTAATTATTGACATCTCAAATTTAAGGAAAGTGGGTTTTGTGAAATACTTTTTTAGCATTTGCTTGTCCTTATGTGCAACCTGGATATGGGTGCCTAAGCTGGTAAAGCTTCTTCTGTTACCGTATTGTTTGGAAAAAATCAGGCAATATATGGAGCATATTGAGGGGGAGAAAATGGGAATGACAAAAGTTTTGTGTTTTTGTTAGGTTCATCAATTCAGTAATAAATCAACAGAGATGGCTTTGAGAGTGGCATCACTTGACTATCTTGGAACTGTAGCAGCACGATTGAGAAAAGATGCAGTTACTAGCAAAATGGATCAAGGATCTATAGCCCGAATTTTAAAACAGGTTTGATGCTTTTGTTGGTTTTAAGGACAAATGTTTAAATAATGATTGAATTATTGTTGTAATAAAATATTTTTACTAAGATGTGTACTAAAGTATAATAAAAAGTAGGACACATCCTCTTAGTAGAGAATTTTTGGTGCTTCTCATTTTAATCAATTTAACAGTGTAGTAATATTGAGGGGAGAGCCATTTTGGTGTAGTGGTTAAGGCATCAGGCTAGAAACTGGGAGATTGTGAGTTCTAGTCCTGCCTTAGCCACAAAGCCAGCTGGGTGACCTTGGGCCAGTCAGTCTCTCTCAGCCCTAGGAAGCAGGCAATGGCAAACCACTTCTGAAATCTTGCCAAGAAAACTGCAGGGACTTGTCCAGGCAGTTGCCAAGAGTCAAGATTGACTTGAAGGCACACAAAAAAAATGAGGGACATCTGCATATTTCTCTAATGCTGTAGGTAGTTCATAAATGTTTAGTCTCCATGCATTGGCCACCAGGCTGCTAAACATAAAGGCTGGTCAGCTTTTTTTTCCAGTAATGCTTCTGTTCTGCACTAATGTAAAGCATAAAGGTAATGGATGGTATTAAAACAATCTTTAATTTCTTAAAAATGTATACTCGATTTTTTTAGTCAAGTATAGGCATTCCATAGTGTGTTATGTTTATCAAAGCATAATAGCTATCTAATATTTTTGTTCAATATTTTTTTGTTTCACTATGTGTTATTAATGTGTGATATAACAGGTATGCATAATTGCTAATTCCTCTGTATATTAGTATTTTAGTGTGAAATTGCCTGGTAGATTAGTCACTTAAATTACTTGTTCCTGCATATACCACATTTGAAAACAGTTTCTTATGTCACTCCACCCAGAATTCCAAAGGCAGGCAATATAGAGCAAGGCCTCACTAGATAAATACAGAATTTTTCATCATGTTTGTGTGATTTGTATATAACACCTGCACAATGCCCATTGAAAACATAATAGAAGTAAGCTTTATGCTAAGAGCCCTCCATCCCTTTTCAGTGCACATGGTCAAGGACACAGTTCCTGCTTCATAGTCCACCCAGTGGTTTAATTGTCACAATAGCAGTGTGTTACTCTTTTGAGCTTTTCACCCACTTTTGTCTGTGATTCACTTCGTTGTTCTTACTAGTTTAGAGATACAGTATTTCCCTTCTGTAATAATTTTTCTTCTTTTACTATTTTTTCTGGAAATAAAATAAGGAATAATTCAGTAATGAAATTCAAATGTGCAAATAAGAATTTATTTAGGGTATGTCCTGTTTTCTGGCAATATTGATCTATGATGGGAAATCTTACATGCCAAATCATGATTTGTGATGTTTCATATGAAGCTGGTATCTGGCCACTTAGGAGAAAATGAAACTCAGAGCATCAAAGGAAACATTTAAGAGAACTAGTGTTTTTGCACTTGACATAGTAAACAAATGGAAGAATGGTAGTGCTTTCACTTGGCTGTCAATCTGCTCCTCCTGCAGACCTTTCAGTATTTACGCAGTTAGCCTATATTTCAGCATTGGTAAGTCCATTGACTGAAGTTAATACTCATCCAATTCATCCTCCCTTACCTATCGAGTTTCCTCAGTTTCTCTCTTAGAGTAGATGCAGACTGAGTTGAACAAGAAATCAGCTGGAAAGATAGATTCTAGGTTCAGTATCTGAAGGTGAGATCTAAGACAGTCACATCAAGACAAAGTGTCCCACAGTCCATTCTGTGGGTGTTTGCCTGAATCCCATAGGTTACCATCTTGTGAAATATGCTGCTCTCAATTTTCTTTTTTCCTGAGGATGTTTATGCTAACATAGTCCATGGACATTGTGATTGCCAGGATGCTTTCTATTGTTCTTAACCACTCTATCACACTGCTGGATAAGGAAGTCTGTCGTACTATCATAGAGTATTGTTTGATGACCGTTCCTTCTGTTTTACTGATATATAATATTGTCATAAGCATTATTGTTCCTAAAAGAGGATGCTGCACCTTTTCCCTTAAGCTTGTTGGAGTTCTTGATTGATTTTATTAAAAATATCAAGTTGACAAAAATTTCGTCCTTCATTTTCTTGAAAGTTTACCCTTCATGATTTCAGCATTCCATAATCAAATAGTAGGATCCCACATTTCTACATTCCTCTGTTTACATGTTTTATGAGTGGATTTATTAAATGTATATTTAGGATTGAACAGACAAAACATAGCACACAAGATTTTCTTGTAAACCAGTTCAGATATTTTTTTTATCTGTAAAATTTCAAAGATAGTGTTTATTTTCTCTTCCAGCTATGCAAGCTTTGGACGTTAACTATTTCTTGGGCTACACTAGTACTGCTTCTGCTGCTATGTCAGTGTGCCTATATTATTGCTATGTGTATAGCTATTACTACATTCCCCATAGACTTAATAAAGGGCTTTAATTAAAACTTAGCTGCAACCTCTCATAGCTAACAGAATTTTGATTTTCTTGGGTCTTTGGGTCCTCTTCTCCCTCTGGGCATCTGTCCTAGGTAAAGTGATCCCACACCACATCATCTTTCCTGCATATGCCAGTCTTCAGTGATACTGAATCACCCAGGAATCTGCATCTCTTCATCAGGCTGAAAATGCCTAATTCCATTATCCATTTTTCCATTATTTCGGCCCAGCAACATATCTCCTTCTGCCAGCTCCTTAGGTCATTCCAACCTTCTCTCCCCCTTCATGTGAAATCTGGGTGTGAAAAGAACTTACCTATGTTCTACCAACTCATTCCTAAGATCAGGTTGATAGGTGGTGTCTATTTTCTCCATTTCATCACAATATAACTCTTAAATCCATACATACATGGAGGTTTTCTCTGATTCTTTAAATATTAAGGACAAATGGATTGAATTCATGGCTATTTATTCTCATTTGGAAGATAATAGTTTGGGATGATTGCAGTAGCTGAAAAGACTTATTTTGAGCCTTTTTTAATGCGCAAAAATGAATTAGTATTGCATTTTAATATCTCACTCCTACCATTCATTAAAATCATAAATGTATTCTTTTGTTATTTGTCTTCTCTAATTCTATGCAACCAGAATTTTCCTACATATGCAAGATTTTTATAGAGCTATAATGCTTCAGTGAACAACTTTCATCAGGTAGTCTAATTATCTCTATTATCTGCTTCTATTACGAACTAGTGAAACAACCATTCATTAACAGAATTCATGGTCATTTATAAGGTTAGCAGCAATATTTGCCAATTCCTTAAAGATATCCCCTTTCTGGAGCGGTATCGAAGGACACCTTGATTGCAACCTTTAAGCTTCATCAACCCTTATTGATATTTCTCTGAGCATGCATACTGGTAAGAGAGGGAGGACTCATTTCTAACAATACTGGCAAATTATTTCAAAAGAACTGGGATCACTGTAGGGCAGAGCTTTCCAAACTTTTCCTGTTGGTGACACACACCGATGGCGGCGGTGCGCGTGGTGGTGGTGTGCAGGTGTGTTGCGCAAAACCCAGGTTTTCTGGGTTTTTGCGCAACGCGCCTGCACACCACAGGCGGCACAGTACTGCTGTACAGTACAGCTATGCTGTAGGGTAAAGAAGATGCAGATGAAACTGATTGCAAGCTATTTCTGTGTTAACTTTCAAGACTGCAACATTCTATTTCTGTGTTGAGTAACTTGAGGCATGTTTAGAACACATAGCCATGTTAGTCTTGCTTATTCTGATGTTGGGAAGTATGTCAAAAATATATTACTATGTTTTATAGGTCTCAGGAGGTGAAGATGAAATCCAACAATTGCAAAAGGCATTGCTAGATTATTTGGAAGAAAATACAGAAACGGATGCATCATTACTGGTAGGTTGTTAGAATACAAGTTGGTTTAAAAGACTTTTTCCCAGTAAAAATAAAGTTTTGAAATGTCATGACAGCAACCCTTCTAGACAAAGAGGTGAGGAGCTGACTAATGGGTAAAAGAAAGCAAACACGGGACTCTCCAAAGGTATAGAGATCTTTATGAAGTTTATTCTCCCCAGTCTCTTGAGCATTCAGGGGCAGGGTTTGAAAACAAAAACAGACTCTTTGGAGCCTAAGCAGTCCAAACTATGAACTCAAAGCAAAACAGAATGCCTAAGCAAGGAGGTAAATTGTTCTGGCAGTAGCAGTTTAAAGCTTGCTCTTCTACTCTCTCACCAACAGTCACAATAAAACTTCTAGCCTCAGCTGCCCTTAACTTGTGTAGTCTCTGGCTCTCTTCTGAGGAATGTACTCTCTGAGGAATACTTTCCAGCTTGAGGAACCAGCTCTCTTCTCTGCCTGGTCAATGAGTTGAGTCAAGGCCAGGCAGTGAAAAAGAGTAGGGAAATTTTAAGCAAAATATAAGCAAAATATTTCTGCCCTACATTAAAGGAGTCACGGACCGCATGGAAAAACTAATGAAAAAACATAACCTCCACAACAGTCTTCAAACCCACTAGAAAAATACAACAAATGTTAAAATCAGCAAAAGACAAAAGGGACCCCCTCACCACTGCAGGAGTTTACCGCATACCCTTCAGCTGTGGACAAGTATACATTGGGACCACAAAACGCAGCATCCACACCAGAATAAAAGAACATGAAAGACACTGCAGACTACAGCAACCTGAAAAATCTGCAATAGCTGAACATCTTCTCAAACAAACTGGTCACCAAATCTTATTTGAAAACACAGAAATACTGGACAACACCAACAGCCACTATGTTAGACTATACAGGGAAGCCATTGAAATACATAAACACCAACACAGTTTCAATAAAAAAGAAGAAAGCTTAAAGATCAGCAAAACCTGGCTGCCAGTCCTGAAAATCACAGCTTGCAAAAGGTCAATGAACTCTACTCAACCACAGAAATATGCAAACAACTCACACAATAGATGTGCTAATCCCATACACAGCACCACACCCCCTAATCACCACAATAAACCCTCTCCTAATCTCTTGTAAATGACCCACAGAAGACACAGCCTCTCAGCAGATATAAACACCAGCAGGAAGACACACCCTCCACTTGGGCACAGAGAGAATCTTCTAGCTGTGTTCCTGTCCTCTGAAGATGCCAGCCACAACGTTAGGGACCAAAACTGCCAGAACACGGCCACCCACAACAACCATCAGTAGGGAAATTTGTTTGTACAGGCCTAATAAGGATAATCCAGCAGGTGCTTTCTCTGTAGTTTCTCTTTAAAGTGTAGAAGTTCTTCTCCAACCCCCACACCTGTTCCCTCATTAGCACAGTCCTTATGCATGCAGCAGGCATTGAGTCTTTAGACACTTATATTCTACTGTTGTGGCTTACTTAAAAGGAGGCTGGTGTTTTCCTTTCACATTGGCCCCTACTTGGGCCTCAGCCCATTTCGATGGGCTTCTGGGGTTCTAAGTCTGTGGAGTAGGGAAGCACCAGCCATGCTTGTTCCTTCATTACCCTGATTATTCCACAGTCATAAAGTACCATTCAGTTATACAGTTGCATACTTTTTATGCTAATTCAAAATAACTCAGATGTTTACGATTGCAAACATTACTTTGAGCAATATAATCAAGGTTTTGAGATTTGTTCTGTATATAGCATAATTTTCAGATCTTTTTTACTTTTTATTTTTTGTACTGCTATGCTTATGAATGTTGAGGTTCTGCTGATACTTCAGTAAATTGTATGTATTTATATTTTTATTAGTTTAATTTTGTAAAATAATAATAAAAAGACAATAGAATACATAATGCTGCTTTTCTTGTAGAAGGTTTCAATTCAGTGATATGAATTATAGGAACCTGCCTGATTTCCAGTGTGCCACTAGTCCATCTCATGCAATATTGTTTAATTAACTGAAAAATCTATATTGCCTTTCCCAATATAGATTTTTTAGATAATTGAGACTGTAACTTCCAATTTTTTCTCACCAGTGGCTGCGCTGGCTAGGGCTGATTAAAGGTGGTCCAAAACACCTGGATGAAAGAGATTAATGTAGATATCTACATTAACTGGTAGGGGGCATGGTGGCTCAGCGGGTAAGACGCCAGGCTTGTCGATCAGAAGATCGCAAGTTCGGAGGTTTGAATCCCTAGCCCTGCGTGACAGAGTGAGCTCCCGCACTAGCCCCAGCTCTTGCCAACCTAGCAATTTGAAAGCATGCAAATGCAAGTAGATGAATAGGTACCACTTCGGTGGGAAGGAAACAGCGTTCTGTGCGCATCATGCGGCCACATGACCATGGAAGCGTCTTCGGACAATGCTGGCTCTTCGGCTAACAAACGGAGATGAGCACCGGCCCCTAGAGTCGGACATGACTGCACAAATGTGCAGGGGGAACCTTTACATTAACTGGTAGCGGTTCTCTTGAATTATATTAATATTTTTCAAGGTGTTAGTAATTATTAAGGGAATTCATAGCCCAGCTTTCTTTTCCTGTAACGTAATATTCAAGGTGGCTTACATCAGTTAAGTAAGTAAGTAAGTATGTATGTGTATACACACACACGTTTAATCTAAAAACAGTGGAACAAGAAATAATACTGATTTTTTTTTAACAGTCTCTGACTTTTCTTTCTCTTTGTAATCTATTTTCCCATTCATGGTCCTATTATACCAGTTTTCTCGGAAATTTTATATAGCTCAGTGGTTTCGGGACACCACTATGGAGACTGAGAAAGCAATGAAATCTCAGAAGGATGAAGATTCATCTGAAGGAACTCACCATTCAAAAGAGGTTGAGACAACAGGACAAATTATGCACCGAGCAGAAAGTCGCAAAAAATTTCTTCGCAACATCATTAAAACAGCACCATCTCAGTTCAGTACATTAAAGTGAGTTTTCCGGACGGTTCAACAAAAACAGTTTTATTTATTTATTTTAAGACTTTATTTGGCTTTCTTGTGTTGGTGTATTCTTTTCATAAAGACTAAAGTATCTATCTGCAACTTTGTTACAGGATGAATTCTGATACTGTGGACTATGAAGATGCTTGCTTGGTTGTACGTTATTTGGCCTCTATGAGGCCGTTTGCCCAGAGCTTCGATATTTATTTGACACAGGTAAACTGTGCCAGAAGTCTTAATGAAATGCAGTTTGTTTCCTGATTCCAAGCACTTAGGCGATAGTGTGCAATATCTGTTCATTGTTAAGCGTAGGTATTTAATAGGTTGTGATAACACCGCATGTTTCCATAATTCTATCAGTTACATGAACATTTTTATTTATCCTGCATGCATTCTCACCTCCCTAAAATGTAATTCATTTTATATATGAGATAATTAAATTGAATCATTGTCTTAAAAGGATAAAGGAAGGATAACACCTTTTCATGAACTTCACCTTTATTGATTTGCATTCATTATTAGGGATGTAATTTAAGCTATATCTTGTTTGCTATTGTTATAGTACTGTCATAAGTATAACCCTAATTTAACAACATGTTTACGCATATTTCTTAGGAATATGAGTATATTTGAATGACATAGATAACCAGCATTTCTTTCAATCTGGACACTGTTTAATCAATTTATATGGGTGCCCAACTTACAATTGTGACTCTGGGCATTGAATTAAAAACAAGTGAACAAAAAATAACTGAATAAAAAGGGAAAATATAATACATTTGAGGCCAACCATAATCAGTCTCTTAACCTTTACAGAATAGGCTTATCTAACACCTTTCCCCAATGCCCAGAGGAAGGGTCAGGTTTTCAGTCTAGTGAAAGGCCACCAGGGTTGCAACCACCTGCATCTTGGGGGTATGCTGTTCCATAGGGCAGGTGCCACAACAGAGAAGGCATGCCTCCTGAGTCCCATCATGTGGCATTGCTTCATAGAAAGGACCCAAAGCATGCCAACCCTGTTGGATCTTGTGGGACAGGGAAAGCTAGGTGGTCCTGTAAATAACCAAATCTTGTGCCATGTAGGGCTTCATAAGTGGTAAACTGCCCCTTGAATTGCACCTGGAAGCCAGCACAGCTTACAAAGTAGTGGTATACTGTGGATTGTCATAACTACCTGTGCTACTACATTCTGGACAAGTTGTAAGTTCTGAGTGATCTTCAAGGGCAGCCTTATGTAGAGCAAATTACAATAGTCCAAATGCAAGGGGACCAAGGCATGAGTGAACAGGGCCTCCCATTCCAAGAATAGGTGCAGTTGGCAAATAAGATGGATTTGTGCAAAGTCCTTTCTGGCTGCAGCTGCCATCTGCTAAAGAGCAGGAGCCAAGAGTCCCTCAAATTGTGTATTTTTTCTGTCAGGGGGGAATGCTAACCCATCCAGATTTAATGATGGAAGATTGTCATATTTGGGGGGGTGCCTAAGACCCACAGCAACTCAGTCTTGCCTAGGGTTAAGCCTAAACCTGTTCTTCCCCATCCAGACCCCCGCAGCCTCCAGATGCTAGGAAAAAATCTTGTAGGCATCACTTCATTGGCCAGGGGTGGAGAAGCATAATTATGTATCATCCTTATATTGATGATACTTCTACCATGCCAATGGATGACCTCACCCAGCAGCTTCATGTAGATGTTAAATAGAAGTGGGAAGACTGCAGCCCTGAGGAACCCTGCAGAGCAGCAGTTTTGGGCTAGATCTCTCCTCCCCAACACATACTGGAATATGGAGGAAAGAGGAGAATTACTGCAGTACTGGGACTCCCACTTCCAGCCCCTTAGCTGGTCAAGAAGGACCATTGAGAGATCAAGGAGAGCCAGGATGGAGGCACCACTCCATCCCAGTCCCTCCAGAGATCTTCAGCGGATGAAATCAGTGGCTCAGTACTGTAGCCTGGTGTGAAATGTAACTGGAAAGTGTCCAAATAGCAAGAGTACTGCTATTAGCATCAATTCATTTTGTAGGAAAGACCCTCTACAAATCCACTTGCTTAGTCAGGTATCCCAATTCTAACCAGATACCCTGGACTGTTGTTGTTTATTCATTCAGTCGCTTCCGACTCTTCGTGACTTCATGGACCAGCCCACGCCAGAGCTTCCTGTCGGCCGTCGCCACCCCCAGCTCCCCCACGGTTGAGTCCGTCACCTCCAGAATATCATCCATCCATCTTACCCTTAGTCAGCCCCTCTTCCTTTTGCCTTCCACTTTCCCCAGCATCAGCTTCTTCTCCAGGGTATCCTGTCGTCTCATTATGTGGCCAAAGTAAAAGTAGTACCCTGGACTAGATCTCCTTTATAACTAATATCAAATTTATAACTAATATCATAACTTTATAACTAATAATATAACTTTAACTTTAATAATATAACTTTATAATAATATAACATATAACTTTATAACTAATATCAAAGATATGAACATCTTTGATACTAGTAGCCAAGACCCCTGCAGTCAGCTCCAGTGTACTGAAGCAGCTGTCTATGAGATAAGATACCCAGTTTCTCTAGCTTCCTCCTTAAGGTACAACCCTGTCCCATTTTAGGATATAAGTTTAGAATAGCACACAGACCTCTAATCCCAGAATTAGTCTAAAGCAGATGGAAGATGGACTTCAGAACAGATAAAAACATGTCATTTCTGTGTTGCCTGTGGGCCCCAGGTGTGTTGCGCAAAAACCCGGAAGTGCTGATGGCGCGCTGCCACCGCCGTGCACAGCAGCAGGCCATCAGCGCTTCCAGGTTTCTGTGCAACACACCAGGACACTGCCGTTGCCGCGACACGCAAAAACCACCTGAAAACGCCGCAGTAGCGGCGCTTCCAGGTTTTTGCGTGCCACCGTTGGTTTGTCGCCAACGTGAATAGTTTGGAAAGCCCTGGCATTGAATATTCTCTTTGTAAGGTTATGATAGATTACTAGATAGCTACTTTTCATTTTGCTTTAATCCTGGCATGCTTCCACTGCATTTTTTGTTGCTTTTAGAAAAAAAAATAGTGTTTTAACAAATGCCATTTTTTAATGTTTCTTAATAGATTCTGCGTGTGCTTGGTGAAAATGCAATAGCTGTTCGAACAAAAGCCATGAAGTGTTTGTCTGAAGTTGTTGCTGTAGACCCCAGCATTCTAGCCAGGGTAAAAAAAAAAGAGAGACAACGTCTAACCATACGTTTGTTCTTTTATTCTCTCTAGCAGCTCTTCTGTTTTTGTTTATATGCCTTTTTATTTTGCCTGTTGTTTATAGCTGGATATGCAACGAGGTGTTCATGGACGGCTAATGGACAATTCCACTAGTGTACGAGAAGCAGCTGTAGAGTTACTTGGTCGGTTTGTGCTTTGTCGACCACAGCTTGCCGAACAGTATTATGACATGCTGATTGAGCGAATACTGGTATGAGTAGTTTTACATTTCGATCTTTTATGTATTTCTTTATACATTATTATGAAATACAATATGTATGAGAATGTATGGGCTGAAATTTGAAATACAGTTATAGTTTCTGTTAATTCAAGCCTCTTGAATTACATTAGGGTAGATTAGGAGAACTTTGTCATTTGCAGAAACTTTAAATAAGTGTTAATTGTACCATACAATCATAATGTATCAGAGCTCATATTGGTTGCTATTAAAAGTTTTTGTATCTGTTGTAATTTTTTTTAAGTTAATAGCATGCAGTTTTGTAAATTATAGAAATTATAAGTAGGTTTTCTTTTCCCCCCCTTAGGATACTGGTATTAGTGTCAGAAAAAGAGTAATAAAGATTCTTAGAGATATCTGCATTGAACAACCAACCTTTCCCAAAATTACAGAAATGTGTGTGAAAATGATTCGCAGAGTCAATGATGAAGAAGGCATTAAGGTATAAGAAATTGTAGCTTGTATTGCTTGTGTCATAGCTTGCTTAGATATCACTTTTTCTTGACTTCTACATTCCCATTAAATTGAGCTGAGCTCCTCTGAGTAATGTTGCTAATAGGATTCTGCTTATTGAAATCTATATATTCTTCTGTTTAAGGTTTAGCAAGTTAATTTTCTTAATTAGATATCTTTTTATTTACAGAAATTGGTAAATGAGACATTCCAGAAATTATGGTTTACTCCAACCCCCCATAATGACAGAGAAGCAATGACCAGAAAAATCCTGAACATCACAGATGTGGTATGACTGGAACTATTTCAGTTGCAGTAAACACTGTGCAGTAAACACTGTGTTCACAAGGACATTTTCCTAGTATTTCTTTTTCATTTTTTAAGGCTAAGAGTTCTTCCCTGGTGTCACTCAAACAAATGCAGTACAGGTAGTTCTTGACTTACAATAGCAATTGGGGCCAGAATTTCCATCGCTAAGCGATCCGGTCGTAAAGCACAGCAATCCCTGCAGTCCTGGTTGCTGTCATTAACTGAATCCCATGATCGTCAGGCAAGGCAACTTCCTGCCGGCTTCCCACAACCAAAGTCAGGGGAAAGCTGGCAGGAAGTTGCAAGTCCCAGGCCCACAGGCAGATAAATGGCTGCTGCTGGGTGGAGGAAGGGAGTGAGGGGGTGCAGGGGAGGGGGTGCAAGGGTGTGGGGGAGGTTGCGAGGGGGTGCGCGAGAGGCACTGTGCGGGTCAGGGAGGGTGCATGAGAAGCGCAGTGTGTGTCAGGGAGGGTGCACAAGGGTGTGTGTGAGAAGTACCATGCATGGGGGAGGGTGCAATGGGGGTGCACAAGGGTGTGAGGGAGGGTGCGTGCGGGGTGCGCAAGTAGCTGGCACGGTGCAAGCACAGAGGGGCTGGGGGAGGGTATATGGGTGGGGGAGACTTACCCCAGCAACTTGCAACCTTCCCTGCCAGCTTACCCATTTAATTTCTGGTGCTCAAGTGATTGCAGAGTGCTTTGCAACCGGTGGTAAGTGCGAACAGGTTGCCAAGCACCCAGATCACGATCACGTGACCGTGGGGGTGTTGGGATGGCCGGAACTCTGAGGACCGGTTGTAACCACCATTCATTCAGTGCCATTGTAACTTTGAATTATCGCTGAATGAATGGTCATAGGTCAAGGACTTTATGTCATCTCTCTGATGGGGTTCTTGTAGGAGTCTGAAAAATAGTTTTACCACCACATGTGCTAAGTTGGTTAATGAATTAGAGAAGGACAGAGATTTTATTGAACTGCAGCTCCCATCAGCTCTAATTAGCATGGCAAAGGGCAAAGTATGATGAAAACATCTGGAGAGCTACACATTATGTACTGCTGTTTTAAACATTGGTTGGGGACATATACAGTATTCTACTAAGCCATACTGTGGTTGGTTTGATTTTGTCTTTGTGTAGCGTGTGACCCCAGCAACTGTGTTTGTAAGCCATGGTGTAAGACTTTGTGTTATATGTTGTGTTGTCAAACAAACTATAGTTAGACCATGGTTTAGCACAATATATGAATCCAGTCTTTGTGGCTAATGACTTTTTTCAGCTTTTAGACAAATATAAAAATATTTTAAATGTGTTTGTTTTTAATTGGTTAGATTAATATGATATAGAACTTAGGTTTCCCAATAGGAAAAAAGTATCTGTTCATAAATCGTGTAGCATATTATTTGGATTTTAAAAAAATAATGAGAAAAGTTGGAACAATAGCATAATATGGGAGAAGAAAATTATATAATTGCATTATATAAAGCTACGAAGTTCAGCTAAGACCCTAATTTAAGGATTCTAGAAAACAGTCCCTTTTACTTTGGACTCCTTTTGACTATCACTAGGAATAAGCAAATGGCTAAATCTTTTTTCCTCTATGGTGGTATTGACGGTACATAATTGCATGAAAGTTCCAGATATAGAAATGCTTTAGTAAAGATTTAATCTGTCAAATGTCAGATAAAATAGGTGCAAAAGGCTTGACTTACTTTATATTTTCTGGGCCAAACTGGATAAACCTGAGAACAAAGTTGATTCCTGGGGAGATTAAGCTTTCCATTTCTAATTAATAGGTCATAGAAATACTGTTAAGGAAGAGTATCTCCTTTCAAAAAAAGGATGTTCATATCTCCCAGTGTATTTTTGGTTTTATGGGTGTTATGAAAATAGTATAGATATGGGCCTAGCCCAAGCTTCTGGGGGAGAAAAACATATTTGTCCTATTGTGTATTACTTTAGTATCCTATGTTCAAAATAACAGGTTTCAAAGCTAAACTCTACCTGTGCCTCTCCTGTAATTTGGTAGTTTTGATAGATTATGAACAACTTTCAGAGAAATGTATGTATTTCACAGATACTATCTTTGTGTATTTATATCATCATAAATTTTGAACTCAGAAAGTAACAATTAAATACTAAGTTTATTCACAAATAAATTTTACACTTATTTCTCATAGGTTGCAGCTTGTAGAGATACAGGATATGATTGGTTTGAACAGCTTCTTCAGAATGTACGTAATAATTCAGATATGTTGGACCTTGATTTCAATCAGATACCTTTTATTTTGATTTTTTTTTCAAGCAGAATTGATGCAGCTTTGCAGTAACACAACAAATAGAAAAAGGATATTCAAATTGAGTGATACAGAGTGTAAAGGTCAGTTAAGAGACTGACAAGAATTCAGGAGATTGTTTCACAAGTTCTTCCATTATCAGTAAAAATAACCACCTCCTTGCTGGTTTATAGGAAAGTCAGTAAAAAGAAATGAAGAAAATCTCTCCCCCAATGTATTGGGGATAAATTGGTTCTAAATTGGAAACAGTCTACTTGCTGACATACCCCCATCCCTTGCTAAATAGACTCTTGAGAGAGTGAGAATCTTGCTTGGAAAATGAATTACTTTGGCTTTTAATAAAAATTCCAAAGGCTGACACAGAGCTTCATTGACTTATACCCTCTTCTTATTTCTTATTTATCAATGCTTTTTAAAATATTTTATTTATCTATGTATGTATGTATTTATTTATTTATCAAATTTATCACCGCCCATCTCTACAAAAGTAGACTCTGGGCGGTTTACAATAAAATATTAAACTAAAACCTATAAATCTTAAAATACAATCCAATAATAAATAGTAAAAATCCAAATGATGGTAAGATCTTAAAAGGAGGACACCACTAAGCCAACCACCCTCAGGAGGAACTATTACTTCCTTTGTCCCAAGCAAGGTGGCAGAACCAGGTCTTTAAAGACCTCCGGAGGGCCAGAAGCGAGGGCGCCTGCCTCACCTCTGGGGGCAAGATATTCCATAGGGCAGGTGCTATCGCAGAGAAGGCACGCCTCCTGGACCCCGCTAGATGAAATTCTTTTATTGACGGGGTCCATAGCATGCCCTCCCTGCATGACTGGGTGGGACGGGTAGATGTGATCGGGATGAGACGGTCCCTCAGGTACCCTGGCCCCATGCCATGTAGGACTTTAAAGGTGATAACCAACACCTTGAATTGGACCCAGAAGCAAACTGGTACCCAATGCAGCTCACGGAGCAGCGGTGTTACATGTGCTGATCTTATAGCACCCGTAACTGCTCGTGTGGCCGCATTCTGGACCAGCTGAAGCTTCCGGATACTCTTCAAGGGTAGCCCCATGTAGAGCGCGTTGCAATAATCTATATGAGGGATTACAAGGGCATGAGTGACTGTTCAGAGGGCATACTCGATCCAGGTAGAGGCGCAACTGGCGCACAACCCGAAGCTGTGCAAAGGCTCTCCTGGCCACGACTGCCACCTGCTCTTCAAGCAGGAGTCGTGAGTCCAGGAGGACCCCCAAGTTTCGGACTGAGTCTGAACGGGGCAGTGCCACCCCATCCAGAGTTAAAGATGACAACTTCCTAGAAACTGAGAGGCCATCAATCCACAGCCACTCTGTCTTACCAGGGTTCAGCTGAAGCCTTTTGTTCCCCATCCAGGCCCCTACAGCCCCCAGGCACTGAGACAGGGTGTTGACTGCAACACTTACTTCACCTGGGATGGAGATATTGCTCTTAATTCTTAATGGCTATGTTGCCTAGCTTAGTTCCTCTTGTTTTTTTTTTACATACTTCAGTAAGGGATGTATTGCAGTGCACGTATAAATAGTTATAATGACTTTATTGCTTGTAATAGCCTATGTTTGCTATGAAGCAGTTGCTACACATGGATAAAAAAGCAATGTGAGTTATTTCCCATTTTTTAAGAATAGCATGTACTATTTGATAAATATTTACTCACATTGAAGGATCTAAACCAGAGTCAATTTAATTTAAAGTGTCTTCCTTAAAATGTATTTTTGGGTGATATGTTGCCCATTATTATTTCAAATTAGTATTCTATATTTGTTATGTCCAATTAGATTTCTGTCGTTCATATTTCTTTACAAAAGACTATTTTCTCAGTTAACCCCTAAATACTATATTTGTTTACTTTGCAGTTGCTAAAATCAGAAGAGGATGCTTCATACAAGCCTGTCAAGAAAGCCTGTACTCAACTTGTGGACAATTTGGTTGAACATATTCTAAAGTATGAAGAATCTTTGTCAGGTAAAGCATCTATAACCATTTTAATCATATACTATTAAAAATTGGTTGTTGGTAGCAATTTTCCAAATTCAAACACAAAGTCTTTTTGTGTTTACGATTGTGGAAATCATTGCAGAATTATCTTTATTCATTATTTCTCTGTGTGATGAAAGTTGGGCTTGGAAAATGGGAGAGAATTCTTCCAACAGAGAAGAAAGTAGCTGAAAGTGTATTTTACTTCAGAAGTTACTGGTTAAAAATAAAGTTCATCTGTTTTGTGGTGTTTATTGTTTTGCTTCCATTATCTGCATTTGAAACTAATCCCAAGAGTGTTCAAAATCACAAATAACAATAATAGCCTCAAGTTCTTCTTTTTTTTAAACCTGTATTTAAAAAATTAACAATGCATATTTACTTTCAAGTAAGGATTCCACTCTGTTTTCAATGGGACTGACTTGCAGGTTTAAACTTTTTGTAAGCACCACAGCTCTGTTTTCAGCTCAGAACACTTCTAAACTTCTTCAAACTGCCTGTTTATCACTCAAAACAGCAGTTTCACGCTTGGAAGTTGACATTTAATGAAATATTGTTTGTGTCATCTGAGTTAGCTTGGATTAGAAGTTACTTGTTGCAGTTTAATTTGATACTGTCTAATGGACTTTGGTGAGTAGGGAAATAAATATTTCTCTGTGTGAGAGGTGGGAGTGGAGAGTAATGGCTGACCTTAGCTACTCATTCTCATCCCAAGACTATTTAGTCCAGTGTTTCTCAACCTTGACAACTTTAAGATGTGTGGACTTCTTCTCCCAGAATTCCCCAGCCAGCACATATTAAAGTTGCCAAGGTTGAGAAACACTGATTTAGACACTTCTCTTACTGACACCCAGACCATGACCTGTAACTACATTCACTCTGTGTCCATCCCTAATTTAGGAAACAAGCCAATTTCATAAACTAAACCTTGATGTTCATTTGTTCCACACACCATAGCAAAAAATTATCACTCACTTTTTAAATTTGAACATTAGAGCTACTGTATCTGGGCTGCAAAATTCAGACAACTGCTATTTGGCAGCAAAGAGATACAACTCTTTGCTCCAGCTAGTTATGATCCTGATTTTTATAGCCCAGATGTGGCAGTCCAGATAAACGGGAGCTAATTTAAAATGAAAAAGAGAGTTTCTGATGAGAGATCTGATGATGAGTTTCTCTGATGCCAGACGTTAACTCCTGTATGTGATTCAAAGTATCATGTGACATAACATTTTTTAACTATATCCTCTCCTAGGGAATTCCTCAGCGCAAATACTTATAGCCTTTCTCTGTTGTAAAGTATCTTCAGGACTCCTCTTGTTTTTACCTAAGATGTTTATTTTCTTCCTTTCTCTTGTTTCCACAACTTTCTCTTGTCTGTCTTCCTCTGTTTCTTTTAAACCTGTTGCTTTCCATCTCTTACTTTGCCTCTGATTCTCATAACATCAGTGGGGAAGTGTTTCTGAGCAATTCTGCAAAGACAAAACACAGCAGATCATGAGGGGGAAAAGACAATTAGAGCCTTTAGACCAGAGCTTTCCAAACTTTTCATGTTGGTGACACACTTTTTAGACATGCATCATTTCGCGACACTCTCTTACAGCAGGGCACCATTTTGCGACACACACAGCAGGGCACAAGGCAGACACTAGGACCTGTGCGGAATCACAGCAGGTTTGGAGGCAGCCAGGCACAAGTCAGGCACTAGGACCTGTGCAGAATCCTGGCAGGGCAGGTTTGGAGGCAGCAAGGCACAAGGCAGGCACTAGAACCTGCGTGGAAGCCAGGAGGCTGCAGCAGCGACACACCCAGACACTGCAGCCGACACACTAACGTGTCCCGACACACAGTTTGGAAAGCTCTGCTTTAGACCATGCCACTCGTGCATACAATAAGTCTAAGCCCCGAACAGAACAGCCACTCCAGAGATATTGAAGTTTATTTAAATGCAAGCAATGCAAGAGAAGGAAGGGAGGGAGAGAGGGAGGCAGGCAGGCAGGCTCCAGCCTTCTACAAAATTGCTTGAGTTGTATCTCTACTTACCCTGTGGAAATAGAAAACAACTTTCTTACAAGCCACTAGATGGCAGCAGGAATTAACAGTTCTCATATTTCCAGGTGGTTGAAAAATACTTGCAAAAAAGGCAAAACTTTTTCCATAGAAGTCTATTTCCCTCAAGAAAAGGTTTTTCCTCTGCGATTTGACTAATTTCTCACTGTTTTGGTTCTTAAAAAAAACTAAAGCAAAACGACCACTAACATTAATGGATAGAAGGGATAAATACTCTCATGGATATTATAAATGCCCTCCTGTGTCTCTAGAACTGGAAATAAAACGAATCACTTCTATGACCTAGTAGTTATGGTTTGTCCTTCCCCAGAAAGGCAGTAATTGGAGAATCATCCTTACTTAAATATATTTGTTATATATTTAACTTAAAATAGACTTTCCTTTGATTGTAACATAGGGTAGAATATTATTAGCAATCAACATTTTACTTATCCATCTGTTGTAACAGTTATCACTGTCTTTGTTTCAGAAGTTATTTTGTTGTATTTTTTGGTCATAGAAGCTAATTATACCACCTTTTTCATATACCATCACATCCCGCTGTGCATGTTTGGCACAATAAGTCATATGGAGAACGGTCTAAAATTGGTTCTTTGAATATAGCATTTTCTATTGGTATGTGATTCATTTATTTATTTAAAATATTATCATGGTGATAATATTGGTCTTAAGACTGAAAAAGTCTGAAATCTGTGATAATAATATTGGCTTTAAGACTGGAATCAAGCTTAGGGCCAGTCAATGGTTTTCCTATTTGGAGTTCATAAACAGTGGCTGTAGAAGCACGTGAAAGGATAAAGGAACCGTGTGGCTTTCCCAGTTAGGAACCATTTTGTTTTTTATTTTTGTAGCACAATGTGATGCTACACATAATCAAGCCACTATAAGCATCTTCACTTGAAAGACTTGTTGTTTCACCTGGCCATTTAGATTAATGACTGATTGATAGATGGATATTTGTGTGGGCTTATGTAAATAATAATATTTCTTTTCCAGATTCTGACAACAAAGGTGTGAATTCAAGTCGCTTGGTAGCTTGCATAACCACTTTATTTTTATTCAGCAAAATCAGGCCTCAGTTAATGGTCAAACATGCTATGACCATGCAACCATATCTTACCACTAAATGCAGTGTAAGTATTCACACATTTCAGATTGCTTCTGTTTATGGTTTCTGTTTAAGCTGAAGTTAAGATTAAAGTGTAAGTAGAAAGCGGCAAAATGGGTTTTGAGAATCTGTATTTAGTTGCCCACTTGTCCTTATTACTGTTTAATTTTAATCATGTCTATTGCTGTGGTTTAATATTGCTTCTTCTTAGACTCATGGGAGGTGCTTTCTTTCAAAATTTGTTACATCTACTGTTTTAGTTTATAAAATTGTTAACTGACTTCTTTTGAAGTATTTTCTGACAGTAAGAGCAATTTGACAATGGAACCAATTACGCAGAAAGTGGTGGGTTTCCCTTCATTGGAGATGTTCAGGCAGAAACTATATGGCTTTTTGCTGGGGCTGCTTTTATTTGGATTCTTGTACTGAGCAGGGGTTGAACCTAAAGCCATTTCCAACTCTGTGGTTCTGTTTTTGTTTTTTATTTGCGTAAGGACAATACTTACTTCATTCTAACATTTCTATCCCATTTTTCATCATTAAAATGATCCAAAAGTAGGATAGAAACAATCCAAAATGATTAGCTATATTGATCTGCCAGCCCTCATTAGATTTTCTCAAATATCACTTGAGTAAGGAGAGTTGCTTACTAAAAATTGTGCTAGTCCTTGAACACAAAGTTGTAACTGCTCAGTTGCTATTCCATGGTACCATATCATTCCATAGCATGCATGCTTTATTTTATTGCTGAACTCGACCTTTTCATGATATAGTAATAGGATCACAGTAAACATAATTAATTGAATACAATATTTTCTGTAGAATCAAAATGACTTCATGGTGATCTGCAATGTTGCAAAAATCTTAGAATTGGTGGTGCCACTGATGGAACATCCAAGCGAGACTTTCCTTGCTACAATAGAAGAAGATCTCATGAAGCTTATAATCAAATATGGCATGACAGTAAGGTTTAATTTCTACTTTAAAAATCATCTCGTTTTACTGCAGTGCAAAATGCTATATTTGAAAGGGAACAATGAAATTGTAGTCATTATGTTGACTTTATAGATATGAATTGGATTTGTTAATGCATTTTATTATTTTTTACTATTTGTGGACTACTTTGAATGTTATTTACCTAATAGAGTAAGAGGCTAGAAACAATTTAAAATAAATATCATGCCATTTTTATGATAGCCTTGAGGTTTTAATAAGTCTATAAAATAAGAGCAGAACATTGATTTCTCCATTAACTACTACCTAGCAGTAAAAATTTCTGCTTTGTTTCTAGGTAGTGCAGCACTGTGTTAGCTGTCTTGGAGCTGTCGTTAACAAGGTCACACAGAATTATAAATTTGTATGGGCTTGTTTTAATAGATACTATGGTGAGTTAAATTTTTGGAATTCTGTATAAACATTATTTTAAAAGTGCATTCAATGTGTATGGGATGAAACAGCATTTTAAGACAAGTTTTGTTATTTAGGTGCACTTTCAAAACTAAAAAGTCAACATCAAGAAGATCCCAATAGCACTATACTTACAGCAAATAAACCAGCACTCCTAAGATCCCTTTTTACTGTTGGAGCACTATGCCGGCATTTTGATTTTGATCAAGAAGATTTTAAAGGCAACAGCAAGGTAATACAATGTTTAAAAATATATTTGGATGGACTGAAATCTCTGATATGACCAAAAAAAATCTGTTTCTGTATTTAGATATTAATAAAAGTGTTTAAATGGGAATTAAACATCCCTGGACTGACTTTTTCATTATTGTACCTTTTCCCCCCTTTAACCAGGTTAACATAAAGGATAAAGTACTTGAATTGTTAATGTATTTTACCAAGCACTCAGATGAGGAGGTACAAACAAAAGCCATTATTGGTCTAGGTAAGATTTTACATCAGATTTGAAATACTTATTTTACTGTGTATATGAGTAACTGCTTATGATCATTACAGAATGACTGCTGTTTCAATAAAACATTCCAAGATAACTTAGCAATATAGTATGTTTGGATTATTGTGATGCTGTGTGGCAAGTGGGCTATATTCATAAAAGGAAAGATCATGCAAATATGCTAGCATCCATTTTTGTATATCTAGTTGTGTGCCTTTGATGCAACTTAATATCATACAGTTTTGTATTTTAAAACATATTAATAATTTGTTATTTGTGCATTTTGCAATAACTAAAATGTAAATGAACAGTTGTGGCCAGTTGCAGGTATGGCAGGTGGTAGTGAGTCGATCTTTACAAGAAAAAGGTGGCCTGTACTTGTACTGGTCTCTACTTCTGACCTTGCCTTTCTTCTGTGTCTGGGTGATCTCGGTGTTGTTGGTTACTGCCAAGTCTGTATTCAGTAAGACCACATTTATTCTTGATGAGTGTATGTGGATTTGTCTTACTTCACAGAAACCTGACTGGGTAAGGATGGGGAAGTTGCCATGTCCAAGATTTATTCACCAGGTTTCTTGGTGCATTGAATAGTGCACTGAAATTGGGGTGGGGTTGTGGCAATAATTTATGGTAAGACCTTAACTGTGACTAGAGATGCTGCTCTGCATATGACTGCCTTCTTGAGCTCTTGCACTTCATATTGACACTGGCGTTGAAATCACCCAGGCTTTTATTGCTGAGTGACTTCAGTCTCCATGTCTTGAGTGTGAATTCCAGATGGACTCATGATTTAATGGCCTCTATAATGACCATAGGCTTGTTCCAGGTCATTTGTGGCCTGATGCATACAAGCAATAACATATTAGATCTGGTGTTTACATGGAATTCTGAAGTGATTAGCATGTTAGACAAAATTGGCACTGAGTGGATTCTGCTTTAACATAGGTCCTGGAGGACTCCTTGATTTTCTAAAGAGCTCTGGAAAATGAAGTGGCTAAAGATATGGCCAGAGTAGTGCTGGGTAGAAAACATAAAGAGTGAAATTGACTAAACACGGTTGTATGCCCATGTTTGGTACTATACCATGGCCATAAGAGTGGCAAACTGTTTCTACTTGTCTGCTCTTACTGCGTCTGCAGATTCGCATCCAATGGCCTTGTTTAGGGTTACCCATATCCCAAAGAAGTGGAAGAAGATCTAACCATTAGCTAATGTGATATTTTTGTGAGACTCTTCACAGATAAAATTTTTCACATTTGTTCAGGTTATACACCAAATGGGCAGAGTCTTGCAGACCATTTGGGATCATTTTGAGTTTGCAGAGATCAAGGAAGTAGAGTTCTCCATAACATAAGCTGTGCCACCTGTGGGCCAGACCAATGTCCCACCTGGTTCCTTCAATGGTTGGACATGGAATGTGCAGCTGTATTCCGGAGGTGATGAATGCCTATTTGAAGGAGGAGAGGTACCATATACCTTGAAGGAGATAGTGGTGTACCCCCTCCTGAATGGAATATCTCTCGATCCAGCCATATTAAACACTTTCACCTGATCTCCAGTCTTCCCTTTCTGGGGAAGATTTTGGAGAAGATGGTGGGGTTTCAGCTACAGATTATCTAGATTATCCTTGGATGGAAAAGGCATTAATCACATAATCAGTGAAGTTTGTTGGTTGGAGGGAATGCACTCTCTTCTGATCTTATTAGACCCCTCAAAGGCATTTGATATTATCAACCATTGTATTCTTCTGGACTGTCTTAGGATTAGGAGCAGAAAACATTGTTTTATGGTGCTTCCATTCCTTCCAGAGTGGACAGTTCCATTTGGTGTGCATGGAAAAAAAGCCATTTTTTGCTCCTGGCTCCTCCAGTGTGGGTGCTACAGTATTTTCCTATACTATTTAAAATCTACATGAAACTGCTTGGAAGTGTTGTCCAGTTTGGGTTGAGATATCATCAATATATTGATGATACTCAACTGTACATCAGGGATGCTGTGGAGGTTCTCATCCATTGTCTGCAAGCCATGAGGATTGAATGGGTCAAAGGAAGATTAAATCCATGCAGATACAGTTGCTGTAATCAGATTGGCTTGATCCCAGTCACTAAATTGGATTACACTCAACCTAAAATCAGCTCCGTGACTTGATGGTTCTCTTGGACATGCTGAGCATATGGAAGCTGTAGCCAGATGAGCTTCAGCTGGTGCATCATTTGAGGAATTTTTTGGATGAGGATACCTTTGCAACAGTGATTCAAGCCATCATCACCCCACACTTAAATAAGTGTTATACACTTTACATGGGGATGCCTTTGAATACCATTTGGAAACCACAGCTGTTTCAAAATGCAGTGGCCTGACTAGTCACAGGAGTGTGTTTAGTAGCATTGTACTTATGCTGAGGTTGCTGCATTTGCTACCAGAAAGCTTACAGGCCCAATTGAATATACTGGTTTTTATTTTAAAGCCCTACTGCAACATTTTCTCTTCTGACTAGAATAGTCCAAACAGTGTGCTCACTCCCAAAAAGGCTACTATGGATCCTAAGCTCATGTGAGACTTGGGGCCTGGAAACATACCTTCTTGGTGGCATCCACCTGATTATAGAATATCTTGTGTCATGGGGTATAGGAAGCCCTCAATTTGCTTGCCTTTTCAAAACTTTAATGCTACAATAGTCCAGTGGGTATTCGTGCTAACAGTGAATGTGGGCTGCTCTTGTAACTTATTATTATGCTTATGTTTACATGGTTTGATATTCTTATTTCTGTTACTTTATAAACAATGTTGAGTTATTTATTTATTTATTTATTTATTTATTTATTTATTTATTTATTTATTTATATGACCGCCCATCTCCCCCAACGGGGAACTATTTGAAGCAGGATAATATTAAAATGCTTGTATAAATAAGTAAGCAATAAAATTGATTTATTTATATTTCAAATTTAATCACTGCTCATCTCCCTCAAAGAGCAACTCTGGGCAGTTTACAATAAAACAAGAATAAATAATCATTAAAATGCAATAAAACAATATTCTTAAAGAAAAATATAATCTAAGACATAGGTGTTAAAAAGTTCTTAATTTACGGGAGCATCTTCAGGGTGCTAACCATCCCCAGGGTTGGTTACTCCTCCTCATGTCCCACGCGAGATGGCAGAGCCATCTTCACTCCTTTCCGGAAGGCTGGGAGAGTAGGGGTTTGCCTCACCTCCGGGGGAAGAATGTTCCATAGGGCAGGGGCAACGGCAGAGAAGGCAGAAAATACAGAGAATTCCAGTGGTAGAAAGTAAAATCAGTATAATATTTAAGCAACAGTACAAAATAAATTCAAACATATTTGAAAAAAGTCTTAAAAGGCTTTAATTTAGTGTTGAAAAGAGCACAAAGTATATGCTAGGAAGAGCATTCTACAGCTACGGTGTCACCATCACAGTGATCTTTCTCTTTTAGCCACCTACCATATCTCTCTTATTAAAGGCACCTAAGAAAATATCTCAGAGGTTTTCAATGTCTGGATGGGTATATGTGAGAAAAAGAATTTGGATAAAGTGATCCAAGTTAATTATTTAAGGCTATAAATTTGAAGTGGCTCAGGTTTGTTGATCGGAAGATCGCAAGTTCGGAGGTTCGAATCCCTAGCCCCGCGTGACGGAGTGAGCTCCTGCACTCGCCCCAGCTCTTGCCAACCTAGCAATTCGAAAGTATGCAAATGCAAGTAGATTAATAGGTACCACTTCGGTGGGAAGGTAACAGCATTCCGTGTGCGTCATGCCGGCCACATGACCGTGGAAGCGTCTTTGGACAACGCTAGCTCTTCATCTAACAAACGGAGATGAGCACCGGCCCCTAGAGTCGGACACGACCGCACAAATGTGCAGGGGGAACCTTTACCTTTACTATAAATTTGAAAACCAGCCTTTTGAGTTCAGCCTAGATTGGAAGTCATTGGAAATGATAAAACGTTGCTCTATTATGATTGGTATATTTTAAAAAGGAAATTGAAATGCCTAAGCAGGAATATGGGTTATTAGTTTGCTTTATTTAAAAATACTCAGAATGTTTAAAATTCAATTCAGTAACAAGATTTATTAAGTTGCATTTTCTTATTTTCCTCAGGATTTGCCTTCATACAACACCCAGGTCTAATGTTTGAACAAGAGGTGAAGACATTGTATAACAACATCCTCTCTGATAAAAACTGCTCAGTAAATTTAAAAATCCAAGTGTTGAAAAATCTCCAGACATACCTCCAAGAGGAAGATACACGTATGCAGCAGGCAGATAGAGAATGTGAGTGATAAATACAATTGCATTATATAAATATTTTAAATGTAATTGTTTTATTGATTATGTAACATCAAGCTAATATTAAATGCCACAATTCAATGTTCACATGCCTTTCTCATGTAAAGAGTAAGACAGATAAAATGTAGTGTTAGTGATCTTTCTGTTGGCCACCCATCTAGATTCTTCACCTATGTTGAGTGTTCACAGTGTTCGAGAGCAAAGAAGGTTTGGCAGAAGCCCACTCATTCCCTCCTAGTGTGTGTGCTCAAACAGGGAAGGCTGCTACTCTTCTTGTTCAGTTCCTTTCTAAAACTTGCAGCAGCAACATTATAGGGAACATTCTTCATGTTTGCCATCACTGAAGAGTGCTGAAGTATTCTTTTCCTCTATTTCCTTTTTCCAATTACCAGTTTTTATTTTTCCAATATACTTTCCACAAGCATGTGGGAGTATATTATTCTCAACTGACAGTGGTTTTTGTGACTTAGGGAAGGACAGTTGGTAGGATATTGTTCTTGTTGACTGCATGCCTAATGGAACAGGTCTCTAATCTCCAGGAGCACATTCTGCAAGTGAGCTATTTGAATTTGTCTCGGTGTTATCCATCTAAACAAAGCTCTTCACTTATGTTGGTTGATTCTAATGCATGAGTAGAAAATCTTGTGCCTCCATATCAGCTATATACCTGTCCACTTTAGAATTCCAGTGACCATAGGTTCCGTTTCCAATTTTGGTTTTGAGACTGAACACATCTGGCAGTCCCTGCAGACCAGTAAGCCATCTCATTATCTGGATGCTGTTCCCTAAACTCTTTGTCATAGAATCCTAAAGTAAACTGGTCTTCAAGTATTAGACTGGAAGAAGTACAAAAGGGTTCAACACTGAAAGAAGATGGTTGTTGTGGGTTTTCCGGGCTGTGTGGCTGTGTTCTGGCAGTTTTGGTTCCTAACGTTTCGCCAGTCGCTGTGGCTGGCATCTTCAGAGGACAGGAGCACAGCTAGAAGATTTTCTCTGTGCCCAAGTGGAGGGTGTGTGTGTTCCTGCTGGTGTTTATAGCTGCTGAGAGGGTGTGTGTCTTCTGTGGGTCATTTACAAGAGATTAGGAGAGGGTTTATTGTGATGATTAGGAACCAAAAACTGCCAGAACACGGCCACACAGCCTGGAAAACCCACAACAACCATCGGATTCCGGCCGTGAAAGCCTTCGACTGAAAGAAGATGTTTATTTTTATCAGAACTGGCACTTATATTTAACTCAGTACAATTAACTACCTCAGTTTTGACTGTGATTATTATTTATTTAACTAAGACTTTGCAACCAGAGGGGCAGGACTTGCAGTTCACACTCTTTATCACTCCTTGCTTTGCTCATTTTGATTGATCATCAGGTTTATTTCTGAAGGTGAAATTTTAGATTGATAATTGTTTTCCCAAAATGATGCCTGATTTGGTTGCTATTTTACAGTCAATCCCTATATCTTAAATCTTGTTGTTCTAGAAGTTCAGAAAATGACTTTCCCTGATGAATTTGAAAGACTTTAGGGGTGAAAATTCCTACAGTTTCACTATCTATGTTCACATACATTTTATAGATACTTAATTTTTGATGATAGTTGTGACACCTGGTACCTGATGCAGGTGGTAACTGCATCATCTGTAATCATGATTGCTATTTTTTGTGGTGTACCCACCCTCCCTTGGACATTTTTGTTTCAGCTTAAAAAATATTTGGAGATGTTTGACTGGTGCTAGCTCCAGCCTCTTCTTTTTAGGTAAGATTGTTGAGAAGGTAATCAGGCTGCAGCTTCAGAGGGCTCTGGATAAAACTGATTATCTAGACCCCTTTCCAGTCAGATTTCAGGCTGAGGCATAGTATTGAGACAGCATTTGCAATTGACTGATGGTGATTTTGTCAATGCCAATGGTGTTCAAGTGGTGCTCCAGATGTTTTGGGATTGCACCCAAGGTGCCTATTACTATTGGTACTATCTTTGTTTTCTTTTGCCACAGTCATTCTATTTGCAGGTATTTTGTGATTTTGTCTAGTTCTTTCTCTTCTATTCTGCTGTCCCCTATTGCAGGGGTCCGCGGCCTGTTAGGAACTGGGCCGCGGGGCTCCTGCCCACAAACCCCACCCCCTTCTGCGTGATTGGCTCCCGCCTGCAAACCCTGCCCCCAGTGCTTGTGATTGGCTCCTGCCCGCAAGCCCCACCCCCCAGTCCACGGAAAAAATGTCTTTTGAAACCAGTCCCTGGCACCAAAAAGGTTGGGGACCCCTGCCCTATTGCAATATCCACTATCCAGATTTTTTTGTCTGTCTTATCAACAGTTGTTAAGTCGGGGGTGATATGTGGCAGGTGCTTGTCTGTTTGAATTCTAAAGTCCCAGAGCACTTTAGCTTCTTCATTTTCTATTACTTTATCTATGTTGTGGTCCCACCAGTTCTTGCTTGCAGGCAAATGGTATTTCTTGCAGATACTCCAATGTACCATTGTTGCTACTTTGTCATGTCGTTGTTTGTAGTCAGTCTGTGCGAACTTCTTGCAGCAGCTAATTAGGCAGTCCACTGTTTCTTCAGCTTCTTTGCAGAGGCGGCATTTGCTGTCTGTTGCTGTCTTCTCAATTCTGGTTTTTGTTTTCAGTCTTCATATATTTGCAACGGGTAATCAGTTTTTCTTCCAGTAGTCCTGCAGCTGCTGGCCCCGATTGCTCAGCCAACAGTCCTGAGTCCTGTAGCTCACCTGTCACCAGATGTCCAGGAACTAGAACACCTAGCACAGTCCTTGTTGACCCGAATGACGACTGATCCGGTATAGGTTTCTGTAAATTACGTCTCACCATATTGTTTATGGGAGAAGCACTCTTCGTCTGGCTCCTCTGATGAGACCTGTCCAGTATGGTTGAACCTCTGGCATAGCTCTGATCCTCCTCGGAGCACGCAAGCCCCACAACCACTTCAAGATAGTGCCTCATTGGGGGATGATGATGATGATGATGATGATGATGATGATGATTCAGGCTTGATGAAGGAAAAGCTCATTTTGAATGATAAAAACTTCAGAAAAGAGCTTTATCTGAGTACAGTCTTTCCATTTTCAAGGTGAAAGGGCCACATTGCTGATAAGGCCAGATTTTCTCTTCAAAAGTTTTCAGTTTCACTATTATGGCAGTAGTTCCACCTTTCTTTGACCAATACTCCAGTTTATAGGACAGGATGTCAGCATGTTAGTTCTCAGTTTGAAGAACAAAGGGAATGTTAAAGTTACAGTGCACAAAAACCAAAGAAGAACATGTTTACTACTAGTTCAGCATCCATGCTGATTGGCAGTATTCCTAGTTCTGGTGATCTGTATGTAGTTCACCTTCTGTTCTAATACCATGAGCAATAGAATAACTGTGTTTAGATAAAATAGAGAGCTGAAGCATTGGTATTGCATTGCAAAATACATAGTCCTCTGTATGATGCACCCTGAGATCAGTAACCGACCTTCAATCATTTCCACTAACAATAGGCTTTTTTTTTCTTTTTCCCTGTGGGAATACAATGTTGGAGGGCATGGTAGGTAACAATAAATATACAAATTGCTTCTGCAGCAGTGGGACTTTTTCTTGGATAACCAGGAATTAATTCCCCAAACTTATATGGGTTCTTCCTCTGAAATCTCTGCTGTACTGTACAAGTGTAATGCCTCCTACTAGATAGTATCACGAGAGGACCTGTTTTGCTTTCAGGAAAAATTACCAGAGGACCATTTACATAGCTGGGCAGAATCAGAGGCAGTTTCACTGAAAGAAGTATTCCCAACATGAATGGTCAGAGATCCTTCTTCATGTTTCCCCTACATTCCTTGTTGTTTATGTAATGTCAAAGCTTTACTAAGACAGTGCAGAGTGCATCCTGATAACAGTTGGTGGCTTGGTAAACCTTGGTTCAAGTTTATTTCTTCAGTTGGAGTAGAACTGTATTTTTCTGTCCTGTCACCCAAGCACAGTCTTGGCATCATGAGCAAATAACATCATTTTGATATTCAGATTCTTAGGCTTGGCAGATATGATTCTTCTGACCCTTCTGCTGGAAATTTTGAAGGTCACTGACCTTGCATAGAAAACTAATTGCTTATCAATCAAAGGGAACTGCTTTGATAATTTTGCTAGTAATCAGCATTTTTTATTCTTTTGACTGGATGCCAAAACGATTGGAACATTTCACCACGGTAGCATTATATTTCTATTACTCAAATAAGCTTTTGGTGGTCTTCTCATGTTTATTTTGCTCCTTGGTTGTTCTGCCATATTGGATTTGACACTAATGGAACTACTTTTCAATCAGAAGTTACATTTATGGAAACCCGTTATTTCCTTTATTTGAGTCAAGATACTGTCCTCCCCGAATTCTTTTCACTTTTTGGATGCATATCAGAGTATTGTCTTCTATGTTTAGTTCATGACCTCTTTTTCCAGATGCTCTATTTATGTTATCAGGGACCAAAATCCTTATCAGGTGCATTTCCTTGGCATTGCTATGATGCATCTGCCTTGTTCTTATTATGTAAGCTTTTTACTCATTTATATTGGTTATATACAGAGAAAAAAAGTCAAACCAAAGTAACTTCGGTATGGTATGCAGTTCTATCCAAGGACACTGAAAGACCTATTTTGCTAAACATGTGGCTGTGCTTGTTCAAGCAGTTACTGTACCTGTGCAGTCACACCGTCTACCCTACTTCCCTGGACACCTACCGACACCTGATACTTTTTTTTCTTGCTTCCTATTGCTGTGACAGATCTTGGGAAGTGAGCATGAGCTTCCCCTTAAAAGAAGGTCTTTTTAGGGTATGTTTGTGTTTTTTTAATATGAGGCAAATTAAAAGGGTTGATCCTTACATGCAGCCTTAAATAATGCAGTCTATTCAATCTGTTCTCTGAAATGGTACTGCTCATTCTGCTATTTTCTTCTTTTTGCATGTCTGGATTAGGGACTTAAGATAGCTCTTCAAGTAGTTCATCAGTTAATGGAGAATGGTATCTTAGTGTGGATGACTCCATCTTGCTTCAAAAACTGGGCTTCAATTAGGTAGCACTCTTCTTTCTTCAATCTCTGTTGCAAACAGTAACAGAAATGGGATGTGTGACTGAATATGATGAGATAACTAATGCTTTTCTTACACCCAAAAAGTTTCAAAGTTCATTTTAGTGGGTCTCTGCTACTCTTTTTATATATGAGTATTAAGTCTGGTGGGGCATGGTGGCTCAGCGGGTAAGACGCCAGGCTTGTCAATCAGAAGATCGCAAGTTTGGAGGTTCAAATCCCTAGTCCCGCATGACGGAGTGAGCTCCCGCACTAGCTCCAGCTCTTGCCAACCTAGCAATTCGAAAGCATGCAAATGCAAGTAGATAAATAGGTACCACTTTGGTGGGTAGGTAACAGTGTTCCGCGCGTGTCATGCTGGCCACATGACCGTGGAAGCGTCTTCGGACAACACTGGCTCTTCGGCTGACAAACGGAGATGAGCACCGGCCACTAGAGTCGGACACGACTGCACAAATGTGCGGGGGGTACCTTTACCTTATTAAGTCTGGATCTGAACTATATCTTAAATGGATAAGATTTCCCCAGAGTTCTGGCATTGTTAATTTCCGCTACTAAGGAGACACATAGAGGAATGTAATATTATATGTTACACTGATCAAGAGGTTTGGCTAACACTCAGTATAAACAAAGGCTTATAAAATATATGGGTCAGAAGTTGATCAGGAAGGAGTTATGTACTTCTGTTTCTGTTGATTACAGATAGTTCACAGATGGCACTCTACCCTCTAAAATTACATCCTATTAATAAGTATGCTTCTAGATTGTAAACAACTTGGTACATATTTTCTGTTTTCCGTGATAATATACATTTAATTATTTTGTTCGTTTGTTTATTTCTTGTCAGCTCCAGATGTGACTATTGCAAAACACTGGAAACTAAAGTAAATTATTCTTTGAATCGACAATATTTAAATCTGGGAAATTGCACTGGTCTGATCTTTAAATCACAGAAAGTGATAGTTCCATTTTATTCTGCGTTGGTCATATCCTACTTGAAGTCATGTGTATACTTTTAGGCATCATGATTTAAAAGGGATCTAGACAAATTGGAGCAAGTTCAGAAAACAGCAAGGAAAGTAATCTGGGGACTAGAAAGTAAATCCTGTGAAGGACCTTGAGAAAATAAGATAGCACTTCTTAAATAGTTGAAAGGATGACAAATTTTATTTTGTTCCAGAGGGCAAGAATAATGAATGTAAGTCAAAGGGAGGCAGATTTTGATTGGATGTTGACCTTCCTAACAGAAAGAACAGCTCAGCAGGGGAATCACTTATCCAAAGAGGGGGTGGACTCCCCTACAAGTGGATGCATTTAAGTGGATGCTAATCAGGCAATTATCTGTGATGCTTTAACTTGGATTTCTACACTGGGCACAGGCTTGGATTCAGTGGCCTACAGTGGCCCCTTTTAATCCTGTGATTATATGAATCTTAATGAATCCTTCACTTATGGATTGCTTTGGTGCCCATTTTTCCTGACAGATTATCTTTGTCCTTGAAATGTCTTTCTGGGCAGAACTATTGAATATGGATGTTGAGAATCCTTGTATTTGTAGTATGTGTGCATCTGTATATTACTTTTCCCAAGTTTCTATAAAGGTTTATTTGTGTTTTCTCTCTTCTCATTTTTTCTGTCACTTTTAATATATTTTTCTTATTTTTGATGTATGTCTGATTCAGTAAAGTACAAAGAGAAAAAAAACCCTGCAAATATTACTTCAGGTAGCCCATCCTAAATTATATGCTATACAGCATAAAAACATTTTATACTTTAAAATATTGCAAATATTGAATGCAAAATATGCATTCAACATTTATATAATGTATAAATAATGGATATTCTGATAAAATATCTCCTTTGTTTTCTGTTTTTCATAGGGAAAAAGGTAGCAAAGCAAGAAGATCTGAAAGAAATGGGTGATATTTCCTCAGGGATGAGCAGCTCCATCATGCAGCTGTATCTCAAACAAGTCCTTGAAGCATTCTTTCACACACAGTCCAGTGTTCGTCACTTTGCGCTCAATGTTATTGCACTCACATTAAACCAGGGTCTTATCCATCCAGTTCAGGTATGTAATTGTATAATTAAGCTGGCAATTCTATAAAGTTTTGATTGGGAGTAAAATACATGTAATTCATTGGAGTTTACATATGAGTAAGAAAGCACAGGAACCTGTTGTAATCATTATGGTTTTATACTTCAGGTGTGGAGATTTTTCTGGGTGCTCAGCAAAAATTCTTAGTGTTTATTTACTTATGTATTTATTTTACTTACATTGTTTATTTGGTTTGTTTATATTATATCCAGTCAGATTTCACACACTCCAGACAGCTCACATAAATATAATGTAAAACAATCAATTTAAAGCACAAACATTTTTAAAAGCATAATGTGATGGGCACCTTGGGTTCCCAAAACCTCATCAAATAGGAGAGTCTTTATACTTCTCTTGAATTCTTAATGTGAGGTGTAGACTTTAGGGGCTGAGTATTTTAGAGTTACCAGGCTACAACAGAAAAAAAGCCGCTTCTGATTCCAACCCTCTAGAATCACTTTCTGGGCTGATCACACAAGATGGGTAGACCCTGTTCGGAGAATATAGGATTGTAGGTAACATGGGTCCATGCCCAATGTTTTTAGTTAGCAAATTCTTTTTTCCTGCTTTTCAATATGATAAGCATTTCCAAGGTGTCTAATAATATAGTAGATATTTATCATAAAAATACATTAATAACTTTAATGATAACAGGTTTGCATAGATGCAGCTTTTCTAAGCTCTGTATCTAGCCAGTTATTTAGATTTGGTTTGTGTAATTCTGCCTGCTGTTTGTAGTATGATCTTTAAACTCTAATAGACCTGGTGAATCTAATTAATATTCACATGTTCAGTAAAATACACTGAAGATTGAAATTTTACTAGGAAGACAAAATTCTTCATTCTAACTGTCAGTTGGTTTCAGGTATCCAATAAGTAGCATTTTTACAATTAATTATCTTCAATAATTCACAAACATGGTGAAAGTGGATTTCTTTAGATACTGTAGTGTTGATTTTGGCTGAAGCAGCAGGAGAATGTACTTTTTTCATACCTTGAACCTGGTACCTCATTTATGATCCAAATAATTGTAATAATTATAGGTTAGGTAGCCCAGGTATTGATTTTCCACTGTTTTCAAATTTTCTGTGGAATATATGGCTTCTGCATTCAACATTTCTTTAGTATAAAGAGAACACTTTTAAAGAGAGACCATAGCCAGCTGGTACACCTCTGTTGTGCTGGACTGAGTATAGCACTGAATATATGTTTGGAAATGAGGTCAAGTGGCTCAAACAGCAACTTTATTTACTGTAGGACAGTGTAATCTTTAAAAGTGGCTATCCCTGGTGTTCATGTGATGGTGAAAAAATGGTAACTAAAAGCAGTGACACAAAGAGATGAGAAGTGGGGTGGTAGTACTGGTGGTGGAGCATTATTAAAAGCAAGAGACCGTAAACTCCATAAAGAATGGCAAGGTGGGCAGTAAGGCAGCAATATGTAGAGAACAGCAAAGGGCCCAAACAAAGTAAGGTAGTGCTGGGTTCTCTCTTCCTTACCTTAACCTGTGGGCATGGTTCACACATAATCCTAAGCCAAGACTTTTTAACCAGTTTGTTCACCAAGCCACAGTAACCTGGTTATATATAATGTTGAGTCTTAATGGATGGGATCATACACCATATTTTGGTTATGAGTGGCCTTTCCTTTGGATTATGGCTGATCTCTTTAGAAAGGTCATTTACCATATTTGCCCAGAGGAAATATGAAGTCTTTTCCCATTTTTTGAAGTGATAGGGTGGGGATTATCTGACATGTAAATAATAGAATCATCTGCTATTCACAGGAGGAAACTATTCTGTCTCATCCTTTTAGTGAGGACTGTAGATGGGAGAAGAATGTGTTTGAGCAATTTATATATGAGAGAGATAATGTTTATACTTTTCAATTGTGAAGAAAATGGAGAAAAAGGAAACGAACAGAAACATGGAATTCTTTCAATGATGTTTTTATCTCTTTTGCAGTGTGTACCATATTTAATAGCAATGGGCACAGATCCAGAGCCTTCTATGAGGAACAAAGCAGACCAACAGCTGGTGGAAATAGACAAAAAATATGCTGGATTTATTCATGTATGTTGGCCTCCATTTATCTTAACAAAATTATTTATTTTATTTATAATTCAATTTATATCACCGCCCCATCTCCCCCGAAGGGGACTCTGGGCGGTTTACAAAGTCAATAATTAAAATGAATAAAAATATAATACCTATACATATATATAAAAACAAATAAATTAAAGATAAAATCCAAGAGGCAACAAAGTTGTTTTTAAAAGGGCTCTATTGGACCAGCCATCCCCAGGAGGAGCTGTTACCCTTCTCACCCCAGGCGAGGCGGCAGAACCAGGTCTTTAAGTTCTTCCAGAAGGCCAGGAGCAATGGGGCCTGTCTCACCTCTGGGGGTAGAATATTCCAAAGGGCGGGCGCTGCCGCAGAGAAGGCCCGCCTTCTGGACCCCGCCAAGTGAAACTCCCTTACCGACGGGGTCCACAGCATGCCCTCTCTGCATGACCGAGTGGGACGGTTCGATGTTATGGGGACGAGACAGTCCCTCAGGTAGCCTGGTCCCATGCCATGTAGGGCTTTAAAGGTGATAACCAACACCTTGAATTGGATCCGGAAGCATACTGGTACCCAGTGCAGCTGGCGCAGCAGAGGTGTCACATGTGCCGATCTTGGGGCACCAATAACTGCGTGCGCAGCTGCATTCTGGACCAGTTGGAGCTTCCGGATACTCTTCGAGGGTAGCCCCATGTAGAGCGCATTGCAATAGTCTATGTGGGAGATGACCAGGGCATGAGTGACTGTACGGAGGGCATCCTGATCCAGGAAAAGGCGTAACTGGCGCACAACACGAAGCTGTGCAAAGGCCCTTCTGGCCACAGTTGCCACCTGCTCTTTGAGCAGGAGCTGTGAGTCCAGAAGGACCCCCAGATTCCACACTGGGTCTGAATGGGGTAGTGCAACCCCATCCGGAACTAGAGATGTTAACTTCCTGGATCCAGAGGAGCCATCAAACCACAGCCACTCCGTCTTACCAGGGTTCAGCCGAAGCCTGTTGTTCCCCATCCAGGCCCCCACAGCCCCCAGGCACTGAGAAAGGGCAGCCACCGCATCACTTACCTCACCCGGGATGGAGATAAATAATTGAGTATGATCGGCATATTGATGATACCTCATCCCGTGGTGGCGGATGATCTCACCCAGTGGTTTCATGTAGATATTAAATAGGAGAGGAGAGAGAACCGAACCCTGCGGCACCCCACAGAAGAGGGGGTGAGAGTCGGATCTCTCATCTCCTGTTACCACCGATTGGGACCGGCCCTGGAGGAAGGAGGTGAACCAGCGCAAAACTATGCCGCCTACCCCCAACTCCCTGAGCCGCCCCAAAAGGATACCATGGTCGATGGTATCGAAAGCCGCTGAGAGGTCGAGAAGAGCCAGGATGGATGCACTCCCTCCATCCCGCTCCCGCCAGAGATCATCCGTAAGCGTGACCAATGTAGTTTCCACCCCATATCCTGGCCTAAAACCTGACTGGAAGGGGTCCGGATAATCCGTGTCATCCAGGATCCTCTGGAGTTGCAACGCCACCACTTTCTCAACCACCTTCCCCAAAAAGGGGAGGTGGGAGACAGGACAGAAATTTGTCCAATGCAGTAGGGTCCAGCGATGGTTTCTTGAGTAAATTAAGTATCATATCTGTCTTTTTCCATTTATATAAAAATACACAGAATCAGAGGAAGCCTAAAATGATCAGTAGGTTATTTTCACCATAAAAAGGGTATCCTAATTCAGTTTCTGGAGCTGGAAAAAATTGAACTGGAAATATGTTTCCATTAACATATAAAAAATAAATACATGTCATTGTAGATGGGTTTTTACTAAAGTTTGCATGTGTAATTTTGACATACTAATCCCTGAAAACAAAAACCATGGCATGAAAAAGAGAGATTATTTCTTTAGAAGCAAGGGGTGGCTAATCCCCTAATTTTAATGTCCTTCTTTTAATGAATACCTCATCCATCTGGATTTTATAATTATTTATTGTATTGTACATATTGTGGCTTTATATATTTTTAGATTTTATTTTAAGTTATTTATTGTGAACCGCCCAGAGTTCCCCATGGGGGGAGATGGGCGGTCATATAAATTAAACAAACAAACAAACAAACAAATAAATAAATATACCCACTTGTAGAAGGAAGGTGAATTTAAACCAGACCTGCATAAGTTAAACAGTGAGGCAGCTGTGCTCTCTGAGAAATGTTACAAATCTATTGTTTATGGCCTTGCCAGCTTTGGGATGTCTTCAAAATGTAGTCTATCAATATTGGATGTAAGTTTTCACTATATGGAATTGCTCATCCTCTCAAGATTGAGAGGTGCAGATTATAGTAGTATTGGTCTCTACAAGCCCAACTTTTTTTCAACATACAGGTTTCTTTAGAACAAACAAACTTTGTGTGCTCTTGTCACACAAGAAATAGTTACAAGCAGTTGGAATAGGAACAGCAAGAATCAAAATGAGGCTTGGGGAGAGGAGGATATAGGATCTATAGGGCTGAGGAGCAGGGAGTCATTTTGGATTGGGGTGGGGAGTTGTTTCATTCAGATTGCCGTAAGAAATATGTAGGCATTATCTGTAGCTTGAATCATGTCAACTAGATTTCTATTTTCTCAGTGGAAACGTCAACAGCAGCATGGTAATCTTAACGATCCTCCTTTAGATGATAAAGGGACTTAGAAATAAACATCTCAAATAACCATGACCTAGCCCCAGGTGCAAGGTCACACAGCCACCTAGAAACATATTTAAGGATTCCCTTACTAACTTTGCTCAGACTGAAGAAGCTCCTTGGATAAGGAGCGAAACGTTTCCACTGAGAAAATAGAAATCCAGTTGACATGATTCAAGCTACAGACAATTCCACCTGGATGACTGAGAACCTTCATCGACATGTAGGCATTATACATTTTGTTTAATTTCAGATGAAAGCAGTAGCTGGTATGAAGATGTCTTACCAAGTACAGCAGGCAATCAATACCTGCACAAAAGATCCTGTGAGGGGCTTTAGGCAGGATGAATCTAGCAGTGCTTTGTGCTCACATCTTTACTCCATGATCCGAGGGAACCGGCAACACCGACGAGCCTTTCTTATTTCTTTGCTCAACCTCTTTGATGACACAGCTGTAAGTCTTATGCAGGCTTTCTATACTTGTCTAGAACGTCCTTGATGGATGCTTTTTTCTTTGTTTAATAAACTCTTAAGTAGCTTCACCGTTGAATTCTCTATATTTGATTTAACTGCTTGGCTGCATTGATTAATCTAGTCTTGAAATTTATTATGATTATGTGCTATCAAGTTGGTGTCGATTCTTAACAACCAGATAGATAGTTTTTCTCCATGACAATCTGTCCCAAACCTGGTCCTTCAGGTCTTCCAATAATGCATTTGTTGCCACTGCAACTGACTCCATCCCCCTTGCTGCTGGTCGTCCTCCTGCTCTTCTCTTTCCTTCCACCTTTCCCAGCATCAGAGCCTTCTCCAGAGAGCTAGGGCGTTACATCATGTGTCCGAATTATAAGATAATTTGAGCCTAGTCATTTCTGCCTACATGATAACTGTATATAAAAACAGCTTGCAAATCCCAAAGAGGGCTTAGCAATATATACCAGTTTCAGTGAATATAATTATAATTTATGTAAGACTAACGGAACAGTTGCTCAGGGGCTTCTGTGTTCCTGCACCTTCATTTGATGCTTCCCTTGCACAGGAATTACAGTACATCAGGACCACCTGTAGGTTCTCTGGTTCTGAAGAAGTTTCCTCCAGTGCCTGGTGTGCCATTGATACATTGACTGGAGGGGTAGAAATAGTAGGAGAGAGAATTCCTTCCTGGCAGACGTCCCAGTTGCCTAAAATATTAGATAAACTGAACATAAAATGTGGGTTTGAATGGTTATGTCTTTTATATACATACATACATATATATCTTTTTACTTTAACAGAAAACAGAGGTGAATATGCTTTTGTATATAGCAGACAATCTAGCCTGTTTTCCTTACCAGACCCAGGAAGAGCCACTTTTTATAATGCACCATATAGATATTACATTATCAGTTTCTGGTAGCAACCTTCTGCAGTCATTTAAAGAGGTAAGTGAAATTCTCTTTTAATGCCTTTCTTTTTGATAAGTTATTTCTTGCACAAGCATCTTTAATAATTCAATCTGTACTAAAAGATTGGAAGCCCGTCCCTGGGACAGGTGTTCTCAAGAGGTCCAAACTAAGACAGTGCCCCTCTATTGATCAAAGTGGTATCTCTACTTCCTACAGTGTCTTAGGATAATTTTACTTTAGTCTGTGTAACTTGAGCAAAAACTATATTAGAGAAGATGAAAGGAGGAGAGTGTCTTTGTGTAAAACTAAGCTCTAAAACCGTCTTTTTTAGTGTAGTCTTTCCACCTTAAGTTCTCAGGAAGTCATAATTTTTAAGTTTCAACAGTTTAATAGGCAGTGCTTTTTATTCATGAACGTCAGTTCTTTGAATGTATTTCAGACTCTTATTTGAGTCCCTTTCTGAAATATATAGAATGTTTTACATTGATTGGATATTTTTGAATAGGAATATTTAGTGTTAACATGACTAAATTATTTTATTTAGTTATGGATTTTTATGGCTGCCCAACTCGCAAAAATATGACTCTGGGCAGCAAACAGTGATAAAAACAAAATTACATTGTAATTTTGACAATGACAAAAAATGAGCAAAAATCCTCATCAGCAACAAAACATGATTAGGGTAGACCAACATATACTACACCTCTCAGGGTGAGCTCATCTGACATCCTGGCCCCAACACCTGGGGGAACAGTGAGGTCTTCAGAGCCTTCCTGGAGGCTAACAGGGTTGGGGCTAATAGGACTCTTAGGTGTCATTTACATATATGCATATATATGCACACAGACATACATAGAAGAATAAGCATCACTCCCATGTGGTGAGACCCGTATGGTATGTAGACAAGAGCCAGCAATATGGACCTTTCCCATGGAATCCATTCCTGAGGGATCACACAAGCCCATATGAGGCCAACTTCCTCCTTCCTTGCATGTGCAGTTTGCGTCATATAAAAGTTGCTACCAAACTGCAAGCAGCATATGAAGAAGCCTCATGTGATGAGTAAAATAGTCTGAAATATTTTATTCAGAGCCTTTGTTTCTTTTTCAGAATTTGTTTAGTAATATCTGCAGAGGATTCATTAGGACTTTAGTAGTTATTTTTCTCATAGATCTTAGATATAAAAAGAGAGCTGTATTCGTGAACAGACATGCTAAACACAGTAAGGGGCTGCCAATAATGAAGTTAAGCAATCTACTTGGTAGGACATGTCAATTATATTCCAAATTGAAAATGAAATCTCTGAGTGCATATGTGTATATTTCAATGCATAAAATGTCACTAAATTTCCCACAACCAGTATTTCACACTTGTGAGAAAAGTATTAGCATCATTGTGAAATTATTGTGTTGGTCAGTATTCTAAAGCAGCAGTCCCCAGCCTTTTTGGAACCAGAGACCGGCCGTGGAAGAAAATTTTTCCATGGACCGGGGTGGGGGTGGGGTTTGCAGACGGGAGCCAATCACGCGCACTGGGGGGGGGGTTGTAGGCAGGAGCCAACTGCGCGCACCGGGGGGTGGGGATTGCAGGTGGGAGCCAATCGCACGCACCGGGGGCGGGGTTTGCAGGCGGGAGCCCCGCGGCCCACTTCCTAACAAGTGAAGTGAAGTTGTTCACTTCCTAACAAGTGAACAACATCTCACCCACTGGTGAGCCGCGGCCCACAGGTTGGGGACCCCTGTTCTAAAGCATGTGTGTCTTTCTCTTTCAGTCTATGGTAAAATATAAAAAAGAAAGAAAGCCTTCCTCTGATGAAGAGAGTGAAAGTGAAAGCAATAGCGAAAGTGACAGTGAAAGTGAGGAGGAAATTCACAAATCTCGGAAGTCACGAAAACGTGCAGGTTCTGATTCAGACTCTGATGAAGAAAATGATATAAATGCTGTCATGAAATGTTTGCCAGACAATTCAGCTCCTCTGATTGAATTTGCAAATGTCTCCCAGGGCATATTGTTGCTTTTGATGTTAAAACAGCATTTGAAGAACCTCTGTGGATTTTCTGATACGTAAGGACCATTTTAGTTTTGCTTATACTATCTCTATTTCCTATATTGGTGAGATCTTATTTGGGACCAAACTCTTGGGCACTTGAATCAATAATGCTTAAGCAAAGTTGACATTTGTTTCTATAATGTTAAAAAACATTTGATTCAGAATATCTGTTATTATTGCTTCCTTTAAAGTATACTGGAAGTTTTCTTACAACTTTTATTTTGTTTTCTTAGTAAAATTCAGAAATACTCACCCTCTGAATCAGCAAAAGTTTATGATAAGGCGATAAACAGGAAGGCAGGAATTCACTTCCATCCAAAACAGACGCTGGACTTCCTTCGAAGTGATATGGCTAATTCCAGGCTCACAGAAGATGTGAAGAGGAATATAGTGAAACAATATTTAGATGTAAGTTTTCACTGTTTAAAACTTCACTGTTCACCACTGGCTGAATTTAAGACTTTTTCCACAGGTGTGGAATGAAACAGCTATCGTTTGAAATTAAACATAAAGTGATTCCAGACCCCATTAAAGGAAGTTTTTCTTTACACAACACAACTGTGCAATTCTTTGCCATTATATATGATGGTTTTAAGTAATTAAATAAATGGATGATGAGGGTATTTATCACTACTGATCTTCATGGCTATATAACATCTAATGAATCAGAAGCAGCGTATCTTGGATATGTTTGTTTCTTTATTAGATATATGAACTGCTTTAATCATACAACTGGCAGTGGTGAACAAAAACATAAAAAAATATCTTGATGAATAAAATGTACAGTATTTTAAATAAAAATATATTAAAATGCATTTCTAGAAGCATCAATGCTGGAATAGGTAGTGATCTAGTAGAGCTTTTTTTTATTTTAAAGTGTGTTGACTGATAATAAATTGGCCTTTTCACTTTGCTTATTGCACATGGTTCTGTTGTCCTGGGGTAAGCAAACTAAAATCTTTCCCCATTAAAAACATAAAAATTAGGAATGTACAAAGCAGCATCGCTGGTTCCTGCGCTATTCTCTTGTTCCTTGGGATCTTCTGTTTTCCCCTCCAGATCTGATCTGAGAGGTCTCGGAGGGCTCTGCTTTCCAAGGCAGAGGCTTCATCAGGGAAGTTGCAACCATCACCTATTTTGATCCTGTTCAGTGTGTACAGGTTGACATAAATCTACATCTCCCTGGTCCTAATTTAACACCTTAACCATTTTCTTGGATCAGCCCATTTTTTTTTGGGGGGGGGGGGCAAGGTAGAACCAAATGCTCCAGGGACAGACCATGGTGTTGTGTGCATAACTTTAAAAAAAAAAGCATATTTTATATTCTGGAATTCTCCTCAAGCTGCTACATGTCCATATGTCAGACACTGTCTGTAATTAGAGGCAATTCATTTCCTTTTGTTTCCAGATGTGAAGGTTTTTCTGTATAGAGGTTTGCATAATTTTTGAATCAAAGATTGTGGGCAGATGGGTTGAGAGGAAGGGGCAAGATGCTCCAACTATCTGGTGGCTTGGCTGGAGCTGCAGAAAACTGAAAGCCCTAAAATGTTTTCATTTGCCTTCTAATTAGTTTGGCTAAGGGAGAAAACAGAGTTTTGTAATAGGTCATTTCTACTTAAACAGTTGGCTAAAAGGAGCTTATGTAGCACATTCCTCCTATTTTAAAATAGTTTCTAATCTCACTCCCTGCATCCTTTTTAAGTTCAAACTTCTTATGGAACATTTGGATCCTGACGAAGAGGAAGAAGACGGGGAAGTGTCCGCAAGCACAAATGCTCGCAACAAAGCTATTACCTCGCTGCTCGGAGGTGGCAGCCCTAGAAACAATGCAGCCGAGACAGAGGATGATGAGAGTGATGGGGAGGATAGAGGAGGAGGCACTTCAGGGGTGAGGCGGAGGAGGAGTCAACGTATTTCGCAGCGTATTACGTAAAATGATTTTATGTGCTTATACATGTCCGTCTAATAAAATGTACATTGAGTAATGTAATGCATATGAAAAAAATTTTGTAGATAGAAATTCTTAACCGTTTATACAACTTTTTGTAGAAAGTTTTAACAAAAACACAATAAAAACATAGAGATTATATCTAGTATAAAAAAATAATTTCCTTTGGAATGTATTGTGTGTATCCTTTCTATTGTTGCCAAGTTTTTATGTAGCTTTATGATTCATTTGTACATATAATTTTATATATCAATAAGAGTTTAAAGAGACGGGTACAAATTAAAATATGTGATTTTGCAAGGATATGTTAACCCCTTGGCGCTGGCGGTCGCGTCTCATTGCCGGCAATGGAATGTGTGCCGGAAAATCCCAACTCCCGGCGTCAAGGGATTAAAAGCAATAAAAGCAATAATTTCAATCAAGTTCTTTTGTGTAACACTTGGTCTTTTTTCCCCTCCCAATGTTTTAGTCATTGAGAAGGTCAAAACGAAATTCAGACTCTACGGAGTTGGCAGCACAGATGAATGAAAGTGTTGATGTCATGGATGTCATCGCTATTTGCTGTCCAAAGTACAAAGATCGACCACAAATTGCAAGAGTAGTGCAGAAAACCAGCAATGGCTTCAGTGTTCAGTGGATGGCAGGCTCCTACAGTGGCTCCTGGACTGAGGCCAAGCGCCGTGATGGCCGCAAACTGGTGCCTTGGGTAGACACTATCAAAGAGTCAGACATTATTTACAAAAAAATTGCTCTAACGAGTGCTAATAAGCTGACTAACAAAGTGGTTCAGACTTTACGATCACTGTATGCCGCCAAGGATGGAACTTCCAGCTAATGCATTTGTACACATCCAGCCAAATTTTACAGGAAAGAACAGAAAAAAAAACTTGAAATACCAACTTTCTGGCAAAAAAAAAAAATCAATTTAATGAAGAGTAAGAATGACACCTGGGATGCAGGAAACAGAAGGAAATGTTTGGTAAACATTTTTGTGGGAGCTTCCTTCGCTGTTGTGCAGCAGAAACTTCTCAGTTCATTTTTACTCCCACTGTATAATAGTTTAACGAAAAAAATGTTTATATCTTGAAAAAAACCTTTCTGTTTAAAAAAAAATAAACAAGTGAATGTTGGAAATTAGTCTGTTAATGTTCTTAATAAAGTGTTCTTGGAGTTTAACCTAGCAGCGGATGGCTTTCTTTAGCTTAGCCCAGTTTCAAGGAAAGCATTGTTTTTCCAGGCTGTAAAATGGCAGAATCTCCTGGATATATAATTTATTCTGTTGGGGGAAAAAGCATGCAGTATCTATGACCTATCTGCAGGAGGAGTTTTTGTAAATGTAGATTTTTGATGTATTAGGTCACCCTGAAATAATACAAGAAAAGGGATCCCCAGCAAATCTGGTGGAACGAATACTGCAATAAATTTTTTTACTTCTCTTTGTTACTTGTCTGTTTCCATTTGAATTTCTTATTGTAAAGATCTGTTAAAATCCATTTATATTATTTTCCAGTCTTTTATGTAAAATTTACTATATCAGTGGTTTTCAAAGCAAGACATAAATATTGTTTATACAGTTTGTATAGGCTGATTTCTGAATAATTGGTATCTTTATCCCTTACAAGTTAACACAAGTTAACTCCAGGGTTTTATTGTATCCTGCAATATTTAGTATTAACTATATATGATTTAGCACTGTGCCAAACACATTTTCAAGAGTACATTTTGATATAAAAAGAAACTATAGTTTATGCCTTGTATGCTTCAATTTCTTTCTAATGCTGTTCATATGGCAATGTTCAAAACATAGGAAAAAACATCACTCTGTTCTGAGTAAAGAAACATGTATATTTCATTAGGACATCAGAGTGCATTACACTAGGACATAATGAGCAAGGCCATCTCCTGAATGGTGGTACGCCTGTATTCTGTTGTTGGTTATTTTATAATCTAAGTGGTGCTCCCTCGCTGAATCAGTTGGAGGCTGCAAATGTCAGGAATGAATATGGATTTGTAACTTATAGTTGCGCTAACTTAACCGTTTTAAATGATTTTTTTAAAAAAGCTGGACAGAAATGGCTGTATTGTAGATAGGGTTTTTTAATTACTTGAAATCTGTTTTCATCTTTTATACACTGAAAATGCTATTTTAAACTGTCTCCGGAGTGGTGCTTCAATGTGTACTGTCACCATTCTTTCAGAAGCTGTTCTATTTCTGGATAATAACACAAAATAATTTTTGCATATTGACAAAAGCAGAAGAAATGAATAGCATAATAATTAGCAAATAACTATTTTAAAGTCTTTACATTTTATTTAAAAGCGGATGTTCATCAAAGATTTTAGATGCATTCAATTCAATTATAAAATTAATATATGGTGGGGTGTGTTTTTATTACATTAATTTACAGAATTCTAGTGTGTTACGATCTGTAGGAAATAGTAACACAATATTCAAATTCATTATCTTGTACAGAATTTAAAAATTAAAGTGACATGACTAATAATTCATCAGAATCTAATTGCTCTATGAAATATTTTTCATTTCCTCTTCTTTGTCGTAACTGCTGCAAATATTTCTGGGGCAAAATCTATTTTTAATGTTGTGAAAGCGAAAGCTGTGCTTCATTCATGCAATTATTACCTTTTGCCTAATTTCTTTTTGTACAATACTGGGAGTTACTTGATTACTCTCCTGGGTATCTACAAATTGATTTTATTATGTTCAATTTTACCAGGAAATTTATCACATAGCTTCATATTAGTTGCTGTGAAATACAGCTAAGGGGGGAAAATTCTTGATAATACATTACATGAAGAATTAAGCCTATTCCTTAGAGTGAAGGGCCCAAAATGTATAAAATGTAAATTTAAAAATTGGGCTTTTCAGAGAAAGCTCCAGAAAGGAAAAGTACTGTTGGTGGTTGGTAAATTCTATTTCTTGGTGTATGTTGATTCCAGTTCATTCCACTGACTCATATTACATAAAGAGATGAAACTTTTCTTGCCCCGCGAACACATGGGTGCCTGTTCTCCTTGGAGGCTGAATCTTACTCCTGAACTGGGACTGCCTACATTTTAGGAAGGGATATACTGTAAGCAAGTCAGAAAGTGAAGCCAAATCCAAGTACATTCTATTTTTATTTTATTTATTTATTTACTATCCCACCTTGATTATTTTTATAAATAACTCAAGGCGGCGAACATACCTAATACTCCTTCCCCCTATTTTCCCCACAACAACCACCCTGTGAGGTGAGTTGGGCTGAGAGAGAGAGTGACTGGCCCAAGGTCACCCAGCCGGCTTTCATGCCTAAGGCGGGACTAGAACTCTCAGTCTCCTGGTTTGCCATTGGCTCCTTCCTAGGGCTGAGAGAGAGGGACTGGCCCGAGGTCACCCAGCTGGCTTTCATGCCTAAGGCGGGACTAGAACTCTGAGTCTCCTAGTTTCTAGCCCGTTACCTTAACCACTAGACCAAACTGGCTCTCATTTTAATTCATTCATTCGAAGTGAACATGATTGTTGGGCTTTGCCATCTCACACAGCAGTATCTTACAAGAAATAAGTTATTCATTCCTTTTGACCTCTGACAGTCTTTATACAGGGGATGGGGTTCAGTTAAAGTTGAATGGGATTGTTCAAGCGCTAAAAACTACTTTATTGAAATGGAGATGAGCACCGCCCCCTAGAGTCAGACACGACTGTGCAGGGGAAAATCTTTACCTTATAAAATATTATCTACATGCCCTCACCCTAGAGTTTGTCCATTATTGTACACATGCATAGCCATTTATGAGTGGCTGGCCATTAAAGTTGAAATTATAAACAGTTGTCCAAAAGGGGATAGCGACAAAGAATCACAGAGCTAAATGGTGGAAAAGTCAAATTGTTGCTGTGAAGCCATTCTGGAAAGGAACTGGTGGTGCTGGCACCATGGCTCAGGCAGAGAGAGGGCCTGTCCTTGATGCACATCTGGTAGCTTCTCCCTTGGTGCAAGGGAGATACTTGATACACTTTCTGCACCCAAGTCTTCAAGAGCTGTGAAAGCTAATCTGAGCCTTTGCAGTCTCCCAAACCCAACTCACCCACTTGGCCATATTACTCCCAAAGTCACCAACTCTCAGCCAGTTATCTCTTCATCAGCCTCCAATTCCTCCCTCTCCTTGAATAGCCAATCCAGTTGCTATGGCTAAATATCTAGCCAATTGCCATCAACTTTCTAGGGAGGCAACGCTTGGTCTCCCAGCCCAGCTGGGTGATAGGAACTAAACTGATAATTAAAGACAGGATACAAGCAGATGGACTTGATAATATACAACTGTAGACATCCAGTGCTATGCTCCTCCCCCATCTCTGGCTTCAGAAAAATTGAAGCACCCTTTAAGTTTGAAGTAGACTAATTTTGGGTTAAGGACTGGCAAAATTAAATCCAAAGCCTAATAAATCGAGGTCTATGTTTCCTCCTTATCACAATCTTATAGGTATATTCCTTCTGTAATCTTTATCATTAGTTACCTTTAATCAGTGAGTTATCTCATTTTCATCCAAAGCCAATTTTTTTTTCATCTTTAGTTAAGGGTTCTAGATTTTCCAGATGGTTCATGAGAATTGAAATCCAATTTTAATTTCTTACCCAGTAATGTCTAAATATCCCTTACTATCTTGAGAGAATTATAGCTGGACCCAAGCAGGGTAGATGATAACTCTACAGATGAGCCCACAAGGGTACATATTTAATATTGTCATTGCAAAACATTACTGAAGTTAACAAGCTAATGGTATAGTTTAAAATCTGGAAAATTAAAACCACTGTTACTATATGAAAGTCATAGCTTTAAGAGAAATCATTGGGGTTTGTCCATTCCATTAAAAAATAACTATTCTTAGCAGTTTATTTGACATATCTAACTGGAATTAACATAAGGAATGCGCTCAAGATATGCATCAGTCTGAAGCCATGTTAATTCACACTACATTTACTCTACCCTACAGATGCACAAGTATTTTCATCCATGTCTTCATACAGGTAGTTCTCACTTACCAAATGCAATTGGGATTGGCAACTCTGTCGTTAAGAGACATGGTTGTAAAGTGAAATGTCACATGACCTACGATGTCAGTTCGGCTGCGGTCGTGAAGCAAATCACCTGTGGTGGTTAAATGCAACACCATGTGACACTGACTTGCAACTTCCTGCCAGCTTCCCCTTTGACTTTGCTTGTGGGAAGCTGGCTTCGAATGTCGCAAATGGAAATCACATGACTGTGGGATGCTGCAACTGTCATAAATGCACACAAGTTACCAAGCACCCAAATTGCAATCATGTAACCATGGGGATGTAATAGCCGCAAGTTTGAGAATTGGTTGTAAATCTCCTTTTCAGCACCGTGGTAACTTCAATCGCTGAACAAGCAGTATGTGCGTGAGGACTACCTGTATTCCTCTTTGTCTATGCTCTACAGGTTGAGATAACTTGTTTTTACTACACAGAGTGATTTTGTTAGAATAGTAATTGCCAGGTATGTAGGAGAACAAGAAGAATGAAAAAAACCTAAATTTTTTACACACTTCCATAGATTCATTCTAATGTATTGCATATTCAGAGTATTTACCATATTGTTGTACCTTTTCTACAAATCTGGATAAAGATGTTGTAATATTTACGCTGTTACATCATCTTGATACTTGCATTCCATTCCTGCTATCTGAACCCCCTGAATGCCACCAGATTATCTAATTCAGCACTCCAAAGGTTCCAACACCCCATTAAAAATTAAAGGAGACAGGCATCCTTATTTCCAGGTCTCATCTTAATTACAAAAGGAATAATCCCACCAGTAATTGAGCAAAAAGATTAGAGTTCCTTTCATCACCAGACACTGTAGGAGGGGAACTCTTATGATAGCCCAATCTGGTAACACCTTTTCCGGCTAACAAAAGTTATGCAATAGCTCACTTCATCAGAATCCTCTTCCACCACCATTGTGGAGAGGCACAGAGATGACATTAGACAAACTATATGGTGATAGTTATAAAAAGTTATTTTAAGCCCAGGAAATGAATAAAACATTAGAAACTCAACTGGCTTCACCTTAATTCTCAGAGGTATAGGAGGGTGGGAAGGGAAAACAGTCTTTCAAGTTTGTTACTATAATCCATGTTTCTCAACCTTGGCAAGTTTAAGATGGGTGGACTTCAACTCCCAGAATTCCCCAGCAGGCATGTTAAAGTTACCAAGGTTGGGGAATTCTGGAAGTTGAAGCCCACCCATCTTAAACTTGCCAAGGTTGAGAAACCCTGCTATAGCCTATATTAATCAAGTGGGGTTCCAGTCGTTCTTGAGGGACTGTTTCCTGGCTTACTTCAAAGGGCTGACAACGCCCTATGTTCCAAGGGAGCACTTCTGGTGTGTGAGAGGACTCCCATACTTGGCTCCCTCTTAGCCAAGTAAGCAGCTAAAAATGAATGAAAAATGAAAATGAAAGAAACAATCTAGCACCCCCTTCTGGCTGTATAGAATTGAGGTGTGTGACCAGATGTATCAGCTCTTCTTCCAACCCAGGAGATAGGCCAATCTCCTGGAGAGTCCAGATAAAGAACAGTCAAACTTCATATTAAATTTAATAAAATAACATATTAAATATATTAAAATAACTTTTAAACTTTAAAGTCTAAAAATTGTAAATTGTAAAAATATTGCAGGAGCCAGAACAGGTCTTTATGATATAGTGTAACATTGGCAAATTAGTTGAACTAAGCCCAAAGACCACAAGATGGCACTGAGTTGTTACCATTCCTCCAGGCTCCAAGTTTGACAGAGCTGAAATAATTTCTTAGAGAAAAATTATGGTTTTGAGTTTTTTTAAAAAAAGCAAGTAGCAGCCTGCACAATCTGATGCATGTAAAAAAGACAGGGCTTATGCGATTGGATCTGTACAGAGAGGTGAAGAATATTGGACTTAAGCACACGTAATAGCATCTGCCTTAGCCCACAATAGCTCTCAACCCATTGCAGGATCCTTGCCCCCCCCCCCACTCTCATAGGGCCCAGCAAGGGGAAGCTGCAACAGAGCTGAAGGAGTTTTAGATCTAGATGTCCAAAACCCTTTACACCTCTATTATGGAAACCTTGCAAGCGTTTCATTTGTCATACCTAGATATTTTAATAACATCCTCCATGCTCACCATAGGAGGGCACTTTAATTAGTATGAACGAACACTTTGTCCCCAAGGAAGGGAAAAGACAATAGTATGCCCTACCTCAACATCTGTTCTGACATGAGTTTGAGATGGAAGGTGCCAAGCATCCTTTAGGTAACCCCGGGCACTTCAAGTCTGCTGAGCCCTTTATCAGCACCTCCTCAGACCAAACTCAACCAGTGATTATAAATCAGATGTTACAAGATCAATCTATCAGAGTCTCCGGAAAGGTTGCAAAATTCCCAGTTGTGTTGCAATTCCCCTCACAAGCCACTGGGCACGCCCCACAAAGTATTAAGTCTGGATCCTGCTCTATACCTACCTTCATGAAGCCTGTTTGCACTTTTCCTCTCAAACTCGATATATGATGAGCCACGACCGTACTCACTAGAAGTTGGGTCTGACCTATTGTTATGTGTCTGAAATTGGAATGTTTTGTCTAGTTTTTGACCTCTTGCCAAATAAATAAACCAAATTGGACCTGAGCACACAAAGATGAAAACAAATGAACATTTCTGCCTAAAACATTGACCTGTCCATCTACCTATTTACCTGAAGCCAAGTTCTCTGCTTCTTCTGTACCCTGGGCTTCCCTGTCCTGTTCCAGACCTTCTTGGGGAAACGGTACACCCCATTTCTCCTCCCAGCTCAGGCAAAGCAAATCCTTCCGCTGTTCCCATCGAGTTCTGCCTCCACTTATAGAAGAACAAAGCGTTTTTCTGCCCCTGAGAGGGAGGGGCTGGGGACCTACCTTTGCTTTCTGGGACAGAAATCAGGCCTCCCTCAATGCTGATTTTACTTAAGAAAAGGGATGTGTATTCCCAGTGTAGGAAAGCAGCTGTCATTGTTGTAAAATGAATGCAGGCTGGCATCACAAATGGAAAATCCATTTTTTATCAGAACATGTTCCAAAAATTGTATCAAAGGCCCTGCATTTATTGAGGTCAATACATTATTATCTGACATTAGTCTAATATTATCTGAGGCTTGATGGCTTTTCCTAAAGCTAAATTGTCCTGGGTGGATTATTGAAGGTAATACCTTCTATAATCTTAATGCAAGAATAGCTGACAGAACCTTAGCAACTATGTCGATGAAGATTCTCAGTCATCCAGGTGGAATTGTCTGTAGGTTGAGTCATGGCAACTGGATCTCTTTCTTTTGGTTGAAATGTTTCGCTGCTTGTCCAAGTAGCTTCTTCAGAAGAAGCTACTTGGACAAGCAGCGAAACGTTTCAACCAAAAGAAAGAGATCCAATTGCCATGACTCAACCTACAGACTTAGCAACTGTGTTTAACAAGGATATCAGAAAATAATTTGCAAATTTGTAGGATCCTCTTTCTTTTCAAAATATCACTTTATAAGCCTCATAAAATGATAAAGACGTCTTTACTGATATATAGTTAAATGGGATCTAAGCTCTTCCTGTACTTTTATACCATTCAATAGGAATCCTGTCTGGCTCTGGGGCTTTAAACCAAAACAATATTGTTTCAATAGTATCAAATGTCTCCTTCAATGTTAAAAAGGCGTTCCAAATTATTCCAATTAAAAAAACCCATCCATCTTCTCAATGGGTAACATAAATGTGAATAAAACACCACACAATGAGAATTTGTTACTTTATAATCCCTACAAATTGCAGATGCTTTGTTTCAGATATCAAGCTAGGAGTTTAGCAGGTTTTTCCCTTTCTTCCCAATCAATCTCTCTGCTGAATACACTTTAGTGGATATTCAGTTTGTGATGCACATGTATTAAGCTCCAATTTAATTGATCCAAAGTATGGTAGGATTCCTACGTATGATCTATAGCATGAAGTCTCTGGCTTGAATCATGTCAACTGGATTTCTATTTTCTCAGTAGAAACGTTTCACTCCTTATCCAAGGAGCTTCTTCAGTCTGAGTAAAGTTAGTAAGGGAATTCTTAAATATGTTTCTAGGGTGGCTGTGTGACCTTGCACCTGGGGCTAGGTCATGGTTATTTTGAGATGTTTATTTCTAAGTCCCTTTATCATCTAAAGGAGGATCGTTAAGATTACCCTGCTGCTGTTGAGCTTGCGAAATGGTCTTAATCTTCCTAGGCACAGAAGACAAAGCAGGAAGGAAGATAGGGGAAAGGTTGTGCCTGAGGCCCCCACCTCTATTCAAGGAAGGATTTTCCAAGTTGGCATAAATGGATTCCTTGACCCCTCTCTTGACCCCTCTTCCTCATAAAGGAATCCATTTATGCCAACTTGGAAAATCCTTCCTTGAATAGAGGTGGGGGCCTCAGGCACAACCTTTCCCCTATCTTCCTTCCTGCTGAGGGTAATGGTTTTTTAGAAAATCCATCCCTATCCAAAATTGGATCCAAAACTTAATTAAGGTCCCCAGCTCCAAGTACCTGGCCCACCATTAAACCAAAACAATTTGCAAAACAATTATATGAAATACATGTTATTTTCTTAGTTGGAGCATAAATATTTATCCAGGCCATCTGGCTCTCCCCATTATTAACCATCAATTCATATGACATCCATCAATATCCAAAATGTTTTCTCAACTATAAAATTTGAGTTTCCTAATTAGTAATGCCAAACCTCTGACAATTTTAGAATTCCCATTAATATACATCTGTTCCACCCAATCACTAGCCAAAATATGTTTTTCCTCAAGAGAGGATATAGGCTTCTTGCAAACAGAACAGAACAGAACAAAACCACCTCTTCAGATCTCAACAACTTTAAATAATAAACCTTTTAAATATTCCTCTCAACTCTTTAACATTCTGCTATAGAAAATCTGTCTTTATTAAAGAAAAATAATATTTTTTCTTTAAATAATATTATAGGGGCGTGGTGGCTCAGCGGGTAAGACGCCAGGCTTGTTGATCGGAAGATCGCAAGTTTGGAGGTTCGAATCCCTAGCCCTGCGTGACGGAGTGAGCTCCTGCACTCGCCCCAGCTCTTGCCAACCTAGCAATTCGAAAGCATGCAAATGCAAGTAGGTAAACAGGCACCACTTCGGTGGGAAGGTAACAGCGTTCCGCGGCCACATGACCGTGGAAGCGTCTTCGGACAACGCTGGCTCTTCGGCTAACAAACGGAGATGAGCACCGGCCCCTAGAGTTGGACACGACTGCACAACTGTGCGGGGGGAACCTTTACCTTTTTAATATTTTTTTTAAATGATTTTATAAAGAAAATAGCAGATGTCATTCTGGCCATGGTTGAAATACAAAATTTCAAAAGACTGAACATTTTTCTCCAAGTAAATAATTAATTTCAGCGGGGGAAAACCCCTTTAATCTGGAAATAAAATACAGAAACCATGAAATATAAAACACTAGGAAAAACCTACTGGTGCAGCCATAATCAGGTCAAATGAAAAAACTACACCACTTTAAGAATGAAAGAAAATGAAGAATTAAAAGTACTCTGGTTGAAACCCCTCTTGAAAATATTTCTCCATCGCATCAGCAAGGGATGAGCACTCTAAAGACAAAGAATATTTTATCACTCTAAAGACACAGAGATTTTTTATAGGATTGTGGAGACGTTGGATCCAGTCCAATTTATTTTGGCAGACTGTTTTTTTAAAAAATAATGTTGTTCTTCTAAGGGTTCCATTCTTTTTTCATATAAAACAGCAACAGTTCTTTACTCTTTTATACTTTTTCTGAATATCAATATACTTTCTTTCTAAAATATCCATTTCGGAAGCATATTTTGCAGACCTTCTGCTGATTGTGGGCATCGTATCTAAACACTCCGTATTTGTAATAGTCCTTGCTGTGATTTCAGAAGGCAGTTCTGCAGTCAACATTGCTCTCTTTATATCTCCCAACTAAAAACGGTTTCTGCAAATGTTCCTGCCTCGTGAGGACACGTAGCAACTTGCTCCCGCAAAGCCACGCTCCTTCATCGGACACCTGAGCCACAACAGGCTGTTCAGGGGAGACAGATTGTGCAATGGGGGGGGGAGGAGAGCTATTTCTTCTGCTTACAAGGCACATTATCTCCACAAATGCCTGCCATACTGTTTTCAGCAACCCATGGAGGAAGAGAGGAACAAGCTGTGACTCAGCAGATTGCCCCCTTAACCAAAAGGCCAGAGTAGACTAGTCTTGGTGTTGAATTGAGGGCACTGGGGATATTGTACTCTATTGACCATTGCATTAAAATCTTCAGACACTTTCCTAGTTTTATGAGAGTTTATTATTATGAACTATCTCCTAAATGCGGCAAGCTAAGAGAAATCCATAGCATAAAATACATACTGCTTTTGAATAATTCTGCTGGAGGCTAAAGAAGAAATATTTCTGAAGAGGAACAGTAATCTGACATTTTACTTGTGTTTTTTGAGTCAGTGTTAACCCCAAACTTGTTCCCCCAGCAAAAGCATTTACAAACATAATGATAAAACCAATCAAATATTATTTTATTATAGAAATATTATTTAAATATTCATAATTTTAAGCAAGATTCATTGAAATTAAGATGCAAGTCTGGCCATCTAAATTCTAAACACTCTTTCAGAAATAAAAGTTAAGAACATCCCTAGGACCTTGTTCGCCAGATTTATTAAACACCTACATATTCTACAAAATTTAAAACGCCATTCTGCAGAACGTCACCTTGCATTTCAAATTATTCTGAAGGTAACCATTTTAAAAGTTTCCTTGGATTTTTCTGTAATGTTACGCAGAATTTCTTGAATGGGTGAATATTGGTCCTTGATGTTACTTGTAGCATTGCTTGATGATCTTGCAACTTCACCACCAGTTATTTATCTACATATTACGCTTAATGTCCTTTTAAAGACCAGAACAGGCTAGATACTGTTTTACTTCTCCTCCACATTTGCTACCATCGCCTCTATGGCATTCCAGTCAAGCTTGCTAAGGATACTGCTGGTACTTTCAGACACACTGTCAGTGTTGTTAAGGCTGGCAATGGAGCAAGCATCTTCTGGAAGTGAAGATTCCTGCACAGAGAAAGAGAGAGAAGTAAGAATGAGACAAGAAGTGGACCAGCCAACCAAGAGACCTTTTCAAGGCCAAAAAAGAGTTTCCCCCCCCTCCTTGGGCTACAATCAGGCAAGCTACTACAAAAGCATATGCTCCAACAATATGCCTTAATGGTTGATCTCTGTTGGAAACCATTCATTTGCCTCTCATTTGCCTTGCTTTTTTCTTCTGTGCCTCACTGCCATCAGTTTTTCGTAGCAGAATCTCCACGGAATGCATCTGCCCTGCTTTCAGATTGGCTCTGCCTTATCATAGTGAACTGTTTGTATACCAATCAAAGAGAATATTTGTAGCTCAGGGTTGAACTGTGGAGTCCTTGGTGCTCTCTGAGCCTTGTGGTTTTCTTGCAGACGTTTGATGTCTGCATGTCTGGCAATGAAACGTCTGCAAGAAAACCACAAGGCTCAAAGAGCACCAAGGACTCCACAATGTTTGTATAGTACAGCAGTGATTCTTCTGGAGGCGTGCCTAAGCTTTTCTTGTCTTCCCCTTCTATTCTGCCTCCTCAAAATCCTATGACAAACACAGCAGGACGATAGTGGAAGAACACTGGGAAGATCCCAACTGACTCGGCCCCAAGTTTTGGAAAGGGTGGAAATCCTTCTTACAGCGTGGCCCACTGGCACCCTGAGAGAGCGCGGTTCTGCCCACCTCAAAAGTTGATGGGTCTTCAAATGAAGCGTCTTCTTGTTTCCTTCTGAGGAACACTCTTTTTCCTGGCTCTGAGACTATAACCCTGTTTCTCTGGACTAGAAGAGTAACAAGAGTTTACCAATTCCAAAACTAGATTTGGGAGTCAAAGGTACACGTTTGCCCTCTGAAAAGGCATTCTAAGCAATATGATCGTGACTCTTCTCCCAGGAGAGACATAAATACAAAATAAATTATGTATATTATCAGCAGGTTGGTGATGTGCTTTGTTCCCAGCAAATACCAAATTCTTTGATCATTATTATGACCATGCCAGTATAGAAAGAGTGCAAAATGTACATACAGGTAGTCCTCACTTACTGACCATTCGTACAGCGACCATTCAAATTTACGATGGTACTGAAAAAATAACTTTACGGCCCATTTATGACCTCCACAGCATCCTTCAGTCACGTGATTACCATTACAATCAGTACACATTGTTCTGTGCCTGACCTGTGGTCCCCACCCTGCAGAGGAGAGAGTTTGGAAAGAAAGGGATTGCAAGAGAGTAAGCTGCTCTTCCACACATCGAAAGCAATGCAATCACACCAACAGCCCGGGCGGGTGTGCTATGCAAACAGCTTACGGTACTCTCTTGAAATCTCTTGTCCAATCTCTCTGCTCTGTGGGGGGCAGGGGGAAGGGGCAGGGGGAAGGGGCAGGGGTCAGGCAAAGGAGAGATTGCCTACAGAAATCGCTTGCATTTTTTCTCCCCCCCATCCCTCAGAGCAAAAAGATTGGAGAGAAAGAGATTTCAAGACAGTACTGTAAGCTGTTTGCATAGCGCGCCCACAGCTCCCAGCCCTGGGCTGCCAGCTCTCTTGAAGGTGTTGTGAAGGGCCAGCAGCTGCCTCGCCAACAGCGGGAGGAAGAAGACGGTGAAGGGGGTGGCCCAGCGCAGGCTGCGTGTGAGTTGGGGACGGGGTGCTGTGGAGTGGCGCAAGCGCAGGAAGGGCAAGACAAAGGAGGGTGCAGTGCACACGAGTGGAAGGGGAAGGCAGGCATAGGGTGTATGTGTGTGCAAGCAAAGGAGGAAGGAGGGTGTGGTGCGTGTGAGTGAAGGGAAGGAGGGTGCGGTGCATGCGAGCACAGAAAGGTGGGGGTAAACTTACCTGAGTGACTTGTGACCTTCCCTGTCAGCTTCCCTATTCACTTTGCTCGTTGGAAGCCGGCAGGGAAAGTCACAAATGGCGATCATGTGACCATGGGACACTGCAACCGATCGTAAGTGCGAGCTAGTTACCAAGTGCCCGAATTTTGTTCATGTGACTGTGGGGGTGCTGCATCGCTGGAACTTCAAGGACCGGCCATAAGTCCCTTTATTCAGCGCCATCATAATTTCAAACGGTTGCTGAATGAATAGACGTTAAAAGACGACTGCCTGTATAATTGTACTTCATTTTTATTTTCTATTCTTATTTTCTATTTTACTTTATTCTTCCTTCAAGCACTATAGGATATTCCATATTTCTCCCCTGACCATTTCATCCTCACAACAGTAGCTGGTGCCTGACTGAAAGTCACCTTAGGTCATAGCTTTCCAAACTGTGTCACGACACTTTAATGTGTCGCAACACACAGCTTAGTGTGTCGCAAAGCGGCGGCGTGGGGGCGCGCGGGGCAGTGGCGCGCCATCAGCGCTTCTGCATTTTAGCAAGGCTGCCGCCCCCGTGCATGCCCCCAGCCCTGCGCGCGCCCCCCGCCCCGCCCCCGCCGTTGGTGTGTTGCCAACGGCGGCAGTTTGGAAAGCACTGCCTTAGGCTAAGCAGAAATCAGAACACAGATCTCCATTCTGAAGGTCTCTACTATGTTTGCCTGTCATAATTTATATTTCTAAAAAATGAAGACACAAACAAGTAACTATTCCAGAGCTGTAGCCTGGTTTCTACTAATTTCTTTGCTGTCCTCACCTTCTTGAATTGAGAATTAGACGTGCCATACAGTATTTGCTGGATCTCATCAGGAACACTCCAAACACTCACAGTATCGTCTTCAGTCTCCTCAGTCGCCCGAGATGTCATGCTAGAAGTGAGGAGCCTTTTCTGACTCACTGACTCTATTGTCCGATCAGAAGCTGGAGGAGGGCAAAATGTTGCATTTTAATTTATTTAAATTTTATTTCTGTTTAAGCATTCAGTAGTTTGTACTTGAATTTTGTATTAAGATCAAGTCAGTTTTAGTGTTGCTATTTACAGTATGTCTCTTAAACTAAGTATCTACAATGGACCTTCTACTTAAGCATTTCTATCTAACTACAGGCTACTCCACCGTGGTTGACCTTGGCATCGATCATGCATGTATTATTAATGAGAGAGACAGAGGACTCCACAATAATGCTCAAGATCTTGAGTGAGAGATCTTGAGCATGAATGGGAGAAAGCTCACTGTCAAGGACACTGTGATTAAAATAAGTTCCCCTGTCCCTTGATATATATGTGATCAAGCTGGCACCATTCACATTCAGGTACAGGGCATCAAGAAGGCAATACTGTATGTTCCTGCAGCCCCTTCATGTCCATCCAAAGGCGGCTAACAGGAGCTTCAAAACAGCGTTCTGTCACATTGTGGTCACATAGTTCTCAACAAGCTAAATTATGTCAAAAAGTAATTATAACCCATGAGTCTGTACTGGCCATAATATTCAGATACAGTATCTTTTCCCTCGAATGGTTATCAGTTCAGAAGGAGGAAAAAAAGTTGTGTACGGGCCTTGAAAATTTTTAAGCACAGAATGTATGTCCATAGTTTATGAAGGTTCTCAGTCATCCAGGTGGAATTGTCTGTAGCTTGAATCATGTCAACTGGATTTCTATTTTCTTAGTGGAAACGTTTCGCTCCTTATCCAAGGAGCTTCTTCAGTCTGAGCAAAGTTGGTAAGGGAATCCTAAATATGTTCCTAGGTAGCTGTGTGACCTTACACCTGGAGCTAGGTCATGGTTATATTGAGATGTAATTTTTAAGTCCTTTTATCATCTAATGGAGGGTCGTTAAAATCACCATGCTGCTGTTGAGCTTCTGAAATGGTCTTAATCTTCCTAGGCACAGAAGACAACACGGGGAGGAAGATGGGGGAGAGTTTGTGCCTGAGGCCCCCACCTCTATTCAAGGAAGGATTTTCCAAGTTGGCATAAATGGATTCCTTGACCCCTCTCTCAAACCACCTATCTTCTCTGTCTAAAATGTGAACATTAATGTCCTCAAATGAGTGTCCTTTTTCTTTTAGATGAAGATAAACTGCTGACTCTGGTCCTGTGGTGTTATTTCTCCTGTGTTGGGCCATCCTCCTGTACATAGGTTGTTTGGTTTCTCCAATGTAGAGTTCAGAGCACTCCTCACTGCACTGGATTGCATAAACTACATTGCTTTTCTTATGTTTTGGAGTTTGATCTTTGGGGTGTACAAGCCTCTGTCTCAGTGTGTTGGTGGGTTTGAAATATACAGGTATGTGGTGTTTGCCAAATATCCGTTTTATCTTTTCAGACACGCCAGCCATGTAGGGAATGACCAGGTTCTTTCGTTTACTCTGAGTCTCAGCCCTATCTGTCGCTGTTTTAGGTCTGGTAGATTTAGATTTGGTGAAGGCCCAATTTGGATATCCACAGGCCTTCAGGGCTGTTCTCAGGTGCTGATTTTCATTCTTTTTGGAATCCATGGAGGTGGGGATGGTTTCTGCTCTGTGTGACAATGTCCTGATGACTCCTAGTTTGTGCTGCAGTGGATGGTGGGAGTCAAACATCAGATATTGATCTGTGTGGGTGGGTTTCCTGTAGATCCCTATTTCTAGCTTGCCACCGATCCCAATGAGGACTTCACAGTCTAGGAATGCCAGTCTGTTGTCCTTGGTGTCTTCTCTGGTGAAGCTAATGTTGGCATCTATAGTGTTTATATGGTCCGTGAAGGCCTGTACTTCCTGGGCCTTGATTTTGACCCAGGTGTCATCCACATACCTAAACCAGTGGGTGGGCACCGTTCCCTGGAATGTGTTGAGTGCTTTCTTCTCCACTTCTTCCATGTATAAATTGGCCACAATGGGTGACACAGGAGAACCCATGGCACAGCCGTGTTTTTGTCTGTAAAAGTCACCTCTGTATGTGAAATAAGTGGTGTTAAGACACAGGTCCAGAAGATGGCAGATCTGGTTTGGGTTGAGATGGCTTCTCCTTTCCAGGGTGCTGTCCTCTTCTAGTCTCTTCCTGACAGCGGATAGAGCATGAGTGGTGGGGATGCTGGTGAAAAGGGAGGACACATCAAAGGAGACCATAGTTTCATCTGTATCCAGTTTCAGGATCTTTGCTTTGGAAACAAATTCTTCCGAATTATGGATGTGGTGTTCAGAGTGTCCAACTAGAGGTGCTAGTATGGTAGAGAGGTGTTTGGCAATGTTGTATGTTACCGAATTGATGCTGCTGACTATGGGTCGGAGGGGTGTTCCTTCCTTGTGGATCTTAGGAAGTCCGTAGATGCAGGGGATGGCTTCTCCAGGATACAGACGGTGGTAGGTAATCCTATCGATGGAGCCATCATGTTCCAATTGTTTCAAACTGTCTATTGCCTTTTTCTTGTAATTGTTGGTGGGGTCTCTTTTCAGTTTTTCATATGTATGGTGATCCTCCAAAAGTGAGGTAATTTTATTGTGGTAGTCTGCAGTGTTTAGAACCACTGTACATCTTCCTTTGTCAGCAGGTAAAATGGTGATGGTTTCATCTTTGCTGAGGGCTGTCAGGGCTCTCCTCTCTTGGACGGTAAGGTTGGGGGGAGGAGGTTGAGCACTGGACAGAGCTGCAGATATTTTAAGCCGGAGTTGTTCTGCTTCTTCAAAAGGTAGGTGGTTGTTGTGGATGGCAGATTCTGTGGCTGTAATGAGCTCCACAACCGGAACTTGCTTGGGAGTGATGGCAAAATTAAGACCTTTGGCTAGGACATCTCTCTCTGGTTGGGTAAGTTCTCTGTCTGAGAGATTTTTCACCCACATGTTCTTTTTGTCCTCTGCACAGAGGACAAAAAGAACATGTGGGTGAAAAATCTCTCAGACAGAGAACTTACCCAACCAGAGAGAGATGTCCTAGCCAAAGGTCTTAATTTTGCCATCACTCCCAAGCAAGTTCCGGTTGTGGAGCTCATTACAGCCACAGAATCTGCCATCCACAACAACCACCTACCTTTTGAAGAAGCAGAACAACTCCGGCTTAAAATATCTGCAGCTCTGTCCAGTGCTCAACCTCCTCCCCCCAACCTTACCGTCCAAGAGAGGAGAGCCCTGACAGCCCTCAGCAAAGATGAAACCATCACCATTTTACCTGCTGACAAAGGAAGATGTACAGTGGTTCTAAACACTGCAGACTACCACAATAAAATTACCTCACTTTTGGAGGATCACCATACATATGAAAAACTGAAAAGAGACCCCACCAACAATTACAAGAAAAAGGCAATAGACAGTTTGAAACAATTGGAACATGATGGCTCCATCAATAGGATTACCTACCACCGTCTGTATCCTGGAGAAGCCATCCCCTGCATCTACGGACTTCCTAAGATCCACAAGGAAGGAACACCCCTCCGACCCATAGTCAGCAGCATCAATTCGGTAACATACAACATTGCCAAACACCTCTCTACCATACTAGCACCTCTAGTTGGACACTCTGAACACCACATCCATAATTCGGAAGAATTTGTTTCCAAAGCAAAGATCCTGAAACTGGATACAGATGAAACTATGGTCTCCTTTGATGTGTCCTCCCTTTTCACCAGCATCCCCACCACTCATGCTCTATCCGCTGTCAGGAAGAGACTAGAAGAGGACAGCACCCTGGAAAGGAGAAGCCATCTCAACCCAAACCAGATCTGCCATCTTCTGGACCTGTGTCTTAACACCACTTATTTCACATACAGAGGTGACTTTTACAGACAAAAACACGGCTGTGCCATGGGTTCTCCTGTGTCACCCATTGTGGCCAATTTATACATGGAAGAAGTGGAGAAGAAAGCACTCAACACATTCCAGGGAACGGTGCCCACCCACTGGTTTAGGTATGTGGATGACACCTGGGTCAAAATCAAGGCCCAGGAAGTACAGGCCTTCACGGACCATATAAACACTATAGATGCCAACATTAGCTTCACCAGAGAAGACACCAAGGACAACAGACTGGCATTCCTAGACTGTGAAGTCCTCATTGGGATCGGTGGCAAGCTAGAAATAGGGATCTACAGGAAACCCACCCACACAGATCAATATCTGATGTTTGACTCCCACCATCCACTGCAGCACAAACTAGGAGTCATCAGGACATTGTCACACAGAGCAGAAACCATCCCCACCTCCATGGATTCCAAAAAGAATGAAAATCAGCACCTGAGAACAGCCCTGAAGGCCTGTGGATATCCAAATTGGGCCTTCACCAAATCTAAATCTACCAGACCTAAAACAGCGACAGATAGGGCTGAGACTCAGAGTAAACGAAAGAACCTGGTCATTCCCTACATGGCTGGCGTGTCTGAAAAGATAAAACGGATATTTGGCAAACACCACATACCTGTATATTTCAAACCCACCAACACACTGAGACAGAGGCTTGTACACCCCAAAGATCAAACTCCAAAACATAAGAAAAGCAATGTAGTTTATGCAATCCAGTGCAGTGAGGAGTGCTCTGAACTCTACATTGGAGAAACCAAACAACCTATGTACAGGAGGATGGCCCAACACAGGAGAAATAACACCACAGGACCAGAGTCAGCAGTTTATCTTCATCTAAAAGAAAAAGGACACTCATTTGAGGACATTAATGTTCACATTTTAGACAGAGAAGATAGGTGGTTTGAGAGAGGGGTCAAGGAATCCATTTATGCCAACTTGGAAAATCCTTCCTTGAATAGAGGTGGGGGCCTCAGGCACAAACTCTCCCCCATCTTCCTCCCCGTGTTGTCTTCTGTGCCTAGGAAGATTAAGACCATTTCAGAAGCTCAACAGCAGCATGGTGATTTTAACGACCCTCCATTAGATGATAAAAGGACTTAAAAATTACATCTCAATATAACCATGACCTAGCCCCAGGTGTAAGGTCACACAGCTACCTAGGAACATATTTAGGATTCCCTTACCAACTTTGCTCAGACTGAAGAAGCTCCTTGGATAAGGAGCGAAACGTTTCCACTAAGAAAATAGAAATCCAGTTGACATGATTCAAGCTACAGAATATGTCCATAGTTGTTTCAAGTTCTGGACTACACTTACTGCTTGCAGAACAGATTTTTAAAGCTCTCTCAGACAGTGGTGGCCATCTTCAGTGAGGCTGCCAAGCAACATAGGGAAAAAAAACATAGCAAGCTCTGGAAAGCATTCCAACTAAGAAGAGAGGGAGATTTTTATATTGTAAGTTCTGCCAACCATCTTTTTAGATATGTTTTGACTTCTTTGGCTCACGAGATAAAGGCTTTCTGTGAGCAACCTTAGTTCAGCTAATGATCGCATTTGCATAGATTACCACTAAAGTACTCAAAGCAGGTGAACAAAAAAAAGTTAAAATCTGAAAAAAGTTCAGTCGCTATGAACTAATCCCAGCTGAAAAAGCCTAGTGACAGGGGAAGACCTTCCTTTCCTAGAAGCAGAAGGCCTCTGGAGGGACGTGGAGAGGAGCACCAATGGGCAGCACCATTGAGTTCTATGCCATCACAAACCGAGGCTTCTCAGGTCAAGCCTGCTACTCGTCCGTTGCCTCTGGCTTCTACTGCTCTTCCAAGAGGTCTCCGCTTGGTAGGATTCTGAAGACGTTCTTCTGTAAGGAGCTTGGCCCGGTCGACCTTAAGCAGAAAAGAACAAAACTGTGCCTTTCACATTATGGATTAGGAACTTGAAATTACGCCACCAGATTACAATTCAGTGTGATCTAGTGATTCTTGTTGTCTTTAGCATGGCAGAAGCATAGAGCTTCTTTGTTTACCCTAAAATTTCAATGCTCTATTGAAGTGGAATTATTATGGAATTATTGTTCCATTTTTCCATAAAGCTTGTTTGCTTATTTATTTAAACATTAGTACATAAAATATATGTGTAAAACATTACAGACTAAAAATGCTCCATGCGCTTTGCAAACTGAACATTTGATAACTGGTATGATAAAGCAGATCTTTGTTTCTTACCCTTCTTCCGAGTTGTGTCACAAGATAGACTTGAAAGGGATCTTGCTGGACCCAAACCAACTTTGGCAAATGTCTTGTTCCTCCCATGGAAACTTCAATAAGAAATATACCGTATTTTTATAATTCAAATAATTATTCTAGAACTTTTTGCAAATGTATATACTAGAATAGCTTCCCAAAACTCTAGACATGTCCATGCTTAGGCTAATCATGCAAAATTACAACACAATGTAATATCACAATCTGTTTCCTAACGATGGTGCATAAACCAGTGCTTCAACCATTCACTGAAGGAGAGAGCAGCAGCAGTGAAGAGACTGAAAACAGAAACGGAACGGAAGGAGCTTCAAAGAATCCAACCGCCCGGCCTATTAAGCAAGGCTGGTCTGAGAAGGCAGGGTAGCTTTTTCCTCAGTGGAAGTCCAAAGAAAATTGGACCCTGTCCATCTTGGCAAGACAGAGAAGTGATGACTACGTAAAGGAATGACCTTCCAGAGCTTCTGAAAAGTGAAATTTGTAATTAGACATTTCCATAAGGGACCTATTTACCACCACAGCATATTCATACTTTCTTTGAAATGAGATTCTCAGCAGTGCTACTAGATGGAACCTTGGAACCTCTAATTCAGAATGGCTAGAGAAATTGTTAATTCTATTTTTTTTAAAAAATGCAACACTTTAGGTCAGTGTTTCTCAACCTCAGCAACTTTAACATGTATGGGCTTCAACTCCCAGAATTCCCTACCCAGCCATGCTGGCTGGGGAATTCTGGGAGTTGAACTCCACACATCTTAAAGTTGCTGAGGTGGAGAAACACTGCTTTAGGTGATGAATGCTTGCCTGGCAATCAGACTTGTGCTGAATGATCTACTTTCTTTCCTGTGATGGGGATGATTTAAGAAACATACCTAAGTATGATTGACAACCATTCCTCAGTACTTTGCCTTTGCTATGACACGGAACCACAGTGAGGTTAAAAGTTAAAATTAATGCTGTAATTTGATAACATTTTTTTCTAGGAGAAGCAACTGAACTCAATGGGACTTCTGCTGACAAGCCTTGCAAAGTGTTGTCACATTGGTAAATCTGAGAATGAAGTATTTATTTATTTTTATCCCGCCTTTATTATTTTTATAAATAACTCAAGGCGGCAAACATACCTAATACTCCTTCCTCCTCCTATTTCCCCCACAACAGCAACCCTGTGAGGTGAGTTGGGCTGAGAGTGAGTGGCTGGCCCAAGGCCACCCAGCCGGCTTTCATGCCTAAGGCGGGACTAGAACTCTCAGTCTCCTGGTTACCCATTGCCTCCTTCCTAGGGCTGAGAGACAGGGACTGGCCCAAGGTCACCCAGCTGGCTTTCGTGCCTAAGGCGGGACTAGAACTCTCAGTCTCCTGGTTTGCCATTGGCTCCTTCCTAGGCCTGAGAGAAAGTGACTGGCCCAAGGTCACCCAGCCGGCTTTCATGCCTAAGGCGGGACTAGAACTCTCCGTCTCCTGGTTTGCCATTGGCTCCTTCCTAGGCCTGAGAGAAAGTGACTGGCCCAAGGCCACCCAGCCGGCTTTCATGCCTAAGGCGGGACTAGAACTCGCAGTCTCCTGGTTTCATACATTACCCTCCAGCAGAAGTGATGCGTGGCTGCTTAAAATCATAAGCTGATCTTCTTCTGGGCAATGGTTTATATTCCCTGGAAGGGAGCTGCACTGTATCAGACAGCAAGTCGTGCATCAGAGTGAGAGCTTCACTGACTCTCAGATTATGATGTTCAGATAGCAAGACCCTTCAGAGAAAGCAAATGGGCCAATTTAACTAGTAATTACTAATTACTAAACAATTGCAGATTTTTTAAAACAGACTTCCCTTCTAAGCTTGTCACTACTGGGGAGAAAACAAAAATAATTCCGTTTAAAAGTAAAACATATTAGATACAAGAAGTAACCTGTAAAACACTGTATGACAGATGGTTTTGATTTTGTCTGTTCAACTTCCATACAACAAACTCTACCCGAAAATATTAGTAATGAAGATCAGAGACAAGAGGACTGAAAATGTCACACACTTTAGCACCAGCGAAAGTGGCTGAGGAAAACTTGTAATTTTGGGTTCATCTTTATTTTTTCAGGTTTGCATCAGTGATATATGTTCTCTTAAAATATAGGAAAATGCCAAACAATATGGAATTTGGAATTCCCCTAGAGGTTCAAGCCTATAGCAGAGTGAATTTACCCACAGAATGAATACAGTAGATCTGTTCTACTATGTCCCCAGCACAAAGTTTCTCTTCCGATGACTTTTTGCCAGTTCTACTGAAAATTTCCCCAATACTTTCCTTCATCCTATCCCTGGGCACAGAACACAAATGCTTCATCCTAGAATTATTTCATTCAATTAACATAAAATTTGACAGACCAGTGAAAGGTATATGGTCAAATATAGACAATTTACACTTAATACTCGAATCCCTAGCCCTGCGTGCGGAGTAAGCTCCCGCACTAGCTCCAGCTCTTGCCAACCTAGCAATTCGAAAGCATGCAAATGCAAGTAGATGAATAGGTACCACTTCGGTGGGTAGGTAACAGCGTTCCGCGCATGTCATGCGGCCACATGACCGTGGAAGCGTCTTCGGACAACGCTGGCTCTTCGGCTAACAAACGGAGATGAGCACCGGCCCCTAGAGTCGGACACGACTGCACAAATGTGCGGGGGGTACCTTTACCTTTTTACTCTAATGTCAATTGTCACATACGGTGGGTTAAAAGTCTAGAATGCCAATGAAAAATAACATACTTATCTTTCTCCTTTTTCTTTTTCTGTTGTAATTTAATCTCTCGTGTCGACAGTCCAAGGGGCTACACAAAAATTACAAAGATATATCAGTATTACATCAGCTACTGTATCTGGTCTGCAATATTAACTGTTCTAATCAAGAACTGAGGAAGCTTAATATTATTCTCAGGAACTTTACTGACAAAATGCTTAGCTTAAGGAACAATAGCCACAAGCATGATGGGAAAATAAAGCTTCCTGTAATTCCTCATCCATTCTTAATGGGAGATTTACCAAAGCCCCATGTGTAGAGAATCTGTCCATTTAGCACAAACACTACTGAGACCATCACATGTGTTTTTTACACTACCCCTATTACCAAAATAGTTGAGAAACTTTCATTCTTACTTTATTGACACATGTTATAGGTCATAATGAAAGCTTTCTTCTTCATTTTACTCCTCACAGATAAGGACCTGTTTATTATATACGTCACTAGATTCTGCTTGGCAGCAATTAATATTTGAAAACAGATAATTAAGGGGACTGAGTATGAGTAATTTTACAGATAATTCCTTTTTTAATATGTATTTTTAATTTATCTAGTTTTACATCCTTTTTGTAGCCTTCAGAGCCTCCACTCCTTTAGTCTATAGATTTAGTATTAATATTAATAATTTTTATAGAGAGATCTTAGTGGTTTAATATTATAGCATTGAGTTAGCAATCCTAGCTTTTAGTTACGGTATCTTTTATCTCTTACAAGTGTCAATGTTATTATTGAAATGGGCGTAATTTTTCATGATTGTATTTTATGTTGGACTATGACTGAAATAAATATTTGACTTCTAAAGAAAAGCTCACTTGTTGATCATCAAGATTATTCTTTTAAAAGTTTCCCTTGTCCTTCTTAGATGTTACAGTTTCCAGGTGTGGAATGTTACTGGTTCATCCAGTAGAATTTTCCACCATGGTCTTACAGAGATTTTAAAATACCTTAACAAAGGATTTTAGCAGTCTAAAGACCCCTGGCATGGCCTGTTCTTCCTGACCACCGCCCCTGAATCATGCTGTCAAGAACTGAGACTTGGAGAAATTTTGAATTACTCCCACTTGGGTTTCCACAGATGATGGATGAATTTGAAGAATCCAGGGTTTTAAAACTGCAAGTCATAAGATTTGGGAGGACAAAATAATCTCCTGTATCTCTCTCCTCCTCCTCTTTGACAGCTTGTCCCCTTCCTCTTGGTCAAATGGAAGGGGAGAAATTGGTGTTCCAGTCTTCTCTGAATTAGCTAGAAGACTGTGGCCTTTGAGAATGGGGGATGTCCATGGGAAACACCCCGTTTCCTCTTCACTTGTTTAGTCCCTCTCTACCTGCTCCTGACCACCAGAGGAAACGGAAAGAGCTATCCACCTCCACCACAAGAAACGTCTAGGCTCAAGGTTTAGTTAGGTAGCGTACCAAGGGGACAGGCACTCTGCAGCACTTGGGCTGTTTCTCAGTATACTCTGAGGGATAATGTAGCAATATACCATGGCTTAATCAGACAATCAAACAGAAATCTCCACTTTTGGGGGGCTATGGGCACATTTTGGGTTTTTAAGGAGTATCCATATCCCAGGTGCCACCAAACTTAACTGCTGTGAGGAAGATGATCAACTGCAAAATGGTGGGATCAAACTCTTTTCTCCACGCATAGAAGTGCTGCATGTCCTTCCACTTCCCGTGTCTCCTCCTTCTTTGACTCCTTTCTCCCTACTTTCCTGGATATCTGCTATATCCTCTCTCTCCCCCCATAGCTGGTCCTGCCCCTTGGGCTGTCCTCCCTAATATCTTTCCTTAGCTCCATCTCTGGAGTGCCCCCTCATTGCTTTTTATACTATCTCTGCCTTTACTCACTTAACCCGATGAAAACAGGCCCTCCTCTTTGTTCTGCTTGCTTGCTTGCTTTTGACAGCTGGGTGCACTGCATACCAAACTTCTGCCTTGCAGGCCCCACCATCTTTTCCCCTGAAATATCTGAGTCCGCATGAGGTCCACAGGCATTATGTGGAAATAAAAAGAGTGGCTGGAAGCCAGAATTTTTTGCTGAAGCACTGTAATTTTTTTTGAGGAATTTACACTGGGTGAGGTTTCTGATCTCAGGCTCTAGAACAGGGCTTTCCAAAGTTTTTCCCGCGGCGACACACCAACTGGCATTGGTGTGTCGCCGCGGGAAAACCCGGAAGTGCCGTCCTTGCGGCAGCATGCAAAAACCCAGAAGCGCTGCTCCCGCTTTCAGGTTTTGCGCGCTGCAGTTGGTGTGTCGCCGTGGGAAAACCCGGAAGCACTGATGATCACTGCTTCCGGGTTGTGTGGCAACACACCAGACTGTGTGTGGCGACACACTTTTCTGTCGCGACACACAGTTTGAAAAGCTCTGCTCTAGAATGATTCATTGTTATTACAATTCATCATCATATTTCTTCTCATATTTGATCCTATGCCATGCTTCTGAGCGGGTGGCCACCCAGATTTAGAAATACAACTTATAACAGAGAGATTAATATTGATTAAAAAATACATTTCTCCTTTTAATGTAGCTGTAACAATTCAATGCAAATAGCCTTACCTTTTTTCTCAAATGGAATGGGTTGTGCTCTTTTGCCCGTTTTTCAGACAGTGTTTGCATATATTCAGCAAGCCTCTCTTTTCGTTTTCTTTTCATCCAAGCATGCAACTCTTTTTTATCCTTCTCAGCTTTATATGACTGTCTACTTGGTATATTTGAAAGACTGAAATAACAAAGTCAGAGTCTCTGACGCATTATTTTTTTACAACATGGTTCTTAATTAAAATAGTGTATTTTGCTTTCAAATTGTTTTAAAGATTCCAGAATTGTGCAGTGGAAATAAGCTATTTCTAAATTTGTAATAACAGCCAGAAGTTGGCAAGGCAATTGTTATTTAAAGAAAAAAAACCACATCAAAGTAAAAATATGACAAATGGCTGTAATTTACAGGGGAAAAAACGTTTTATGGCTAGCATTCATACAGATAGTGTTCTTTTGCCCTTTTTCTAATCCACATTTACAGATAATCATTACTTGTAATTATTTAATTGACTGGTAGAAATACTAAGTATGGAAACAAGCAATCCCATCGGCCCATGGATATTAATCCGTTCATAGGCTGTTTGTCATCGGGTACACCTCAACAAGGTTCTTTTATACTAGTCACTGTTCTGTATTCAGTCTACCTTCAATCAGCACCCATTAATTCTGATCTGTTTTAGTGCACCCACTTATTAAGTATCCCATTCCTACTGCATTCAATTTACTTTGTTTCTCCTAACATACCCAACTCTCACTCCCAGATGAAGTGGGCAGAAGCATGCCCACAGCCACTTCCACTCTTTTCAACTAACATTCATTCCTCAGAACAGACCACTTACTACCCAATAGCATTTTACCAGCATTTGCATATCTTAACATTTCTCCATCCGTTGCCCCATCTTAGAAAATATTTAACCCAGAAACATAGAATCATCTACTTCCTGTATTTTTCACTATTTGGATGTAACCTGCAATCGTTCACTCTATTTTTCCTTATCAAAAAAACGACTACTTTGATCTATCAAATCTATACTCCTTGGTGCATCATACAACCTAACATTTGCAACATAGCATCATCAGTAGATAGATCAAAGTTACTGAAAGTGTAAATGTAACACTACCTGGCCATTTTTTTAGCCTGAGTTTCTGTAAGGCCCAGCTCTAATGGAGAAACACCATCCCCCACTATAAGATCATTAATGATGTCCCAAACATCACTCAAGCCAGTGATTTGAAGGGGATCTTCTGAGTATCTGTGGAAAAAACTAATTATATTGCTGCAAACTGGAAAGCTACTTTTAAAACAAACGATGAGATCAAATTAAATAACATCTCAATGGCACTTCTATACTTTACATTTTTTAAAACTAGCTGAAATACAACATATGCTACAAATATACAAGTGTAGGCAAAGGATGGATTTTAATCATTTTCTCACACTACAGCTGGTCCTTGCTTTACGACCATTCGTTCAGCCAGTGGAGGAGGCAGGGCAGCAGGTGACTGGGGAGATAGGGGGGAGGGGGGACTTAAAATGGAGGCAAGTGCTTCAGGGCAGCGGAGCCTTGTCTGCCAAAGGGAGCCTGCAGGGCCTGGCTGGGGAGGAGGCAGCGGGATGGAGCCAGCAGTCAGGTCCTCGCCTAGCAACCGCAACCGGGACTACTGGAACTGCCATTGCTAAATGGCGTGGTCACGTGATGTTTTGCCTAATGACCACTTCGCTTAGCTATGGAAATTCCCGTCCCAATCAGGGTCGTTAAGTGTTTTGCAATAATCTAGCTGATATTTCCTTTGGGAAAAAAGCTGCTACTGGAAGCCACAGCAACCTCCCTTCTGGGGCAAGAAGAAGTCGGGAAGGAAAAGCTGAAATTGCCATCTGCCCATGTTCTGTTCCACAGCAGGAGTTCCCATGGCAGCACTCATTTTTAATGTTAAGGCAGGAAATGCCGTAATACATTTATTGTGGCTTCTAGTTTAGCTGAAGACTCTACGCAGTTTGTTTGATAAAAAAATATAGGTTTGGCTACAACCATGCTCTGAGTGTGGAACAGCCCACAGCATCAGGTCCAGGGAGCTAAGAGAACTACTGTGAGTCAGATTAGACAAGACTGGGCTAGACTGACCAATGGTCATTTCCCAAAATAAAGGAAAGATTTAGAGATGTGTGTGTACATACATGTGTGTGCACACTTGTCCATTTATTTCTGGATTTCTGTTGAGTTTTGGTAAGCTGCCACTTGGGCTGAGAATTTTTATACATTTTTAATTCTATACTGTTATATAAAAAGGTAAAGGTCCCCCCCGCACATTTGTGCAGTCGTGTCTGACTCTAGGGGCTGGTGCTCATCTCCGTTTGTTAACCGAAGAGCCAGCGCTGTCCGAAGACGCTTCCGTGGTCATGTGGCTGGCATGATGCACGTGGAACGCTGTTACCTACCCACCGAAGTGGTACCTATTCATCTACTTGCATTTGCATGCTTTCGAATTGCTAGGTTGGCAAGAGCTGGAGCTAGTGCGGGAGCTCACTCCGCACGCAGGGCTAGGGATTCGAACCTCCGAACGTGCGATCTTCTGATCGACAAGCCTCGCGTCTTACCCGCTGAGCCACCACGCCCCTATACTGTTATATATATTGACTATATTATATAATCAAAATACAATGCCTTTTATAGTGACAGTGCATTTGACTATATTAGTTTCTATATTGCTCTTCATTTAACATATTGTATTATTATTACCGTTGTTATATTTTAAACCAGGGAGGTAATTTGTTTTTTTGTATTTCTTTGTGCGTGTGCCTTCAAGTTAGTGTTGACTCTCGGTGACTGCCTGGACTACTCCCTGCAGTATTCTTGGCAGGATTTTGGAAGTGGTTTGCCACTGCCTGCTTCCTAGGGCTGAGATACAAAACTGAATACTTTAAAAACAAATAAAGTATGTTTAAGAGCTTTATTCTTAAACTTCAACATGAATGGAACATCATGCTACCTCTCAGGTTTCTTAATTTCCTGTCTAATGTTCATGTCAGCAGTGATCCTACTTTATAACACTGAGCAAGCTATAAAATTTTATATTTTTCCTTAGATGTTAAAATCTGTGTGATTAGGACTACTGTAGGTCAAATTTGGCTCTCAATAAACCCATCAGAGAAAACTCTATAATCACTATAAAATAATTTCTTCCTATCATTTTAGAATGTGCTACTAAATAGAGGATAGAATCTGTTTCCAAAACGATTAGTAAGCTTGTATATTGATAGCGAGGTGTCTACAGTTTGGTAGGAAAGTTCCCCAGTATGATTCTTCTCACTTCAGTAAATGCTTCTGAAGTATTTTCTCATACATACCTCTTATCTTCTTCTTCCATTTTAAAACTAGTATCTACAAAACAAACAGAATTTATCAGTAAATGTATAACATTAGGCTAAAACCAACTTTTAGGCTTAACAAAACAGCCAAATATTAATCACATAAAATAATATTATTCCCTTTCAAGTCAAGTCAAACTGTATTATGGGTCACTGACCCAGACATCATAAAACAAAACAACAAAACAAAACAAAACAAAAATTCCTTCCTTTCTTACATGATGGTGCTCTAAAATAAATAGACAGAGGGCTATTACTCTTTTTATAGTAAATGTTGGCCCACAGAATTTAAAAAGCTCTTCTGTCACTTGATAAATAGGCCAACCCTTCAAGCCTTAGTGTCTGAAAGAAGCGTAGAATACCAGACATCCCTTTCACAAGCTAGTTACAAGATCACAACTTTTCATTTGGTACTAGCAAACGTCAGATTGCAAACTTACACATAACACAGCTCTGTGAAGACTTTGTGGTAATGTAAACATGTAGTTATGAGGCAAAGCAACTTTGTGAAGGAAAACTATAGTGGGATATTTATGACAATATTTTCTCCATTATATTTTGTAAAAACTAAGCAGGTTATAGAGCAGTGTTTCTCAACCTTGGGAACTTTAATGCTGGCTGGGGAATTCTGGCAGTTGAAGTCCACACATCTTAAAGTTCCCAAGGATGAGAAATACTGTTATAGAGCACAGGTAACAAAATAGAAAATAGGAACTTGCTATTTTGGGCTATCACAAGAGAGACAGCCACCAAGGAGAATCAGGCTCATAGGTCAGTATCATTCCTAGAATGTTGACAGGGGAAACTCATAATTTAATAACAAATCAACAGACCGAATTCATAGTTAAGAAAAAACAATTTGATTCTCTAAGAGATTCTGAAGGCAGAAACTAAATAATATAACTGGAGAAGAAGTTGCGTTCTACAAGATGCATGAAAAATTAGTTGCAAATTAGTGTGAGCTTTCACATCTCACACTTTCTTAAAGAATTATGGAAGTTTGAGCACAGGTGTTTCTACTCAACTTCCTATCCAGCATACCTCACTGGTTCGTGTTAATTTGGGCAGCCTTATAAAGCAATAAGAGTCCCTTGGACTGCAAGGAGGTCAAATCAGTCAATCCTAAAGGAAATCAACCCTGACTGCTCATTGGAAGGACAGATGCTGAAGCTGAAGCTGAAATACTTTGGCCACCTAATGCGAAGAGAGGACTCACTGGAAAAGACCCTGATGCTGGGAAAGACTGAAGGCAAAAGGAGAAGGGGACGGCAGAGGATGAGATGGTTAGATAGCATCACCGATGTAATGAACATGAATTTGAGTAAACTCCGGGAGACAGTGGAGGACAGGAAGGCCTGGCGTGCTATGGTCCATGAGGTCACGAAGAGTCGAACACGACTAAACGACTGAACAACAACAACAAAAATAAAGCAATAAATATGGCTGCTACATGAAATTATTATTTCAGAAGTATTATGAGTACAGGGTCTTCAGTAGGTAGCAGAATCTAGCTGAGCTCAACTGATCTCCAAAAAGCTAAACACTACTGGATCTGGTTAGAACTTGAACAGGACATTGCCAGGAAATCCCAAGGCTGAGGACAAGACTGGTAAGTCAAAACAAACATCCTAGAAGAAGACCATGACAAACTGTTCCTATATTGTCGCCAAAAAGGCAACATGGATGTGTTTGCTTAGGACACTAGGAGTCAAGCTGGAATCAAAAGAGATCTTTATGAAGGCAGAATTATCACACACATTCCAAATTTCAGAACTGTTAACTGGTTTGTGTAAAAATATGGATACATTAAAGTTTAGCAAACAACATATACTAGAAACAATTACGAATATGTTTACAGAATCACCAAATAAAAGGTAAAAACAAAGAAACAGTATTACCAGAAGACAGCTTTTTGACCTTGGGATGACTAGCAGCTGATACTGAAGGGGAAACAGTAGGTGTTTTCAAGGCAATGAAACTATTTGGGGAAGATTTTGCTTCTAAGATATCTTTCTCCTCTGTAAAATTCTCCAATATTACACGGGTTGAATAACGTTCTAGTTCAACAGAAGAACAGAGTGAAACCAAAGTTAGAAGAAGCACAATATAAAAAGGTATGCAACTTTCAGGATAGAAGCTATGTTCCTGTCTTATAGCAAGGGCGACAAAGAGTTGAGTGCAGATTTATTATGGCATGCACTTTGATGGACTGTAAGGGGTAATGCTCCTTTAAAAGCTCAGGACATGCTTACTGATCCCATAGTATCATTATAAAATCAAGAGGTTTCAGTAGCACAAAGACTCTTTTATCAGCTGCAGCTGTTATGTCAACTACCAGCCACTCAATACGAAAACAGCCTGGCCACATTTATCTTCCACTGGTAGCTTCCCAAATGTTTGTGGTCCTAAACAGAGTTGTAAGATTACTGGTTGGAGCTGGAAGCCTAAATTACATTATGACCAGAATCAATCAGTTTCCATAGCAAATTCCCAAACTCAATTCCAGTTGTGGCTTTGATCTTTAAAATGCATACAGGTAGTCCTCAGATTATGACCATTCATTCAGTGACCGCTCAGAGTTATGATGGCACTGAATGAATGGTACTTACGACCGGTCCTCAGAGTTCCAGCCGTCGCAACATCCCCATGATCATGTGTTGTGATCTAGGCACTTGGTGCCCAGCTTGCAATTACGATGTTACAGTGAGCTGCAGTCACATGATCGCAATTTCCAATGTTCCCTGCCGTCTTCCCACAAAGTCAATGGGGAAGCTGGCAGGAAGTCGGAAGCTGCGATCACATGAAGTCCTTCCTTAATGACCCACACGGTCCTCAGGTTACGATGGCAACCGGGACTGCAGGAATTGACATTGCGGTTTATGACTGCATTGCTTAGTGATGGAAATTCCAGTCCCATCTGCTATCATAACCCAAGGACCACCTGTAATGGCTTGAGACCAGGCTTCTCTTCTTCCATATACAGTGTATCTACTAAATCTCCTTTGTGTACTCCTATTACGTGAAAGGAGATAGTTACCTTTTTGATGGAGATACCTTAGTTTGTGAAATTACATCAACTATGAGGATCTTTTTAGAGTTATCTTGGTACCAGATGAATATTTTTAAAATAGTCTATGTCTCTTTGATCTTCAAGTACTGAATTATAATCCACCATTACCATGGTGTGGATTTTTTGCCACATTATTAAATTGGTTGTGAATGAAAAAAAAATTAAGTTATTATGACTAACCTGCTCTAACTTATATTATTATTGACTATTTATGATGTTCTAACTTACTGATTTTTGGAGAGCCACTTAGATAACAGCATTATTGCTAAAGTTATTGCTATTGCTTTTTATTCATTTCAGAATGTTTTACCTCATAAAAGCTGTCATCTTCTGTATCTTCCTCACTTTTTTTGGAGGTGCAAACATTCCTAATCTATTTTCTAGGACCATGCAGCAATTTGGATTTAAAGGGAAAAGCTGAGACGAAACACGAAAGGGGACAAGGGTTATACCTGTTGGAATCCCCATAAACAATGTGCCCTTTCTCCTGAGGTGGCAGGGCTGCCATGCAATCTCAGGTCAAGATGCATTTAAGTTAAGGAGGTATATACTCTGAATCATCTTTTCCTTTTCATATCTAGTTTGCCATACAGCCATACTATTTTCAACCCAAGCCTCAGCCAGTAAGACTCACCTGCTTTGCAAAGCTTAACACCTGGTGCAAAGTACAGTATGTCATCCTCTTCTTGATCAGGTATCACACTGACATCTTCTGCTGTTTCCCCAAACTGCAAAAAAGAGACACTTGTGACATGCAGCATTTTTCATCTAAATCAATATATAATCAATGTATGTCTAAAGTTATTATTTCAAGAGCATGTCTTTTCCAAGCATCTCTTTCCCATCTTAATCAATACAAGAGTCCAAAATTAATACAAACATATTGGGGGGGGAAATACAACTGCAGCTGTTAATATAAAAGAATCCCCACTTCTTTACTGATTTTTGTTCACATTTGCAGAAGGTTCTTTTATGATGAAGACTCAACTAGAAAGTATATCTGGATCTATACTTTTAACACTGGGTTCACTACAGTTTATTATTTTTGTGTATATCTTTCCTCTCAATGAAAGTATTAATAAAATTCTACACTTTATAGATTAGTTTGTATGTGAAGTTTTTTTCATTAAAATTGTTAATTAAAATTAAAATGAATTACAATTAAATAGTTTACTTTAAGCCACTTAAGCCCAATGTAAGATCAATGAAGTATTTTTCCCAATCACAGGAAAATCATTTATATCCCTAACATTTGCACAAAGTTTTCTAAGCAATTCACTACCAGCCAGAAATCTAGTGGCACATCAAAGACATATGTTTTCTCCTCCATTTGAAAGTACATATAATTATTAATCTATTTATCTGTTATCAAGGGACAGAAAGATTTAAACAGAAGAAAGAACATGAAGTGAAATATACCAATTTAGTAGTGCTATATTCTTTCTCCATTCTTTCTGCCAAATTTTGTAAGTACGATAGTTGTCTATCCATTTCTTGTAGTTTGCCAGAAAAATGCTGTCTACTGATCTTTTGGCCTAACAATCCTGTGTAAATATTGGGAAAATCTTCACGAAGGAGGCTTGAAGTAAGATGATCGCTGGCAGTTTCTTCCTCTGTTAATCCTGGTGGTAGTAGAGACAATACAATTTGAAGACTATCTTCTTTCAATAAAAAAAAAGTGCTAAATATTTCCCAATGCAGCCAATTACGGGGTTGCATTAAATCACAACAAAGTTTTACTTATCTACAAAATTTCAAAGTTTGCTCACAAAGTGCAAATAAGCTCTCAGAGTAGAGAGATACAGATGCTACATTCCCTGTGTATGAGGTTTTACATGATTCCCCCCATCCCAACCCAGTGTTCCCCTGGGTATGTTTTAAAAGCAAATGTTGCAAAACAAAAACTGTAGATGTTTACCTTCTCTCTTAAATTCTTCCAGTGGTACCAAATTGGTAACAGAGGCTTCTGGATAGTGCAGTTCTGTAGAAGCTGGTAATTCAGGCTTCACAGGTTGTGTGACAATAGGCTGGGCATCAGGCTCAGGTATAACTGGCAAATTCTTGAGAAGATCGCCAGCCTCTATATCGGTGACCCTGATATATCTCTGTTCAGCCTACACCATATATTTAAAAACAAACAAACCACAATTGTAGGTAGCAAACAATGTTAAACCATTAAATATTTATACAACTGCACCGGAGAACTGAACCTCTCCTCCCGTTAAGTGACAATTTACTGAAGAGTTAGACACATGGTTGCATTTTCAGGAGACATTTCTCATGACTGACCCAATCAGATGAAGATGGCAAAGGCTTCTCTGTAGTTTCACTGGGTGACTTAAAGTTCAAATACAACTCTGGTGGCAACGTCTGAGGAACGCAAGAAGGTAACAGTTCTACAGAAGAAAAGAACATGGTGAAAAGTCACCAAAGGTGGGATGTAGCTTGGAGAGCTGTAAAGGCAACTTGGAAACATAAACAGCATTGCTATGAATACTGAAATGCTGAAAATGTAATTGCAGAATAAGACATTTTTTTTTGACATCTAAAGCAAGGGCAGGCAAGCTGACTTCCAAGGTCCTCTGTGCTTCCTGGAACTTTTTTGTTATGGCCCATGGAGCATCTTTTGACTACTGTTGCTGAAAATTGATGGCATGGCTTAATCACCATTTAGAGGTAGGAAATACATGTACATACAAGAAAAAAAACTGTGCTGAGAGCCTTAAAATAAACTTAACATAATTAAAAACAAGCGAGTCTCACCATCCCAAATTATGAATACCAGAAAATCTTGTGTTTTGTTAGGTGCTTAAGGCACATCTTTGCTTCCTTGCTCTACCCACGGTGACCTTTGCCCTCCCCCCAAAAAAGGGTTGAGTGTGACCACAACCACCAAAAGGTTGTTCATCCTGATCTTAACCTGTATTGAGGTTCAGTGAGGATACACAACTGCAGGGATTCCTAAGCCCTTATGCACACCAAAGCCATTAAATGTAAGTTTAAGTTCAACTTTAATATTTAATAGTAATATTCAAGAGCTCTATATTTTGGCCAACTATTATGAGTTATGCAGCTAACAGAACAGTAACATATAAATCAACAAAGGACAGTATTACATAATATTCATAAAACCAGGGGCTCCCCATCCTTTGGATAAAATAAAATACTCCTTTGGACAATATTATAAAATTGTAGTATGTAACATCTATCTTCTAAAATTTAAAGACAGTGAAATCCGATATTGTATATTCACAAAATAGATAAACAGCACACCTGTTTCAGAAGCAGAAGCGGAAGCAGAAATCATTGGCTGATTTTTACTAGTTTCAGCAATTATTTTTTCTGAGACTGTTAGAACATCCTGATGTGATTTAAGAACTTGATTGATGAGAAAAACATATATAAAGTCAGAAAGCTTTTAACAGATAAAACATTCTATTTCTCATATACAAGAGTTATTCCTGGGGATAATTAGATTTTATAGGAATTACTGAGTATCTTATAGATAAATTTAAATTTATTAAATTTAAAGTCAGAAAAATCAATTTAGAGCAGCTTGTTTCATGAGTGGATAAGCTCCCTTTGCTGGCTATTTAGCAGTATTTCTTGCTCCCAGACAGGAAGACTGTTTCGGTCAGTTCCCCATAAAATAGCAGTTGGGAACTTTCTCAGGCAGCAGGCACCACAGAATAAACATTTTAAAATAAATATCTCACACACCAAGGTCTCACATGAACTTGTGAGGCTTTGGCATTCTTATCTGAATTGTTACGAGATCTACGGCAAAATTTCTGAACTATCACAAGATCTGGTCAGTTTTGGCTTTATTTAATTTTATGAGTCCATGTTGCTTCTCATTGCTATACAGGTTCCTGCAGCCCCACTCTAATACACCCCTGGGGACAGATTTTGGGAGAAGAAAATAGCAGTGGGGGAAAGTGGAACTCAATAAAAAGGGTTTCTTTCTCCTTTTTCTGAGCAGAAGGCTCGTAGCTCAGGTCCTGTCCACCATGATAAATTTGAAGATGTTAAATTTATTCTTCAAATATTAAATTTGAAGATAAAATGAAGATGTTGCCTAGCCGGGCAATGAAACGTCTGCAAGAAAACAACAAAGCTCAGAGAGCACCAAGGACTCCACATGATTGATTGATTGATTGATTATTTATTTATTTATTTATTTATTTATTTATTGTTGACATTTATACTTTTGTGCTTCTTCAAAAATAATTTGAAAGAAAACACACCTGTTACAGATGCAGAAGCAGAGGTGACTGATAGATTTCCAACAGATTCATCAATTAATTCTTCTGATACAGTTTGTATATTCTGATGTGATTTAAGAACTTTATTCCCAAGGGGAAAAACAAATAAGATCAAGATGAATCAAGAGGAGAATGTATTCTGCTAAATTATTATAAAGGGAGCTTATTCAGGAGAAAAGTTAGATAATTTTGCAGAGCAGAAAAAAATTCAAATGCAGAAATGAAAGTATTTGGATGGGCATTTATCTTCTACAATTGTTGCTTTGCAATCCAGCATTCAAAGTTATTTGAGAAAATGGACATAAATTCTTAGAGAAAGTGAATTACTTTAGTGCAGGGATCCCCAACTAGTGGGGACTAGACCTGTTAGGAAGTGGGCTGCACAGCAGGAGGTGAGCGGTGGTGTCAGGAACGAGCCTGTCCCTGCCGCCATGAGTCGGAGGAAGATCAGCCGGTAGCAGGAAGAAGCTGGGAAAGCGCAAAGACAGAGCCTAAGCTGGAGCAGCTGATTGGTGGGGACCCTGAAGGGAAAACACCTCCATCTATCAGCGCGTGGCAAAGAAGGGCGGAGAGCTAGGCCAAGGAGCGCGAGGCCTGATTGGCCCCTGCTCGCAAACCCCGCCTCCACCCGCGAGATTGGCTCCCGCCTGCAAACCCCGCCCCCGGTCCACATGATTGGCTCCCGCCTGCAAATCCCGCCCCCCGGTCTGCACAATTGGCTCCCGCCTGCAAACCCTGCCCCCCAGTCCGTGCAATTAGCTCCTGCCTGCAACCCCCCCCCGTCCACATGATTGGCTCCCGCCTGCAAACCCCACCCCCCGGTCTGTGGAAAAATTGTCTTCCATGGAACCGGTCCCTGGTGCCAAAAAGGTTGGGGACCCCTGCTTTAGTAGGAAACCATTTCATTTTCAAAGCTTTAAAAAACAATAACTATAATTTCTTGCAGCTGTATTACCAGTATCTGTATTTGTGCTGGCATCTTGAAGATCTGCAGTCTTTTTTCCTACAGAAGCCAGGTAATGTAGTGCTGCTGATGAAATATATGTATCTGATTCTAAAATAATAGAACTTAGAATTATTATCCAATTCAAAAACAAAAATATTATTTCATAAGCTATTGCTAATTGCATCACTTCAGCCATTTGCCTGAAATTGGAAAAAATCTAATATTCGATCAAGAGGGTTTATGAAGAATATGGGCAGTACCCATGTTTAATTCCCTTCCCCCACCAGTCTGCCTACCAACTGTATTTGTCACCTGCATTTTTTTCTTAACTTCCTAACACTGAAAACAGGTAGCTGGGATCTGATAGCAACCCCCTTCCAATGCTCCTCAGAACAACATTAGGTCCTGACATAATATTGTTCTGAAGCATGTTGAAGTCAGTAAAGCTGGATTTTGTAGTATGAGAGGGAGAGGGATAAAAAACAAGGTAATAAAGTTTTACTGCCAAATGCTAATTCCTCCCAAACCTGGATATATTCATGTTCCATAAAATCACTCAAAAGCCTCCCACAGCCTGTGAAGGGAGTTTAATTAATTAATTAATTTATATTTCAAATTTCATCACCGCTCATCTCCCTCAAAAGATTATTTTAGATATAGCAATAAATCTGGGAATTACAGCCAATTGTAAGATGATATTTCACTAAATCCTCATTACAAGAATGAGAAATAAATCTGCACTTCCCTGTGCTGTCCCAGGCAACTATCTATCAGTTGATGGTGGGCAGGAGAAGCATGATGGATTTTTCCTTCCCACCAACAAAGGGAATCTCTATACGTTTGGTCCCCACTCCTCAGTGTTCAGGAAGATGACAAGCTTTTAATTATTAATAGAATGGGCTTTAATTATGATGATTTTTAATTTTACCTATGATTTTAATTGCAATATATTGTATTTATTTTTATGTTTTATAATCTGTATTTGAGTGATGCATGGACAGAAAAATGGGATATAAATTCAATACAGGCATAAATAATAAATAATTACTGTATTCCTTCTTACAATGACCACAATGCTCTTGTAATTAATATACTTTAAGGGGAAATTGGTAGAATATATTAGCACAATGGAAACATGCAGAACTCTAAGCCAGGAACCTTTTTGAAAATGCACCTTTCACCAAATACACAAGTGATTGTGCTGTCAATAAAAAATAAGTTAAATACAGAGCCAAGGCAGATTTCTGAAAATTTTCCATGAATCATTTGAATGGAGATTAGGGGCTGCTAATGAGGAATTCCGTACACAGATTATATAGGTAACTACTGCCATTCAAGATAAATACAAAATCATGATACACTGGAAAGAACATTCAATCTTTCAACATAATTTTGCTGAAAAAACTTACTCATTAATGAATTGTCATCACACTGGCCAGAGATTAATTCTGCTTGGTATTCCTAGTGCAAAAACAAGTATGATTAATGCATTCATGTGATTTAATGCTATTAATATACTTCAACATACTAATAGTATTTTTCAGTGTATATTGCTAGGAAACAAGAAGAATAGATTTAATTACAGTTTCAGACCAATAAAACACAAATTCAGAATTTAAAATACAGAAACACCAACAAAACACAAAATTTAAAATACAACCCCCCCCCCCCCCCCGCAACCTGAAACAATAACAAGAAGAGGATATCATCAGGCTTCTGCAAGCCACAGGTATTGCAAGAAACTTGGCAACCTTTGTAGTGGTCCAAATTAGGTCTTGCAGAAGGAAGACTGTAATTTCTTGTAATTTCTGTTGCTGTCGTTAAGCAAGAATCATAGGTTGTTAAGTGAGCACCTCCTTGCAACTTCCTGCCGGCTTCCAACATCCAAAGTCAGCGGGGAAGCCAGCAGGAAGTTGCAAGTCCCAGGCGGCTCGCAAGCAGGCCAGCAGGCAGGTACGGTAAGTGGCTGCTGCTGGGAGAGGGAGAAAGGGGGTGTGCGGGTGGCCGGGGAGGCACAGTGCGAGCGCGGCAGGGCTTGGGGTGGCTGCTGCCAGGTGTGGGAGGGCACATGAGGGCGCGCAAGTGCCCGGGGAGGATGTGTGAGTGGCTGGGAAGGCGCAGCGCACGGCTCAGGTAGGGTATGTGAGGGTGCATGGGTGGCAGGGAGGCGCAGCATGAGTGTGGGGGGCTTGGGGTGGCTGCTGCCGGGTGGGGGAGGGTGTGTGAAGACGTGCGAGTGGCAGGGAATTGGCAGGACTTTGGGTGGCTGCTGCTGGGTGGGAGAGGGTGCACAAGTGGCCGGGGAGGCGCAGTGCAGGCACAGTGGAGCTCAGGGAGGGTGCGCGGGCGGGGAAGACTTATCTGAGCAACTTCCAACCTTCCCTGCCAGCTGCCTCATTGTCTCTGCTTGTGGGAAGCCGGCAGGGAAGGTTGCAAATTGCGATCATGTGACCATGGGACACTGCAACCGTCGTAAGTGCGAGCCGGTTGCCAAGCGCTCAGATCATGATCATGTGACTGCGGGGGTGCTGGGACAGCCAGAACTTCGAGGACTGGTCATAACCATTTGTTCAGTGCTGTCGTAACTTCGCAAGTGGTTGTTAACCAAGGACTACCTGTACACTTTTCAATTAACATACTACGTAGTTGGCATTTTCCATAACGTATTATTTCACTGTATTTAATTTGCTTCTGTGATTCCCATCTTCAGTCTAAAACAATGCATAGGAAATATATGAAGCTGTGAAGTTCAAATGTACTATATGCTGAATAGTTTTCTCAATTTGGAATGTCTTCTACATTCTGAACAAGATATTATATATGTTAGCAGAATGCTTATTTCTTATATTAAATAAGGATGACAGAATGTTTTGTTCTAGGGCCTAGGCTATTATGTATTGACTATGCTAAATTGTCTTTACAGAGAAATGAGATTTTTTTCTGGAATATTAGCAAACACAAATCAAGCCTATAGTTACAATGAAAATGAATGAATGAGGAAAAAAGTGGACTAGTGCATCACACTTTGTATACTATATTTTATCTTAAAACGAAAGAATATAATGAAGATAATTATCAATTAAGATTTTCTTATCGCTTACCTTTGTTTGCTCTACAGCATCAGGACAAACAGCAGAATTATCTTGTTGATTAGTCACAATGGCTTTCATCCTTTCTTCCTTCTCCTTCTCCTTCTTCCTTTCTTCCTTCTCCTTGATCTGATTTTCAATGCGTCTCTTCTGTCTAGTATCATAACATGGAAATATGTTGTTTGGAAAATTCCCAGAATGCTCCAGACTCAGTCCTATTCATTTGGCATAGGGCCTCCAAAGCAGAACAACAGCTCTGCTTAGACTCTGGCAGATTCAAGAAGCTGGTGCTGGGCATATAACAAGTGATATCGGGGTGATGCTGGTAAGGCATAAGTGAATAGAACTAGCTACATCAACTATTGGTTCACACAGAAATGTAATCAATATTTTCTTAAAATATGGAGAAACTACACTTGCTCTGTTCTGCAACATTTATTACTTTCTAAGAAAAGTTCTTCTCTCTTTCATGCAAGAACTAACACAATTACAATCAGAGTTTGGTAGATAGGATTAAATGTTTGGTTTTACCTTTTTCTATTACTCCTAACTTCTCTTGCTTCACTTAGTTTGTTAGCTTTTAACAACTGGATCTGCTTAGGATGCTCTCTATGCCCACAGTGCGGGTCTTGAATGAAATGCTGCCTTTGTTCAAATGCAATGAGATCTTGAAGTGGAATGAGTTTCGGTATCTGAAACTGTTCATAAAACAAAAGAGAACATGCCATAAAATAATGTTTCCCTTTCAATACTTGGGGAGCAAATCAAGTTGAGAAATATTTCACTTATAAACTTAAATGGAAGTGCTGTTGAGACATTTAAATTAAAATAATATACATATTTATAAAATCCATTACCTTGGTTAGTGGAGCTAAATTAGTATAAAGCAATGGTAATCCTGTCTGTCTAAGGGGTCCTCTGGGATCTGTATTTTTTGTTGTAAATCTGATTGGCAAACATTTGGATTGTGGGTCGGTCTTCAGATATAGCAAAGGAATTTCAGTAAAATTTCCGTATGTTTCATGTAAATTAATTTCATTGTCAACCAATGGTTTTTCTGCCCTTAGACGTTCATGGGGGTGTGAAAATGGTGCTGCATTTTCCTTTTTTCCATATTCATCTAAAGGAAAATGTTTTGAAGTCCCTTTCTTGACGGTTTCTGTCCAATGGTTTGTCTGCTCTTGTGCTTGCTTTATAACATTTTGGTCACAATGGTTCAACTTTAGATGTGCTCCCGTCTCAGTGGTGGGTCCTGACATCTGTAAACTCGGACCATCTTGTGCCAGAGAAGGAGGGGGACCCCAGGCTTCTCTTCGTTGTGAGAATGGTCCGGAGGAAACTCTGGGGGGGCTTACTGGGCAGAAATTGAGTGGCTGAAATTGATGATTTGTTTTTAGCTTAAGCAACGGAAACCCCTCTGCATTATTTAAGGGTTTTGCCAATGGAATAAGCTTTGGTTTCTTCTCAGCATTTAGGGAAGCAGATAACAGAGGGAGCGGCCTGGCTGGATTCTGATGAGGCGGGCTCTGAAGTGGTAGAATCAATCTTGCACCAACAGACTGACTCTCTTGTAATGCTGAAGAATCACTGATGTGCACAGGTTTCTAAATAAGGCAAAAGATTACAACATAAGATTTTTATTATAATAATACTTGCTGAATATATTTGACAAAAACCTTGAATATGAGCTTTTCACTTTAAAAATCTCAGCAACTCACCATGTTATTTCCATCCTGGTTCTGATCAGGTAAGTTCTTTTCTTCCTGAGGACTGCTATTTTTCTGACCAGCATTCCAGTTGTTTTCCAGAGTTGGTATCTGATGGTCAGAATGCTTTTGAACACCATCTGCTGCTTGTTTGGGGGGAGATTGATGTATATTACTCTCTTCTGTGTTTGAAGCCCGGCTTCTTCCTAATGGAAAGAGTTGCGGCTGCTGCATCTGCTGTGATATATTCGGCAAGTGGGCAAATCCAACTATTTGCATGAGGCTCAAATAGTTAATCTGCTGTAGCTAGAACATAAGAAATTAATATTTGCTAAACATTTCTCTTAGCTAAAATCTGTTACCTAAAATATTTGAAACTATGCAATTATCCTATTGAAACAGGTAACTGTCAAGATATTATCCTGCTTCAGTGATCACATTATTACCCTAATGCATCAGTTTCAGAAAAGGTGCACAGTAATTTAGGAATCTGAGATAATTTTAAGGGCAGCAAAATCAGGAGCTGAATAATACCAATCATTCCACTGCACATCCATATATAACACTAAGTCAACAGTATAATTTTAGCTTATATTTTAGGTACAGGTAGTGTGCATGTGGAATTTTCATTACATTATGCTCACGCTCATCTGGAAAAAACATTTCCACTATTCAAAAGCCACACCACCTGTGCCACACTTCTACTTCGTATATCTAATGCATAGAAAGGTAAATAGGATTGTTCCAATTGGGCCTACCTTTTAGAGGCTGTACCTCTAATCTCTATGCAATCAGCAGAATATCAGCAGAATATCAGCAGAATATTTCAAGAATAAAGGCACTCTGGCTTCAAACTCAACTTGCAGCAATGTGTTATTCTTGGCAGCATTACCAAATTGGTCTACCATCATCTTCTGGGATGTTTAGCCACTAACCATTCTCTACCCAGTTTAGCCATCAGACTAAACTGATGTTCCAGACGTTTCATTGCCAGACTAGGCAACATCTTCAGTGCGAAAAGGGAGTGGGACTTGCTCTCTGTTTATATACCCTGGCTTGTCCTGCTTGTGTTGGTGAAGGTGTTGTTCTCTCCTTAGGAGTTCCTTGATTGGGCTGTTGTTTGCTGCTTGGTTGATTGACTGAGTTAATAGTTCCTTGATTAAGGTATATTGTGCTGTTTGATTGTTCCTCTGGTGTTAATCCTGGTGTTAATCTTTGCATATCTGGCTGTTGATTGCTGGCAAGGAGGTGTTCTGGTCTTCTGGCTTTTCTATTGTCTCTTATGAATGGTATGTAAATGTTGTTTATCCCTATGTGTCTGTTGATGGCTGCTTTGTCTGAGTGCCAAGCTTCCAGGAATTCTCTAGCGTTTTTGGATTTGGCTTGGTTTAGGATGCTCACAGTTTCCCAGTTGAAAGTATGGTTGAGTCTGTCCATGTGTTGTGAGATTAAGGAGTTTTCATCATGTCTTCTGACTGCTAGTTGGTGTTCGTGGATGTGCTCTGCTAGTATTCTGTCTGTCCTACATAGTGGCTGCTACAGTCCTTACATTGTATGTTGTAGGTAACTCCTGTTTTTTCTTCTTGGGCTACTGGGTCTTTTGGGTTACTTAAGATGTTCTGAAGGGTTTTGGTGCTACGGTGATGCCGTGTGGTTGTAACAGTCTGTTGGTAGTTTCTGAGAAACATTCTGAGATGTTTCTAATGTATGGCAGTGTTATCCTTTTCATAGCTTCTGTTGGTTGTGTTGTAGTGGGCTGGGTGGTCAGGCACTTTTTGATAAAGTTGCATGGGTATCCATTTTGCTGGAAGATGCTGTATAGATGATCTGTTTCCTTTTTCTGGTGTTCTGGGTTGCTGCAGTGTGTTAGTGCTTGTCTGAATAATGTTCTTACACACCTCTTGAGGGCGGTTGGGTTGTTGCTTTGGTAGTGGAGCACTTGGTTAGTGTGGGTAGATTTCCAGTAGACTTGTGTTTCTAGAATGCCATCATTATAGAGCCGGTTTGGTCTAGTGGTTAAGGTGCTGGGCTAGAAACCAGGAGACTGAGAGTTCTAGTCCCGCCTTAGGCATGAAAGCCGGCTGGGTGACCTTGGGCCAGTCACTCTCTCTCAGCCCAACTCACCTCACAGGGTTGTTGTTGTGGGGAAAAGAGGAGGAGGGAGTATTAGGTATGTTCACCGCCTTGAGTTATTTATAAAAATAATAAAGGCGGGATAACAAACAAACAAACAAACAAACAAAGAAACAAATCCTTCCTTCCTTCCTTCCTTCCTTCCTTCCTTCCTTCCTTCCTTCCTTCCTTCCTTCCTTCCTTCCTCTGCTGATGAGGATGTCCAAGAAGGGTAGTGTGTTGTTGTTTTCTTCTTCCCTTGTGAATTTTATTCCATTGAAGATGTTGTTGATGGTTTCATGTGTTTCCTCCAGTTGATCCCTTTTTATTATGACGAAGGTGTCATCTACATACCGGATCCATACTTTGGGTTGTATACGTAGGAGTGCTATCATTTCTAGATGCTGCATTACAATCTCTGCTGTGAGTCCTGAAAGTGGTGATCCCATGGGTGTTCCTTTGATTTGTTGGTATATTTGTCCATCAAACTGAAAGTAGGTAGTGAGGCAGAGGTCGATGAGGTCCATGATTCTGGGTATTTCTATCTTAGTGTATTTGACTAGGTCGGGTGTGTTGCATAGAACTGCTGCCATGGATTCTTTCGCTAGTGCGGGGTCTATGGATGTAAAGAGTGCAATGCTGTAGAATGACACCATAATTTCATCTTCTATTTATACAACCCAAAGTATGGATCCGGTATAGATATGCAAAGATTAACACCAGGATTAGCACCAGGGGAACAATCAAGCAGCACAATATACCCTAATCAAGGAACTATTAACTCAGTCAATCAACCAAGCAGCAAACAACAGCCCAATCAAGGAACTCCTAAGGGGAGAACAACACCTCCACCAACACAAGCAGGACAAGCCATGGTATATAAACAGAGAGCAAGTCCCACTCCCTTTTTGCACTGAAGATGTTGCCTCATCTGGCAATGAAAACATATATTTATATTTTTCATAATGATACATTTTTACCTGAATCAGCTTAAACATTTCATCTTGTAGCATTTGCCTGACAGCCTCTGAAGTGTTCGGTGGTTGTGCTGTTGTTTCTCTTCCATCAACCATCTCTTTTTTGGCACCAGCATCACTTGAAACAATGTCAGACACAACGGTGAAAGAAGGCTGATCATCTGAAACAGTGATGTCTACACTGCAGAGATAAAATGAGAAATAGTCTGTGATAAATAGAGAAACCAAGATCCTGACTCTTTTCTTAAATATCCAATCTATACAAAGTCTAGTTCTGTAGAGGTGTACACAAGGTCTGAAATAGCAGGGACAAGCCCCAGCAAAGAGAACCAAACTGACTGCATATTTAGAATGTATCTAAATTTGTTAATGATTTAAGAACATGAAATAAATAGTTCCTGCTTAGGATGTGACTTGGCATATCTATTCAGAGTGGATCATAGGAATACCTGACTGTGTGAAATGGTTATCATGAGCAATCCCCAAGTAACAAAAGGCATGAAAGTCTGTTTGCTTTGAAAGCCAAGCTATGTAAGCTGCATACTGGTAAACCCAGATGTAAAATTACAAGAGGAACATGAGAGAGTAATGTTCCATTACATCTGATATCTCATCTGTTTTATTGGGAAGGAAGCGTATGTTTCTCCTTATTTTTTTCTTCTATTCCCCAAACTGAGAGCGACATACTTTGAGTAATCATGTGTATGTCTCCAGTTACTCTTTCATAAGTCAATATTATATGCACAATAATCTCTCATCATAGCATCAGCCACAGTTCCAGGTGGCTGATAATAATTAGCTATTATTCTGTCAATTTAACATTCCTCCACCTGGAATTATTATTATTCAAACATTCTACTGTAGGGTAGGAATTAAATACTGGCACCTCCCCCACTGTGATGGAATGTCTCCTTGAGGAGGGAGGTGGGGTGATGAAGCTCGAAGAGGGGGGAGAGGAGAGCGCATTCCAGGCTGATAAGGGAAGTCGCAGCTTGCTAAGCGTGGAAAGTGCGGGGTGCCAGGAAAGAGGGCTCGGCTGGCACCGCCCTAGATTCCCAAGGGCATTTTTCCCTTTAGCTCAGAACAGGGACCTTTAGTTTGGCAAGATTCTGTGTATGGTAGAAACAATAACGAAACTAGAGTTAGAACTTGGACCCAGCGTTGTTTCTTCGCCAATTGCCCTGACATCCACATCCCTAAATGTCTCCCAGTCTTCCTGGGGATCCCCAGTTGTTCCAGGGCAGTTCAGAAATAAACCTAAGGATAAGCAACCATCTGCCAATGACAATGGACCATAAACTTCTGAAATAGTGATAATTTTTAATTGATAGTAAAATGGTCATACTGTAAGTGCTAGAAATTAAGGGGACAGATTATGGACAGCATTTCATAAACTTTAGAGAATAATTTAGTAACATTTACCTAGATGTTTCTGCCCTCCTTTCAGGGCAAAATGAAAGAGGAATATCACTGGGAACTACCTCACATGTAGTACTGGAGATACAAAGAGAAAGATACACAATATTTTTAACTCATGATAAATCTTGATTTGAATGCATATGAATTTTAACTAAACTATTTTAATTAAAAGTTTTAAATGTATTACTTACTATTCATTCTTTATCATAGCAGTCAGCTTTTTTGTAAATTCTGTTTTTAAACAAACACTGTTACCTTGTTCACAACTTTGGACTGTTTACATCTGGTCTCTGTAGCCAGTAGTAACTAACTCAACAAAAACATCTAAGTTACATAAATGCCAGGTTGAAATAATAAAAGGTAACTGTTCAACAAAGAGAAAAAGAAAAGAAACCAGTACTGTTAAATGATCAAAAGTTAAATTTCTAAAGGGAGTCCATATATACTTTTCTTTCAAAGGACAAATTACTCATTTAAATAATTAACAAAAACATCATTAGATGTTAGGAATGGAAAAACAACTTAAGGGGGATAAAATTAAGGAAGAGCAATTTTATGAATCTTTGGAAGATGACTGCTTCTGTTGAGTATATTTAGAAAAGTTTTTTTAAATTATATTAACATCTTATTTAAAAATACTTTTATTCACAACTTTCATCAATAAATGTAACGCTGTAGGTACAAAAGGACAGAATCCAAAGGTGGAAATATTTAAGTAAAAATAAACTACATGGTTTCTTCCAAAGACTATTATAATTCTTTATATCTCTGAATCTACTGTATTTAAAACGAAGTATGTGACATGGGTTTATTGGCCACACATATTCATATGTAAATAAAACATCTACATATAATAAACATATCTACATATAATAAACATGAATATGTTTCAATATCTCTACCAAATTTGGGGTTTTTTTTTCAGGAAAACTAACACACAGGGCCATAAAGAGATGTTCTTCTCCATGTGTACATGAAATCTAAGCCAAATAAACATCAGCGTTCTCTCAACCATATGATCCTTATCTCAGCTCTAACTCTTACCAATGGAAAGAATCAGAAGAAATTAAACAGGTATGGGGTGGGGAGGAAATTTGTGGAATTTTAAGGAAACTTCACAAGTGGCCACGATACAATGTTTGCAATGGCAGGTGTAGCTAGTCATAAAGTACACATTTTTAGAAAGGCAAAATGTTAAGACTAAAATACAGATAATTTGCCGTCATATCTGAATGCAAGGTAGAATATCAGCCGGAGGTTACAAACTCATATCTCTAAACGTACAACTCCCTCTTATTCAGGATTATCACTCCCCATAACACACAAAATTCTAACTCTACTCTGTTATACACACCACACGAGAGCCACTCACACCACAAACCTAGCAAAGTTCACTCAACTAAGTTACTGATTTCTCCCTCACAATCATTCCCCAATATATGAATACTTGTATTCTCTACTCTCACCTATGCAAAACTCTCAAAAATACATGCACACAAAACATGCTCCTCCTGATGCCTCCCTAAATGATTCCTTTGCTCTTCTTAGTATTCCTGAGCCCAGCCCCAGTCTCTCTCCTTCCTTTTCCATGTGTCCGGTCATTCTCAGTCCTGGCTGCTTTGCTGCTTTGCATGTCCATGTTCAGTTGCCCCAAACATGCTTTCCCTACTACTTCTTCCTCCTCCTCCTCCATCAAATCATTCTCAGCTCTTTGCCATTCTTATTCCTATTCCCTATTGTCCCTCTTATTAGCTAGTTGCCACTGGATCTGACCTTCTCTTTGTTTCCTGAGCAGCTGAGAGCACTTCAAAGTGAAGTGCAGGATTTCAGCCATCTTTACTTCCTAGCCTACCTCTGGGTTCATGTGGGGTCCAGAAGATTCATGAGAATAAAGATGTCAAGCTTTTAGAGTACTTCACTGTGAAACACTCCTGGCCATTAAAAATATATGCTATTATTGTTATGTATTAGGGGGAAAAAATCACAAGTATTAGAAGATAGTATGTCGGTACAGATCAGGGCTTCCCACTCCTGATGTAGAGCAAAGCTGTAGAACTACTTAAGACATAACCTACCAGTTAAATTCTGATACACACTCAAAATAATCAAATTAGCAAATAAAAATAAAGCAAAGAATAAAACACACAGACTTATGGATATATTCCTCTTACCCATCCAGTTTTGTATATTTTCCCTCAGATGTTTCCATTAAAGGTTCATCCTGTTGACATTCTACTTTTAATTCAGAGAGCTGCTGTGATTTAAAAAGAGTATTTAAACATATATGAACATGTTATCATTCCACCACTTTAAACTGATAAAATTTAGTACTTATTTATACCATTAATATCCTGCTTTTCAGTCAACTGTTGGACTTCCATAAACGATCAGTATTGGGATAGTGACATGTAACCAAGGTTATATGTGCTAATAGAATATTCAATATTGTTATGAGTATCTTCTATAAAGTACAGCTTGTAGTATCATTTTAGATTCAATATCTAACAAGATTGAAAATAAACAGAAGCTTAAGGTGAGCAACCTACTGGCTGTGAGAGTTGGGACCATAAGGAAGGCTGAGTGCCGAAGAATTGATGCTTTCGAGCTGTGGTGCTGGAGAAGACTCTTAAGAGTCCCTTGGACTGCAAGGAGGTCAAATCAGTCAATCCTAAAGGAAATCAACCCTGACTGCTCATTGGAAGGACAGATGCTGAAGCTGAAGCTCAAATACTTTGGCCACCTAATGCGAAGAGAGGACTCACTGGAAAAGACCCTGATGCTGGGAAAGACTGAAGGCAAAAGGAGAAGGGGACGGCAGAGGATGAGATGGTTAGATAGCATCACAGATGTAACGAACATGAATTTGAGTAAACTCCGGGAGACAGTAGAGGACAGGAAGGCCTGGCGTGCTATGGTCCATGAGGTCACAAAGAGTCGGACATGACTAAACGACTGAACAACAACAAAGGGAAACCTAAGGACCACTTTCAGTCCCTTGTAAGGACTAAATTTTAAAAAATGGGAAGTTGGAAAAAACGGAGCAGGGCCAGAGGTAAAATATCCACAAATGTTAGTTTTCAATCTATTACTAAATTTTATTCAGTAAAAACCTACAGGCATTAATTATACTTGATGCAGCACCTGAGCCCTTATGAAAATTGCTACAGAACTGTCATTTTTAAAGGAACAAAAGGGGCAATCATTAAGTACAGAGGGAGTAATCATATTATCAACTAAATTAATTGTAATTTTATTTATTTATTTATTTTTCTGTCCCGCCTTTATTATTTTTATAAATAACTCAAGGCGGCGAACATACCTAATACTCCTTCCTCCTCCTCTTTTCCCCACAACAACCCTGTGAGGTGAGTTGGGCTGAGAGTGACTGGCCCAAGGTCACCCAGCCAGCTTTCATGCCTAAGGCAGTACTAGAACTCACAGTCTCCTGGTTTCTAGCCCATTGCCTTAACCACTAGACCAAACTGGCTCTTTACTGAACATGTAATTTTATTTTTGATAATTTGGGTCCTAAAGCCAACCACTCAAAGGCTGTCTCTTCAGTTTAAAAAGGCTTGCGCATCCTAGTTAAAATTAATTGATAACCAGTAGCTATTTCCAGAGTAATTTCCAAAGAGCCTCAGAATATAAAGGCATGAAGTGAAAGAAACTTTGTTTGAGGGGCAGGGTCTGAAGCAGAAAACTATCACTTTCAAGTTTGCGTACTGAATGAGGGCCACAACAGCTGATCACTGTTATGAAAAATTTATTGGACTTGAACACTTTGAGCAAAAATCTGTAGGTCTCTATTTCCCAAATCAAAGAAATGCCCATGATACTTCATTAACAAGCTATAGACTGTCACTCATCATTAATTTGAATTTATTTTTCTGCTATCAAGGAAAGCATAGGTATAGGATATTTGTTTCTCCTGATTATTATACATGAAGTCTAGACCAACAATTGTATGAATGAACTTGATTTTGCAGTAACAGGTCATGATTCTATAAAAGCCAAGTTAAACAATGCCAAAGTCCTCTTCCTACTGCTCTGGGGATGGTGCAGAGAGTGATGATAGCATTATATGCCCCCCCCCTCATAGTTTTAATATTTAGCATGTGTAGTTTCTATCTGTGTAGTTTTAGCATTTGTAATAAATGTAATAAACACCTTTAGTATATGTAATAAACGTTTCCTTGTAGTTTTAGCATTTCTTCCAGTCCCTAACACTCTAATCAAGTTGTAAACTCATTTCACTCTAACATTAGATAGATAGCCTGTCTGTTTAGAAGAAGGGGCCCCATTGAGCTGTAAAGAATCCTTTAAAATGTAACGTGTTAATGGGGAAGACAGGAATGTCTCAAGGTCTGCTAACTCTCTTGGAAAGAGACAGATAGATAACTGGGACAGAAGAGAAATTGGGGAGGATCAAAGCTGGTCAGTTCTGTCTCTTATCAAAAGAATTGCCAAATATTTTTCTTGCCAATTACTTTTCTTTACGTGCCTGCCCGGAAAGGGAGGTGATAATAAAATTCCAAGCTATTGCCTGTATATTGTGTGATTGGTTACTATACTCGTAATGTATAAGTACGCTATATAAAGCCTTGTAAATTTACACAAAGTTGTTCAGCCCACCTCTGCTCAACCCAGGCTGCGAGTGGGGAGGGGGCTCACCCCCAGCTTCCCTGCTTGGCCAAATAAAAGCTGTTTTTCTTTTGAAACCTCCGTCTGAGTCTCTGTTTGGTAGTTTGGGATCTCAGATTCTACAGGAATCCAGGGGTTGGCCATACAGCATGTTCTTGTATTTGTACTGTGCTAAATCATATTTAATGTTATATACTGTATGATGCATAAAACATAAGTTTTATAATCACTGAATTGAATAAAATACACTTATTTTGAGAACAACTTGCCTCGTTTTTCTTTTGTACTGATTTAATACTGACAGAAATGGTAGGACTGCTTGAAAATGGATCTTCACTGTAGCCTTTAAAAAAGCACATCATTAAAAAGAACAATTAAATTACTAAGAATAATGTAATTCTTTTCCATACCTTTTCCTTTCTTTTCACTGACAGCCCTCTTCATTAATTCTCTTGTGTTCATGTGAGAGACAATAAATATTTTAAGAGTATTTTGTTTCTAAGTAGCTCTTAAACTCTGATTCATGGAACCTCTAAAAAATGTTGAAATTATTTTCCTCTCCTAAACTAGCGCAGTTCACAGTCTTACAATGTATCCTTGAATTGTTGGTGAGGCTTCTTCAAGGAGGAATTTCCAGAATAGATACACCATTTTTCCCCTTCAATTTCTCTCCTCCAGACCCCCACCCCTCTTTATTCAGGATCTTAATTTACTATAGTGTATCATGATATAATGTAATAATACTTCATTATTAGGATCCAAAGTGGGCAACAGAACTGTGCCTGGCAGCAGGACCTTAAAGAAGCCATGCCTTTTCCTAGACTCACACAGGGGCCATGAAGGCTCAAAAAATAGGTGTTTGAGGTAACCCCAGTGCCTATATGGCAACTATGGATGCCCAGGAGAATCTGTGGCTTCTTTAAGAAGATCCTTATCTGCTTCAGATCCAAACAGTGCATAACATGTCTATGCCATAGAGTGCCAGAAGACAGTCAGCCTCAAACTTGTATACAGTATATGTGGCTATCCAGCAGAAAACCCAAAAGAAAAATCATCCCATCATAATTCCACACCCTCACGATGTTCTAAACTACCAGGGACCTTGAGCAGTTCAATTCTTTTTTGTCTGCTTGTTTTTTCAGCTGACAAATTGCTGACTCCTCAAGCTGTCCTGTTTTGACTTGATTGGTAGATTCACACAGGTCTACTTAATTCAGTTTTTGTTTTTGTTTTTGTTTGTTTTTTATCTCTTAATCAACTTGTATGGTAGCTCAGTCCTCAGAGTAATTCTAGGTTTTTCTTAGCTACCTGGATTTCTTAACCTATCAACACTCTCTTTATTCAGCTGTCATTAACACACTATTAGATTCCATAAAACACATCCTAACATTTATTTTTCCTTTCATTTACAAACTCACATTTTTATCCCCTTGGGAATCCTTCCAGCATAGAGCGGCCATTACTCTTTTAGTGATGGCTCTGTTTTGCTTCTAAAGCAAAGTCTGATAATAGGGGGAATATTAACTCCATTCTATTTTGTGAACAACATGGAGCTCAGAGGAGTGTATTAAAAGGTCTTTTCTCTCAGTTAAATCCCTGACAACTCACTCCAGCTAGAGTAGAAAGAGCAGCTCGTCAGGTATTTTTTGAAAAATTATTTTCTCAGGTGGGAGATTAATTTGCCAGGATGGTGTTGTATGGTTCTTAATCTGAATCTTTCTAAAACAAATACGGTGGAGCTTTGGATTCAGCAGATCCAATATTTTGTGACCTTATACTTTCTTTTGTTGACAAGTATCCCGTGAGGGGAAGCTTTCTAACCACAAAGCTTTCTGCAGGCAAAGTGGGCTGTGAGGGCAGATAGAAATTCCTGTTTGATATAGCCAATCTCTGTTAATGGGAGGGTATCTCTACCCCATCCTACCTCTTCCTTGCCTTTAATCCCAGTTGGTGGATCTAGGGGCTGGGATTCCTTTGCTTCACTTTAATTACAAATAAATTATAAACTAAATGTCAGAGAACAAATTCTGAAAAAAAAACCCTCTAGGTTTTCATATTGTTCCAGTAACAATACCTTACTACTGTAGAGGAAGTCAAAGTATTACATATCCCATGCAAAAATCACTTTTATTTTATATAAATGACTTCATATGGATGGAGAAAACATTTTCTTTTAACTAACCTTCAGTTTCAGATGTCACGTCCACTTCACATGGTAGGAATCCTACCATTTTTTCTGCCATACTGGTATCAACAGCTGTACCTCCAATATCTACATCAGGTACTACAGAACGACCCCTATGACTAACTTTCTTCTTATTCCGCTTTTCAGGTAATGTTCTGAACCTTTAAAAATTACATTTTAAACAGTTAAGATTTTAGGTAGTAGTTTTTACCCCCTTTGGTAATCTATGCCCTTACATCAAACTGAATGCTTAATTATTACCTTGGAATATTTTCAAATGGTTCACCATATGCATGTCCATTTTGGGTATCAGCTGGAGCCCCATCTGATGAAGAACTATTTGTATCCACAGCACCATCTTTCTCTAGTTTGGATACGACAGTGAAAGGATCTTCATACTGTTTCTGTGGTTTCTAAAAGAACAACAACCCCACTAATAACTTTTAAGTTAAAACATGACTTGCATTCATAACTTTACATTAAACTCATAAATTATTGTATTGCATCTTTTCAATATCTACTATTGCAGCATAGGAGAGCTGTCTGCCTAAGAAAAGCCTCATCTGTGGCAGCTATGTGCTTTCAGATTTGGATGTAAGTCTTGTTGAAATGTATGACCTCCTATAATAACCTTTGGTCCAAGTTATAATTTGATAACGTAATTGTCTTGAAAAATTATACATGAAATTCTAAGTTTTTCCTTCACAAAAATTGTCCCTGTATTAGTTATCCAAAGGCTCTATTTGGCTTTAATTATGTTTCTGCTAAACAGATCATAGGCCCAGATTTCATTAGATAAGTACCATTCCTTAGTTTTTTCACGTAAGTTTCTGCTACCTTCTAAATGTACCATAGAAGGAATGTCCATGGCCATGGAATGTTTGATGTTGCTTAGTGACTGCTCTACAAGGAGCTTCATTACTTAACATTCTAAAACCTTGGCCTCCCTGACAGTGTGATAATTAATCAGCAAGAAAACATATAGTGATTGCTAGAAATATTTTTAATTAGTATGCATCTCTGGTAAAGCAAATCTTCACAATAATATAATATAATATAATATAATATAATATAATATAATATAATATAATATAATATAATATAATATAATATATAATATAATATAATATAATAATATAATATATAAAGGTAAAGGTTCCCCCACACAGTCGTATCAGGGGGGCCGGTGCTCATCTCCGTTTCTTAGACGAAGAGCCAGCGTTGTCCGAAGACGCTTCCACGGTCATGTGGCTGGCATGACGCACGTGGAACGCTGTTACCTTTCCACCAAAGTGGTACCTATTTATCTACTTGCATTTGCATGCTTTCAAATTGCTAGGTTGGCAAGAGCTGGGGCGAGTGCGGGAGCTCACTCCGTCATGCGGGGCTAGGGTCTTAAACCTCCGAACTTGCAACCTTCCGATCGACAAGCCTGGCACCTTAACCGCTGAGCCACCGTGCCCCCTCAAATATAAATATAATATAATAATGTAATGTAATGTAATGTAATGTAATGTAATGTAATGTAATATAATAATATAATAATATAATATAATAATAAATATAATATAATCTATTTATAATTTATCATATACTCTCATGACAGTAAAAGAAGAATGCTATAAAAATTTCATACTTTTCAAGCCCTATTAATGTGCATCTGCTTTTTAAAATGGCGACCGCAAGCAGACGCCGACCTCTGCTGCTCTGAGAGGGAGAAACTGCTGGCGTTTCGGACCCTATCTCAGCCCCCCACCGGTTAGTTGGAGTTAGAGGGGATTCCAGAGACCCTGACCCCTGCATTAGTTGGGGCGGGTCGGATGGAGCCCCCTCGTATGGAGCGGTGGAGTGCGGCGAGGCTGCAGAGGTCTGGGGAAAACCTGGGACTTCGGAGGACGGGCGTCGGACAGCGTGGCGGATCCTGGCGGATTTTGGAGGTTCCCGTCGGCGGCGCGGAGGTTGTGGTGCCATGGTCCTTGGGGTTGGACGGTGCGCCTAAGGTAGTGCATCCATCCTGGCTCTCTTGGATCTCTCAGCAACTTTCGATACCATCGACCATGGTATCCTTTTGGGACGGCTTAGGGAGTTGGGGGTGGGCGGCGTAGCTTTCCGCTGGTTCACCTCCTTCCTCCGGGGCCGCTCCCAGTCGGTGGTGATAGGAAAGGAGAGATCCGGCCCGCAACCGCTCCTATGTGGGGTGCCGCAGGGTTCGGTTCTCTCTCCTCTCCTATTTAACATCTACATGAAACCGCTGGGCGAGATCATCCGTCACCATGGGATGAGGTATCATCAGTATGCGGATGATACTCAATTGTATATCTCCATCCCGGTGAAGTAAGTGATGCAGTGTCCACCCTGCCCAGTGCCTGGGGGCTGTGAGGGCCTGGATGGGGAACAACAGGCTTCAGTTGAACCCTGGTAAGACCGAGTGGCTGTGGATTGATGGCTTAGCGTCTTCTGGGAAATTATCAACTTTGGTTCTCGATGGGGTAGCACTGCCCCGTTTGGAACCGGTGCGTAATCTGGGGGTCCTTCTAGACTCACGACTCCTGCTCGAAGAGCAGGTGGCAGTCATGGCTAGGAGGGCTTTTGCACAACTTCGGTTAGTGCGCCAGTTACGCCCATTCCTGGATCGCGACGCCCTCCGTACAGTCACTCATGCTCTCATCTCCCATGTAGATTATTGCAATGCGCTCTACATGGGGCTACCCTTGAAGACTATCCGGAAGCTACAGCTGATGCAGAATGCAGCCGCACGGGCAGTTTTGGGTGCGCCAAGATCTGCACATGTAACACCGTTGCTCTGCGAGCTGCATTGGGTGCCGGTTTGCTTCCAGGTACAATTCAAGGTGTTGGTTATCACCTTTAAAGCCCTACAAGGCATGGGGCCAGAATACCTGAGGGACCGTCTTATCCCCATTTTATCGACCCACCCCACCAGGTCATTCAGAGAGGGCCTGTTACGAACCCCATCAATTAGAGAATGCAATCTGATGGGGTCTAGGAGACGGGCCTTCTCTGTGGCAGCGCCCACTCTATGGAACATCTTGCCCCTCGAGTTAAGACAGATCTCCTCCCTCCCGACCTTTAGGAAAGAGCTGAAGACTTGGTTCGGCCGCCTGGCATGGGAAGGAGGAAGGGATAGTTCCTCATGGGGGTGGTTAATCCCCTAATTTTATAATGTCCTTCTTTTAATTAATTCCATCATCCATCTGGATTTTACAATTTTATAATTATTATTGGATTGTACAATTGAGGTTTTATATTTATATATTTTAGATTTTATTTTAACTTATTTTATTGTGAACCGCCCAGAGTTCCCCATAGGGGAGATGAGCGGTCATATAAATTAAACAAACAAATAAACAAACAAACAAACAAATAAATAAATAAAAATATAAAGTAAGGGGAAATGAACAGTTCTTCTTCTAGGCAGAAGAGCAAAGTCTTTGGATTCATTTTCCTTACACCTTCTCATTATCCCATTAAGCAGACGAGCAGGAAAATTCAAAATCCTGGGATAAAAAACAAACATATCCCCCCCCCGAGAAATATTAAGTATGAACCTTTACCTATTATACCAGGGCTTTCCAAAGTTTTCCCGCGGCGACACACCAACCGCTGTTGGTGTGTCGCCGCGGGAAAACCCGGAAGCGCTGCCATTGTGGCAGCGCGCAAAAACCCGGAAGCGCTGCTGCCGCTTTCAATTTTTGCGCGCCGCCATTGCTGTGTCGCCGTGGGAAAACCCAGAAGCGCTGATGATGATCAGCACTTCTGGGTTGTGTGGCGACACACCAGACAGTGTGTGGCGATACACCTTTGTGTCGCGACACAGTTTGGAAAGCTCTGTATTATACAATCCCAGTGCGCTGATAATTTAAACTGATGCAGGTAAAGTTAAGATGTTGACATAAAGTGCGTAACTTTATTGCCTTCTCTGGGCAGCAAAAGCTTCAACCAAAAACAAACTTCATATTTTGATATTCCTATGTAAAGTTTTAAAAAATTTTCTTCGTCGTTTTTCAGTCTCGTCTTTCTCAAAGATAACTACTGCAAAAATTACTATTTGCATCCTTACTTAGTGGGAAAAACTGAAGGTGAAATAATCTTGCTCAATCTATGCCAATTTTCAGAGATGATGTTGAGAGAAAATCACTTATTTTCTTTGCTGAGTTGGGCAAACAGCCAAATATGTACAGCTGCAGGCAGTTATCAAGTTACAGTAGTTGCATGTCTATATGCCGAAGAAAAGGGAAGGGTACAATTCCCTAAAGTATAATAATAGACAAGATACTACGAATGGCAAAACATGTACACAATCCCAACAGGTAGTAACAACCTTATTCTACAAATGACTTCTCAAAAATGAATTCAACAGTGTTTGTTTCCAAGTAACTATGCATACATTCACATACAGTATGTATACATTATACCAAGGCTTTCCAAACTTTTGCTGTTGGCGACACACCAACGGCTGGCGCGCAAAACCCCGGAAGCGCCGCCGCTGCGGTGCGCAAAACTATGGAAGTGCCGGTGGGGGCGCTTCCGCGTTGCCGCTGCCGCGCTTTCGGGTTTTTGTGTGCCTTGGTGGCGGCGGCAGCATCCTGGAACCCGGAAGCGCTGATGGTGCAGCGGCAGCGGTGCGCCATCAGCGCTTCCGAGTTGTCGCGCGACACGCTTGGGGCCCCCAGGCGACACAGTACTGTGTCGCGACACAGTTTGGAAAGCCCTGCATTATACAAAAGAATAAAGTCTCCACTATTTTACATACATTAACAAACTACTTGCTTTCCTAGAACTCACAGAAGAATGGAAGGGTGGCTGATTCACTTTATGTATATTCACTACACATATTATTGCTCATAGTGCATTATCCTCACTATGACACTGAATGTTTATATTGCTGTGTCAAGACATCTGAACTGGGATATATCCAGTCTTGAACTGTTTTCTTTCTATGTGCAGATTTTTATTTGTATGCACTTTTGAGACACTTTGGCTGAGATCAAATATTAGCTTTAGACATGCTCAAAATAATTTCTGCTGCTTACCAAAAGGCAATTTTGGTCTTGAGATTTGTTGCAGTAACGTTGCTCTAAAATCCACAATGATGAAAGTATGGCAGATGAAGATATTTTTACATGTATCATTGGTTGGCACTCCTGAATCGTCCCTGTTGTGATGGGATCTTGAAACATTCTTTTGCTGGACCATCTGATCATCCATTCAAGTAAGCGAGATATATTGTTAAATTTAAGGTGCATTTCTGGACTTGGTTCCTCTTGCTGTGTAACATCATTCACTTGTCCAGTTTTGCAGATGTATTTATGAAGCAGAGCTGTTTTAGGGGTAGACCAACATTGAGGTAATGCTGGTGTAAATGTTATTTCCTTACTGGAATCATGTGTGTCACTGACTGATTGCTGGCTCTGACCAAATAATCCTCTTCTTTCAGTACGTCTCATAACTGAATCACAAACAGAAAGCTCTAATGGTTGTCGAACAGCTGAAGTTTCTTTTTCACAATCTTTTTTCTTTTTACCACATAGAGGAGCTAGTTTAGAATCACTAGATCCAAAAACAAGGCTGTAGCAAGAACCAGCTCTAAATGCATTCCGGACTTCAGTTCTGACCTGCCGACGGATCAGCGTGGTATGAACGTCAAAAAGAAGAGAGTGGAGCTCATGTTCTCTAAGGAGTGCTGAAAAGCATGTCAGAAAAGGAACAGCAGATTCGCTGTGATTGAGTGGATCTCTTTCAAGCACGTAAGTTAGAAAGAGGTCTAAAAACTTAATATATTCATCATCATCACGTTCAAATTCCCATTCACCGACGAGAGGCATACGGAGTTGATTGGGAAAGTCTTTATGGGTCTCTTTTTTATTATCTCCTTCCCCGCTGCAGTCCTTTAACTTTTCAGTCCACTCTTTAGGGTTGGAAACATCTCTACAACAGGGCAAATCACTACAAAACAGATTAAAAATAACATATAAAAAGCAAATTCTTTTCCTTCCACAGCAACTTCTGTAAATCCATAAGGGCAGGGGAGGTGCTTTCAATCCAGGAAAGAAATTAAGATTACAAAACAGCTAAGAGTAAAACAAGCCTACATGGCATGACTTCAATTAAATGCTAACCCCTTATGAAAAGTATTAATTGTATTAAAAAAACATTAAATATGATTTTTATGACAATCTCATGTTTATTATGTTCTTCTGCTTTAAGGATTTTCTTCAGCGAAAAGGGTCAATCCACTACTGCTGTGCTCTCACATTGCTGTGTAATCCCCATGGAGCATAAGAGGAGCAGAACAGGGACATGAGGCTTTTAAGTTGCGGTCCTACACACACTTACATAAAAGTGAGCCAGACAGGACCGGATGCAAAATAAACCTGCACAATTTCACAGAGTTAGAAAAGATGATATACAAAATAATACTTTGCCTGTTTCAAGACAAAATATTACAAACACTTACTTGGGATCTTCTTGCCTCATTTTTCGTGCTTCTTCTGTCACCAAAAACTCAGAAACTGAATCTGCTGGTTCAACATCGTGATGCCCCTGAAGGTTTCCCAAATCTGAAATTGTGCTTCTGCTCAGAGTAGTCCCCAAAGAAAATTGATCACAGCAGGAAACTCCAGGGTCTTGCATCTCTTCTTCTGGTGGCTCCCAGATACTTGTCTGAATGGGCCCTATGTTTCTTATCACACGTTTCAGGGTTTTCACATTCACTTTGTAAGCAGCCTGTAGAACAACGGACATCATTTCTTCACTGTTGGGGCCTAACAATAAAGACAGAAAATGTGTTATTATTTCTAAAATGGATCACATTAACTAGTTACTTTAACTGAGATTTCAGATAATTTATTTTGTATGATAAATTTCATATGCAGTGGGTGTGTAATGCCATTCTGTATGTGTTTATTCAGTATATGCAATTGCCCTTGACCAATAATCTACATGTAATTTATATTTATTGTTTTCCTTTTGTAAGAATTCTGGATATTATTGTTCACATTACTTAAAAACTGTAATTTATACTATGAATTTATATTTTCATTTTTCAAGGAAGTTTCTTTTTAAGAAAAAAATACTGCTTTGCTTTCATTCCCCCCCCCCCTTTGTCACCTTTAACTGTGCAGTGTCTATGTCGCTGGTGTAGATCATTATATTTATCCCTTAATGGGACCCTCACATCTTCAGGGCTAGGAAATGCTTTCACCAAAATTTCTGCCACCTGTACAAAACAAACCAGAATGAAAACACTTTCAAGATTACTTTCAGCTACTTGGTAAAGTTTCCAAAAACAGGTTGCATGCTTGTAAAAACAAACATTCAAAGATATATGAAGAAAGCTAAACTCTTTAATCCTCCATACCTTTTTAATTGGTGGTAATTCTCCAATAAGGCTCAGAATGATATCCTGGACAAGTTCTTCAATGTTCATGAATCTAGCAAAAGGAAGCATTCGGCAAGCCCACTCCAAAGCATTGACAGAATACTCAACTATACAAGCATCAAATTCGATCCTCTTGAATTCCTAAAGAAAGAACATATTGTAATTGACCTAAAAACCTATGTGCATGGTTACTGACATCTCAAACTATACAGGTAGTCCTCGCTTAACAACCACAATTGAGACCAGAATTTTGGTTGCTAAGTGAAGTGGTCATTAAGTGAATCCAACCCGATTTTACGACCTTTCTTGCAGTGGTGGTGGAGCAAATCAATGTGGTCGTTAAGCAAACCACATGGTCATTAAGTGAATCACACGGTTCCCCATTGATTGTGCTTGCCAGAAGTCGGCCGGGAAGGTTGAAAATGGCGATCATGTGACCACAGAATACTGCGATGGTCATAAATGTGAACCGGTTGCCAAGCGCCCAAATTGTGATCATGTGACCGTGGGGGTGCTGTGATGGCCATGTGAGCACCGGTTGGAAGTTGGTTTTTTCAGCACCATCGTAAATCTGAACCGTCACTAAACAAATGGTCATTAAGTGAGGACTACTTGTATGTGATGTAATCCCATTTGTTAATCCCTGGCCTTCCACAAAAATGTATACTGTTAAGGGATTTGAATAAAGCTGAAGCCATGGATAAAGGGAATACAGACCACAGCTCATCCCCCTGTAGCTTGTCACCTAAATTATTTCTCCCCCTAGTCCTCCCTAGAACTCCAATACTAGAACAGATGCTTAATTAAGGAAAAGGGTTCTTTTTCCCTTTTCCTTTTAAAACTGGACCCAGCTACTCATTTTATGAATGATTCAGGTAGGTTGGATTTAAACCTACAGATCTGCCCTTGTGGTGTATTGTAAACACTTTGACTATGACTATGATTATTAAAAATACTTCTAGGCAACTTTTAAGATCAAACCTCTCCCAGGGCTGCTTACAAAAATGGAATATAAAATTAATAAAACCAGTATGAAAATAAACATTATATGATTATGATTATTTGTAGATGAAATCCCACCTAGAGTAATCAGATACCTTAACGGACAAACTTAAAAATCAGCAGTGGTAAAGCCTGTGGAACCTGAAGTAGGAAGGGACTTCATAAGCTATTACAAAAAAGGACCTCTTTCTGATTTAAACTGACTTAGCTTAAATTTTGTAATCAGAAAAAAGAAGAAGAAAAGGTGAAAAGATGATATCCTATATTGTTCAGTGTGACTTAAAAGTTTTGTGCTATTTTAATTACATTTTGGTTTTCCAAATTCTCCCTTGCCCTTTGGTACCGTCTGCAACTATCAGACAACCTTTCACGAACATGAAGCATCCAGCACAATACACATAATTCTCGAAAGCACCCTGCAAGAGAGAGACACGTAGAAAATTCAAAGAGGGCAAGGTGGCGGGGGAGTACATCACAAAACAAGTATCATTTCTATATTTTCACTTAAAATATTTTTTAATGGTTATATTATTTACTATCATCAGCTTACTCACTTTCCTTCTATCAATTTACCTTAACCGGGATTGATTTAAAAAAAAAACTACATTATTCCTTCGAAGTTAATTTTGTATTTCTATACTAAGACCAAATTAATAGACAGAAAGAAGCTGATTTCAAGGGAGTAAGTAGTCCGTTAATAGTTTCCACATTATTAATATGCTATAATTAATAATAAAATATTTACATTTCTGCTAGATGACAATTTTATGTCAGGTGACATTTCATCAGGACAATGAAGATATAACAATGATAACAACATTGCTGTTCAGTTTTTGTTCATTTTGACATGTCTGCAGGAAGTGTCTTGGTTCAGAACTATGGTTCAGGATTATGGTATTATTTAATTCCCTTACTCTGAGATCCAGGATGACGCAACCTAGGGAGCTAGATTAGGGAATTTCAAATCCAGTCACCACAGAAGCTTCCTGAATTTCTCTGGGCTGTTCATTATCTGTAGCTCGGGTTTGAACTAGAGCACCAAGAACTCCACTATTCATTATATACCAGGTCAGTTATCTCACACAGAGAGTGTTGTAAGGATAAAATGGAAGAAGCATTATTTATGCCACCTTGCCTTCCTAGAAGAAAGATGGTATATAAATCTATCGGATGAAAATAAATTTTAAAATATGTCCCCAGTAGATAACACTTTACAGCATGAGGGAATCAGTATGAAAAAATTAGGATGGAGAGCCTGATCTCTTCATTTTACAGCAACAGAACCAATATATGCTTATTTACAGATCATTTTACCCAACGTATTAATGACAAGTCACAAGAAAATTTAAAATTGCCCTCTCACAAATGGCTTGTGTCCTTTAATGAGATTTAGTGAAAAGGAATGGAATGAGGTTAGAAACATCAGCAACTGGATTGCTTTCATTTTACAACCCAATTTATTTCTCAGCTTCTTAAGGTGGAAACCTTTTCTTCTTTTACCACACAGACTATTTGAATGGGCCAGGAACTAATTCTTTGCCTGATAGCTGAGGAATGTGCAAGGGGCCAGGATGGGAATCTCCCTCAGGCTCTGAATATACCATTAAACCTAGATTAGATGACAATATCTTCAGTACAGCATCTGAGCACTTTAAAAGGGCTACTACGGAGAGACTAGTTTTCTTGCTTTGTACTTTATTCTTCTTTAAACACGTATTGGAATTTCTGCAGATACAGACCTATAGTTTTACATGAAACAGCATCAAAGTTATGGTCTCCAGAAGAAGTGGGCCTTAAGAACACTGTACGATATTTGGAATATTTAAGCAAATTTTCTGGAAGAGCACTTAAAGGAGGAAGAGCACTTTTTTTGTGAATCTGAAAGGAGAAGGAGAGACAAAATTTACAGAAAGCAAAATTTGTGGTAAATTGCAATAATTGTTCCTCAATTCTTCCTACTGACTCTATACTTGGGGTCTACATGGGGCTACCCTTGAAGAGTATCCGGAAGCTTCAGCTGGTACAGAATGCGGCGGTGCGAGCAGTTATGGGTGCCATAAGATCGGCACATGTAACACCTCTGCTACGCGAGCTGCATTGGTTGCCAGTTTGCTTCCGGGTCCAATTCAAGGTGTTGGTGATTACCTTTAAAGCCCTATATGGCATAGGGCCAGGGTACCTGAGGGACTGTCTCGTCCCGATGACGTCGGCCCGCCCCACCCGTGCATGCAGAGAGGGCATGCTTCGGACCCCCTCAACAAGAGAATTCCATCTAGCGGGGTCCAGGAGGCGTGCCTTCTCTGCGACAGCGCCCGCTTTATGGAACATCTTGCCCCCGGAGGTGAGACTGGCCCCTTCACTCCTGGCCTTTCGGAAGGCCATTAAGACCTGGCTCTGCCGCCTGGCCTGGGACGACAGAGGCGGTAGTGCCTCCTGGGGTTGGCTGGCCCCGTAGGTGATCTGTGCTACGGTCCTCAAGCCATCTTGGATTTTATTTATTTTATATTGGATATATTTTTATATATCTTCTTTTTGTATTGTTTTTTTAAATTTTTAAAATTTAAAATTTTAATTATTGTAACCCGCCCAGAGTCCCTTGCATGGGAGATGGGCGGGGAATAAATAAAATAAATAAATAAATAAATAAATAAAAATAAAATACTTCAAGATTTACACAAAATCCATTTAAATTAAATAGGACAGAATATGAAGGGTGATACTCTTGTATTGTGAGAGTGATATATAAGCAAGCAGAGGACACCAAATGTACAAGAGAAAGCAGATGACGGAATCAAAAAAGCTGATACTAATTTGTGAGAGTTAGCTAGGGGACATAAAAGATAGTAAGAGAAGACTCGCTACAACAATGGATCAGAAAGACTCTATATCAAGTCTTTTTTAGTAATCAGGTACTCTCCCTATTATGATGGCCAACATTAAATGTGTTAGAATTCCTAAACTGAGTGCTGCCAATTTCATCGGATGTGAGACCTTGAAGCTGGGCTCTAGGGAGCAGCTGAGTCTGCTGCTTCTGCTGGTGCACCAGCCTCCCTGTTGTGTAGCAACATCCCTGCTTGAACTGCTTGATTCCATTGCTAGTTGGAGGTGGAATCCATGAGGTTGATAGTCCTCGGGGATTTTAACCTGCCTCCAGCTGGCATAGAATTTGAGGTAGCTCAGGAGTTCATGGCAATAATGGGAACCATGAACCTGCCCCAAATTATTGAGGGCCTAATGCATACTGGAATTCACACACTAGATTTGGGTTTTGTCTCATGGCAGTTACATTGTGATCTGAAGATGGAGGAGGGTTTCAAAAGATACTTTTGTTTTTCAAAGAATCTGATGAGTTATTCAGCTGAGGCCTTAGTTGGTACACCCCTCCTTAAGAGACCATCACCGGATCCAATCATCCTGGACAGTCCAATCTACAACCTCTCCTTTTAGGGAAAGTTGTAAAGAAGGTGGTTGGGCTGCAGCTACATTTCTGCAGTAAGAGAAGTGAACAGCTTGGAATTTACTTCTCCAGAAATATAGATTACCAAAGGGGCCTGTGCTAAATTCCTATTATTTCCCATAACTGGAACAGTCAAGCCATTTCAAGCTTTGTTCCACCAGAATACGGCCAACTTGGCAATGTCCCAGTGATTATATTTGCAGAAAAATTGGGACATATAGTTTTAAAGTAAACTAAATAATAAAAAGCAAATAAACCTCTACATGAATCACAACTATATTTGCCTTCCAGAGATTATCATTTAAAAGTTCACATCTGAAATTAACCTATTGAATAGTGAAAATTATAGATTTAGAGTAGAGAACAACAGATAAAGCCTAGAGCTATCACAGATTTCTATGAAATATATCAGGTAAAGTTGTTGACCTGATATATCAAGCAAGCACATATATCAGGTCTAAAAAAGTTGTTTTCCATATATTAGCATCACTTTGTATAATGTTAAAAATAATCTCAGGAGACTACCTTTTGCATAAGTTTTCGTGCATGTTTCAGCTGCACAATATACCATTGAGCAGAGGCAAAAGAACAATGAGCAGCCCGGAAAAGAAGAAGAATCCGTTGAATAATTCCAGATACCTTCTGTCTGCAGTCTCTCTCCATTCTTAATGGTAAATCAGCATATCCTTCCTAAACATTGTAAAATTTAAAAGGCTTACAGTATGAAAATTCCCAAGGAAAGAGTGAGCCCAAGACAAACCACCCATCCTAATTCTTTTTATTTACTAAAGTCTGAAAAACTATAAGCACTATAGCTTCCAAATATTTACAAATGTGTTTTATGATCAAGTAAATATAAATAAACATATATACTTAGATATACTCAGTGAATGTTTAGTTCATAGGGGTTGATTTACTGCAACAGAAAGAACTAAGCTAAACTAAGGAACTAAGCTCCTTGCACAAATAAATATACATACAATATTTTATGTAAGAACAGAGATACCATATTCTCCACAGTTGGGAAGAATTTATCTACCTCTGAGTTCCTATAGTGAATTACACAGTATTCCTTTGCACACTAAAGAAACTGGAACAAATACACAAAAATATGAGTAATATTGATTCTTTGCTATAGCACCTCATAAGTAAGTAAGTAAGTAAGTAAGTAAAGCTAATGTTTCTTCGAAAGAAAAAATTAGTCTGAAATACAATAGGAAAAATTAGCAAGACAAAATTAAGAAAATGTTCATACAATATTGAGATGCTTACTTCACTAACAAATGTTGGCTGAGGACAATATAAAGGTGGTGCTGGAAGATATAAACCATCAGGAATCAAGCCGCAGAATTTTCTACTAACATCCTTGGCAAAGTCCATCAAAACCTGCAAGGTTTCTGACAGAATGTCTGCTTCTGCCATAACAGCTGCTTTTAGTATTTGTTCTACTGAACTAAAAAGGACATTTGCATCTTCCTCTTCAATAGGATCTAGAGCAAGCAAGCAGACAAAGTAATAAATATATGGTTAAATACGGAAATACATTTTAGCTCAAAATTATAGTTACACTATATAATTATATAATTTATTGTTATATTATATAATTTCCCAGGAATTTTGCATTTCATTTCATTCAGACTGTATTCTGAATGCCAATGTTATAGGGCCATGAAGGTTCTCAGTCATCCAGGTGGAATTGTCTGTAGCTTGAATCATGTCAACTGGATTTCTATTTTCTCAGTGGAAACGTTTCGCTCCTTATCCAAGGAGCTTCTTCAGTCTGAGCAAAGTTAGTAAGGGAATCCTTAAATATGTTTCTAAGGTGGCTGTGTGACCTTACACCTGGGGCTAGGTCATGGTTATATTGAGATGTTATTTTAAGTCCTTTTATCATCTAAAGGAGGATCGTTAAGATCACCATGCTGCTGTTGAGCTTGTGAAATGGTCTTAATCTTCCTAGGCACAGAAGACAAAGCAGGGAGGAAGATGGGGGAAAGATTATGCCTGAGGCCCCCACCTCTATTCAAGGAAGGATTTTCCAAGTTGGCATAAATGGATTCCCTTTCGCCCTGTACTCGTGCTTCTTCAAAGTCCATAGCGCCATTAATAAAGGCTGACCTCCAATTGAAACGCTCATGAGTTAGGGAAAAGAGCTAAAAGGAAGGCACGTCAGGCAAACCCTCATCATGACCGTCTCCCACCCGGAAACCTATGCCCCCACTGTGGGAGGTTGTGCGGATCCAGAATTGGCCTTTACAGCCACTTACGGATCCACCGTTAAAATTTTACCTTTGGAAGACAATCTTACTCGGCTACGAGTGATCGCCAATGAATGAAAAATGGATTCCTTGACCCCTCTCTCAAACCACCTATCTTCTCTGTCTAAAATGTGAACATTAATGTCCTCAAATGAGTGTCCTTTTTCCTTTAGATGAAAATAAACTGCTGACTCTGGTCCTGTGGTGTTACTTCTCCTGGTTGGGCCATCCTCCTGTACAAAAGTTGTTTGGTTTCTCCAATGTAGAGTTCAGAGCACTCCTCACTGCACTGGATTGCATAAACTACATTGCTTTTCTTGTGTTTTGGAGTTTGATCTTTGGGGTGTACAAGCCTCTGTCTCAGTGTGTTGGTGGGTTTGAAATATACAGGTATGTGGTGTTCTGAAAAGATAAAACGGATATTTGGCAAACACCACATACCTGTATAGAAATCCAGTTGACATGATTCAAGCTACAGAATGTTATAGGGCATATGACAGTTTTACTTTCAAACTGATGTCTCAGATAGCATGGCTAACTAAGGATCTTTGCCAATGCCAGGAATATTTTATTCAGAATTTTGATATGTCTATCAGTTGCAGCATTTGATCCAGAAGAAAAAGTTATGGAGCCTTTGTGCTGCCTTACCTTTAAAAATTTTAACAATTAATAACAATCACTAGAATAAATAGATTTCAGTTTCTCTTTCATAATAATGCCTTATTATGTTAGTTACAACAGCTAGTATATTTACAGACAAGCATTGTAGGGGTGTAACACAAGTACAAGCACAATATCAGTGAATTAAATACCCCAAAAAATCTGCAAGAAAAAAATATTCATTCATACAGGCCAATAAGATACAGAAAAGGCTTCTGTGAAAAAATGACTAGCAAATTTGATATCAGTTATCTGATGACACATTATCAATGGAAATGAATGGCCATAACATGAGGGCTATTAAAGTAATAGATGTGTGTTGCTGAAGATCTTTAGAAAAAGACAAAAAATTTGTTAAAGACATGGCACAGACATATCAGTTACTTGGGAGAATTATTTTACCTATATGAATCTAGTTCAGGAAAAGTTTTGTACAATAATATTTCATGGTTTGGAAGAGTTGATATTTACAAGCAGGCAACCTGAAATAACACGTTGTCTGCTTGTAAATATCTGTGAAACTTGATATATAAACTATTAAATAAAAACATATTATTAGGAAAGGCATAAAGCAGAGCTTTCCAAACTGTGTGTCGCCACACACAGTCTGGTGTGTCACCACACAACCCGGAAACGCTGATCATCATCAGCACTTCCGGGTTTTCCCACGGCGACACACCAATGGCGGTGTGCAAAAACTCGAAAGCGGCAGCAGCGCTTCCGGGTTTTTGCGCGCTGCCGCAATGGCGGCACTTCCGGATTTTCCCGCGGCGACACACCAACAGCGGTTGGTGTGTCGCCGCGGGAAAACTTTGGAAAGCCCTGGCATAAAGGATAACTTAAGGAAATTTCTACCTGCTTCCTGACCTGTTTCCTGATGTGGAAATCACACCGTTTGCATTAAAGTGTTTAGAAATATTCCAAAAGAACAAATTTATATGAAGGGATTGTGTACCTGTGAGTTGTTTGTATCTGGGGTTTCCTTCATTTGCTGTTTCATTGTTGACAGGCTGACCCAAAAATGATTGTAGCTTTTCTTGAAAGATATGTGTTGGAGTCAAGTGCAATGGCAGGAATAATTCCATTTTCCCTGACCTGAAAGTATATTAAGAAAAACAGGCTAATTTTCTTCAAACTATTCTCTGAATGGCCTCTGTTTAGTCACACAGGGAATTTACAAAAGAAAAAATGTTGATTGAAGCAAATAACATTTGCCCTGTTCAGCATAATGTGATATTCTAAAAGAGCTAATGTTGCACAATAACATCAGCAAAAAAAAAAAAAAAACCCGATTCTGGGTCCTTTGCCTTTCAAATCCTAGATATAGATGCTTCTTACTGACCTGTAAGATTATTGCAACTATCACTTCATGCATTGTAACTCGAAGGACAGAAGACCCAACTTCTACAGATTACAAACACTGGGTGAATTTTGCTCTTTGGGAGGAAAAAGAGAGGATACCCATAACTATACAGGGATTGTTCTCTCTAAATAATGTCTGTGTCAAAAACAGGAAAACTACCTCTAAAAGTTGAATTCTTTATGTAGGGATTGTCTTTGAATTTTCAAGATATACCATGAATCCCAAACAGTCCAGAATTCATCTACTTACACAGATTAGGCTATTAAAAGCCCAGTATTTATGACTGAATTAACACCATAGTTGCTTACCTATAAGCAACTATGTGCCAAACCATAGTTGCTTACCTATAAGTTATTGAATAACCATAATTAATTGGGTTCAAACAACATGCTATGCCAAAACCAAACAATTATGTGCAAGCTAGGGCTACATCACACAACGTGCAAGCAACCTTGTATCATAACATGTCACTAAAATGGAAACAACAGTGACAGGAAAATACTACAAACAAAACATTTAAGAAAAAACTGCTCTGTTCTCTGTCACTACTCTCTGCAGTGGCCCAATGATAAACTGAGTAGGAAAGGTCATGCTCTATATTTCTGACAAAATTCTAGGAAAACCTCCACCTGTGGGTCCAAGCTCCTGTAAAGAAGCCACTAAGAGTACTGCACAAGACATGTCACTTTTTAAAAATAGATTTTAAAAAATTATATAAAATTCCAGTAAAACTTTGTAAGATATACTAGATTTGGTAGATACTATCTATTTTAGATTTGCTAACACACACACACACACACACACACACACACACACATAAACTCTCTCTCTCTCCAGTATCTATCTATCTATCTATCTATCTATCTATCTATCTATCTATCTATCAATCAATCAATCAATCAATCAATCACCCTGTGTGGTGCAGTGGTTAAGGTGCTGGACCAGGAACAGGAAAACCAGGCTCTAGTCATCCCTTAGGCACAGAAGCTGGATGGATGATTTTGGCCCACTCTTTCTGCACTAGACTGGAAAATAAAAAAAATATCTACCTACCGACCTGCCCTTGACCACCATGGTTATAGCCTTGTTTATACATGGTTATAACCATATTTCATAGCCTTCAAGTGGAGGCCTTTATCCTGCAATGGATTGATTCAGGATGATGATAATATCTATTCATGATAAATGTGGGTTGTTGTAAACCGCCCAGAGTCCCCCTTTGGGGAGTTGGGCGGTGATAAATCCAATAAATAAATAATAAATAAATAATAAGTAACTGTACATTAACTGTGTGTGTATGTATGTGTGTGTGTGTGTGTGTGTGTGTGTGTGTATATATATGACTCACCTTGCTAAGCCTTTATTACTTTGACAATATAGATGATAAGCCACTCCAACTGAAACAGCCATTTTCCAGTCTCCAAGTTTCTGTGCTAGCCACACAGCTTCTGGGATCAGCCCACTGACAAGCAACAAATCAAGAGTATATTCTACAGTCCAAACACAAGAGAGGCCATTATCCCTAACTGCTTCAGTGACTCTGGAGTGCTGTAGAGGAATAACACGAAGACACCTGTCTGTAATTAAGAAAAGGTAGTTAAGTCATGAGTTTATTTTGTTATTTAATTGTTCTCTGGTTAATCCTATGCAAGCTTACTTAAAAGTAAGACCAGCTGAGTTCTGAGCCTGTTTTCAGATATGCTGAACTCAGCCATCCCCCCCACCCACATCCTGCTTCTGTCCCAGCAATTTAGACCAGCAGTTACAATTTTCACTTGTGCAGGAACAAGACTTGTCACACTGGATGCACTTGATAGGAAAAACATTCTTCACTTAGGAGAAGGGAAAGAGAGAAGTATTATGCCGTTAGTTTACTGAAAAGAGAGAAGGAGAAGCAGCTAAATTAACTAAATTAGATAAATTATATGGTAGGAGATTACTACAAAATAATATCCAACGTTGTAAGTAAGATTTGTGTGTTTCTATGGGGCAGGAGGGAGAAGAACACTTCTCAACACAGCTTTGAAATGTTTCTTGTCAGTATAATACAAAGCAAGAATAAGAAACAATATTAAAAGGCTACCTTGCTTGACATGAAGTGGAGGTAAGACACCAACATTGTGGGGAGGAAGTACATAAATTGGCCCATTAGTGAAGTAGGCTGCCATGAATCGTGCCAAAGACTGAACCACTGCCAGTGCAGCTTCAGTGTGAACATCTTTTATCCATTCAGCATCTAAAATGAAAATTCAAAAAGCCTGGGGTAATGGAACGGAGTCAAAAACTCAAAATAAAGTTATCAACTTTCAGCATATAAGAATTCCTTGGCCTTTCAGAAACAAAAGCGAAAAATTGCAATCTTAATCATATTAATTTAGGTCTAAGTCTTACTGATCTTAATGGAGTTTACGTCTAAGTAGAAACAACAACAACAACAACAACAACAACAATTTATTTGATGTAGGCGCTGCCCAACTCCAGAACAACTCTGGGCAGCTCACAGTAGAACAAACAAACTACAGTACATGATGAGTAAGAAAAGAAACAAACTAAGAACAAGTAAAAATAAAATACAAGATGGTGATGGTTGTTGTGGGTTTTCCAGGCTGTGTGGCCGTGTTCTGGCAGTTTTTGTTCCTAACGTTTCGCCAGTAGCTGCAGCTGGCATCTTCAGAGGACAGGAGCACAGCTAGAACATTCTCTCTGTGCCCAAGTGGAGGGTGTGCGTTACTGCTGGTGTTTATAGCTGCTGAGAGGTCATTTGCAAGAGATTGGGAGAGGGTTTTTTGTGGTGATTAGGGGGTGTGGTACTGTCGTGTGTGGGATTAGCACATCTATTGTGTGAGTTGTTTGGGCACAGAGAGAATCTTCTAGCTGTGCTCCTGTCCTCTGAAGATGCCAGCCACAGCTACTGGCGAAACGTTAGGACAGCGCTTTCCAAAGTGCTGCTGTTGGTGACACACCGGCAGCGGCGTAGGGGCACACGTGGGGGTGTGCGCGACGGTGGCGCGGGTGTGCATGGCAGCGGCAGCCTCTGCTAAAACGCGGAAGCGCTGATGGCGCGCCGCTGCCACCGCTGTGCACACTGCCGCCACCATGCATGCCCCCGCTTCTGGGTTGTGTTGCGACACATAAAACTCTGTGTTGCGACACACTAAAGTGTCACGACACACAGTTTGGAAAGCTATGCGTTAGGAACAAAAACTGCCAGAACATGGCCACACAGCCTGGAAAACCCACAACCACCATCGGATTCCAGCCGTGAAAGCCTTTGGCTATACAAGATGGTGAATTTGCCCAACAACACCATAAACCAGTTTTTCTCAACCTTGGCCACTTTAAGATATGTGGACTTCAACTCCCAGAATTCCCCAGCCAGAATTCTGGGAGTTGAAGTCCACACATCTTAAAAAAGTAGCCAAGGTTGAGAAACACTGCCGTAAACATACAAAATATACACCCCACAAGGGGCTCCAGCCACCCTAGCCAAGGGCATGTGAGAACAGCCAGAACTTTAAGGCCCTCTGGAATGCCATCAGGGTGGGAGGGCAGGCACTGCTGGGATAGGACTACATTGAGTCCCAAATAGTGATGTGCAAAATGTTTTGAATTGAACCATTTCAAATTTGAAACACCTTGTTTTGGTGCAGAACAAGTGTAGTTTAGAGAGAAATGAGCTGTAGCAGGTGCACTGATAGTTAACAGTGATGTTAACCATCATGAGATAATAGCCATTCAGTTTTGAAGACACTGTATTCTTAAGGCAGATTTGCTGAGGGAATTTTTTAAAAAGGGGTTTAAAAGCAAGCAAATAAAAGATGCATAATGTAATTTTAAAGAGATAATCTATTATCCATACAGAAATTATGAACAAAGTATGTTTATAACAATATAGCAAAAATAACAAATCTGCGACATATCATGTTAAATATACTTAGCGACCACTCGTTCAGCAACCATTCAAAGTTACGACAGCACTGAATGAGGAGACTTACGAATGGTCCTCGAAGTTGCAGCCATCGCAGTGTCCCTGCAGTCATGTACTGTATTTTCGGGCGTATAAGACGACTTTTTAACCCAGGAAAATCTTCTCAAAAGTCGGGGGTCGTCTTATACGCCGGGGGTCATCTTATACGCCGGAAAATACGGTATTCGCCGTTTAAGACCTCTCCTGGCCAAGTGCAGCCGCTCGCCAGAACGCAGCCCCCAGGGAAGAGCAGGAGGACGAGCGCGGGAGAAACGCGGGGAGGGGGGAGCGAGCTCCGTTCCCTCGGAGCAGCCTTGGGAAGGGAGGGGGCAAAACGCAGTGGCTCCACGACGGGCTCCAAAGTCGCCCACAACGCTCAACGGGCGCCTCGCTTCGCCTCGCCTTCCCTTCCCCTCCCAGCCGCGCTTTAAATGGAGCGGGGGCCCAGAATTGGCCGCGTTTCAGGAAGCCTGGTAGGAAACGCGTTGTGGGCGACTTTGGAGCCCGTCGTGGAGCCAAACGGCGAGTACCGTATTTTCCGGCGTATATCCCAAACTCTATATTTTAAATGGAAAAGTTGGGGGTCGTCTTATACGCCCAGTCGTCTTATACGCCGGAAAATACGGTAATTGTGATTCGGGTGCTTGGCAACTGGCGTGCAATTATGATAGTTGCAACGCCCCATGGTCATGTGATTGCCATTTGCGACCTTCACTGCCGGCTTCCAACAAGCAAGGTCAATGGGGAAGCCGGCAGGAAGTTGCACATTGTGGTCACATGACATTGCGCTTAACGACCGCAACCGGAACTGCTGGAACTGCCAGAGTAAGTTGGCACGATCATGTGATGTTTTGCTTTACAACCATGTCACTTAGCAACCAAGTTGCTGGTCCAAATTATGGTTGTTAACTGAGGACTACCTGCATTACTGTATGTAACTTGGTTGATAAAATAAGGATTCCACATTTACATACCTGTCATAACATCTTGGTTTGTTACAGAAATTTGGGTTCGTTTTAGAAGCTCACACACCAGATGATCACACAGACCCTGAGCCTCACTTACATTATAATGATACAGATGGCAATATAAAATAGCAAGATAATATCGAGTTTGAAGAAAAGGCATTCTTTTTCCTCCTGTATTTAGAAAGAAAAATAATTGGACAAAAGCTAAAAACATAAATCCTAGTTGTGTAATAATAACAATAATAAACCCTAAGCATATATGAATGCAAATCTACTTCTTAGATCCATATTCATAAATGAAAATAGGAATACATTGTGTAAATACAATTATTACACTGGAATAAGTTTCATCTGAATCATTTCTGAGTAAACAATAATTCAAATAAGATTAGCTGAATGATTTTTCAACTTCAGTTCTTTAACAGCATTATTGCAAAGAGAAATTAGGATAGGCAAACTTTTTGGAATCCCAGTGTGATACAGTGTGCAACTATTAAAGTTAACTTTTAACAATTTTAATTTTCTTATTTCTATTTCTGTCTTTTTCTTAGCTGCACCAAATGCCATATTACTCTGTCTGCATAAACCCAGTACGGTAGATGTGGGTCAGTTTTAGGAACCTCCCATTCAGGCATGCGCACATATTACCTTTGTTTCTATTTCTATTTCATACAATCTTTCTCCCTCCCTCACTTTTACCCATGCAATCCCAATCCCATTTAGGATAGGAATGCCGTGGTGGATCTCTAACCTTCTCTTCAAGCAACGTAATTACTACTGTAAGAGGATATATAGGCAGAATATGAAACAAACAGGTTAAAGAGAAAATGGTGTGGTAGGTTGACAGGCATACAACTATTCTATAGAAGAGGAGACAAAACAATTGCTACCTTGATGGTATGAGAGTGAAGGGGACAGCAGGGAATTCAAGGGGATGATAGTGCAGGCAATATCACACATAAGGTACTTAAGGCCTACACGCCGTAAGATTATTAGCTGAAACTATACCACACTAACAATTTGTATATTTTCATCTTGCCTCACTATGCTGGATGCAGGCCAAGAAGAGAGCTTGTGTCCCACCATGCAATTGTGGAACAGGAGCAGGATGAAAGGGTCAGATTGAAACTTGAAATGAAAAGAAATATCAAATTATTAGCTAAGGAATACGCTTCAATACACAGTATCAGATGAATTGCATTGAAGGGTATTGAAGGAACTTGCTGAAGCTCAGTCACACCTTAATAATCAGGTAATCCTTGCTTAACGATGGTAATTGGGACTGGCAATTCTGTTGCTAAGTGCAGCGTCACGTGACTGCACCGACTTACGACAGCAGTTCCAGTAGCTGTTGTTAGGCGAATCTCACATGGTTGCAGCATCCCGTGGTCACCATTTGTGACCTCTTGCTGGCTTTCCCATTGACTTTGTTTGTCGAACGCTGGCAGTGAAGGTTGTAAATGGCAATCACGTGACTGCGGGACACTGCAACACTGTAATTGCAAGCCGGTTGCCAAGCACTCAAATCATAATCACGTGACCGCAGGGACGCTGCAACAGCTGCAACAAGGGCCCATCATAAGTGCCCCTCATTCAGCGCCATCGTAACTTCGAACAGTTGCTGAACAAGTGGTTGTTCAACAAGGACTGCCTGTATCATTTTCAAGAAATCCCAGAGAGAAGTGCCAGACAAATATTGTCCCTATCTTCTAAAACAGGGAAAAGAAGGACATCTAGAGCAGGACATAAGTCATCAGTCTGTAAGCATCTTGAAATTACAAGAGGTCAGCAGGAATTTGAAAAAATAAAGTTACAGAAGACAATTTCAAATGCCCTCTGCAAGTCTTAAGAGCTACCTTCTTCCTCACAGCCTGCTACGTGGGATAGAAACAGCCATCAAGAAAAAGAAGGGGATCATAAAGTGTAAAAAAGGTATCAGAGTTAGAATGTACCTTCTCATCTACTTTTGGCTCTGGCCCCATTCACTGCTTTCTTCAGCCCTACCTACCATGCCGCTTCAAAGAGGCTACCTTTGAAGGACTGCAGCCGATGTGAGAAAAAAGACTGCCCATCTCTCTTAAACAAATAATCTTTACAGGAAGGATTAGCCTTAAAAACAGAACCAGTGCCTTACCTTTTGCTTTCGTTTCCTGAAGAGCTCTCTCCCAAGCCTCCATGGACTCTTTATAAGATCCCATCAGAAACTCTTCCTCACCTCAAAAACAAATTGAAATCTAGCCTTTAATCTTAATGTTCAGGCTAGTTTGCATGAGATCAACAACCATGAATTAATATATTCTCATAGATTAAATTGACACTTATTAGGAAAGATTCAGATGTATGAATATATTCATTGTGGGTATTGTCAGGAATCCATTTTGCTTCTCAAAATAGAGACATGGGAATGTTAACCCATTGTTGAATATCTCATCACACTGAATGGAGAACTTAAGGGCAAATCAGCCCCTTAAATTGTGTCAGTTATTAGTGTTGCAGGTGGTGGAGGGTCAATTTCATATTCACATGAACATGCTTATACACAGGTGTATGAAGTGATGGTGGTTTCTTCAAGACACTAACCATTCACAGACTTGAGATTCAGAAGTTGTTCCAGACTTTCTCCTGAAGACTGTAAGATTGCCTGGATATGACTTGCAAGCCTTTGGGTCACTGGAGCTTCATGGGCAATTTGGATTTCAGTTATTGACTTCTTTGAGTTATTCACTTTTCTGCTTAGTTGTGCCCAATACCAAATCACATGTTTATACAAGAGTCGCCACATTAGAGTTAACCTAAGTTTAGAAAGAATTAAACATTTATTTATTTATTTTCTATCCCGCCTTTATTATTTTTATAAATAACTCAAGGCGGCGAACATACCTAATACTCCTTCCTCCTCCTATTTCCCCAACAGCAACCCTGTGAGGTGAGTTGGGCTGAGAGAGAGAGAGTGACTGGCCCAAGGTCACTAACGAAGTCACAGATTAAAGAAAGCTACTGATTAATCCTGACATATTCCACATAATAGAAGAAATTGGCCTTTATAGCCACTTACGGATCCACCGTTAAAATTTTACCTTTGGAAGACAATCTTACTCGGCTACGAGTGATCGCCAATGAATAGAAGAAACCTCACATTAGTATTTGGATGGGAAGTCACCAGGAAATTCATAGCTGCAAACCAGGCCCATAAATAACAACGACAACAACTGAAAAGGCAGGGGTAAACGACTCCTGAATTGTTGTCAAGAAAACTAGCTACAAGGATATGTTTATGAAGAAACTAGTAGCTGAACTCAACCTAAAAACTTGTATTATTTGCAACTTATTTCCATTTTCAGCAGCTTCTCTACTAAACTGGTTAAAGGAAACAGACTTTCATATCCTATGAGAGAGTTCAGAATATGGTCAGTTTTTGGTTATCTCCTTTGTCAATTCTTCGTCGTGATTAGTAATGCTTTATATTGTATTTTTTTCTATTTGAGCCACCAAGAGTCACTTTGATTATGGCAGCATAGAAATATGTTAAATAAGTAAATAATGTTCTATCTTCCAAAATTTCCCTGATAGATATACTTCATAATATTTTACTGTTATAAACAAACAAATTACAAACCAACACCTTAACACAATAGCATGCAACTTCGACAAAAATCAGCATTCTGAACTGCCATTTTCTATCAAATAATCTGTGAATAATTGCCATGGGGCTAATTTTTGGTGTATATGTATTGGCGAGATAGTCAATCTCACCATTACATTTTCTTTGCAACATTTTTCTGACCTGTAAAATCGACTATATTTTGTTTGGTCAAAATAACTTTGTGGGCCCATTTCAAAAGGCCAACCCTGAAATCTTTCATTTATAAATGAATTACAGTGGTGCCTAAAAGTTTGTGAGCCATTTGAGTTTTCAATATTTCTGCATAAGTATGACCTAAAACGTGACTGTTCTCCACTCAAGAAAATTCAAAAGGGTTTACAAACTTTTAAACACCCTCGTAGGTGATTATCTCTACTATCATATGAATGAACACAAGTTTCATTTTGTTTGGAACATTTAGGCTAGTTAACAATGTCTATGGCCTTTAACAGCACATACTTAGTGTACAGTTCCTGTTTATTAGGTTTATATTGTGGTTTTCGTACAGAAGTTCAAGGATACATACAGTGTTTTCTTCTCTTATTTTCCCAACAGCAACTCTGTGGGGAAGGTTGGTCTGAGAAAGTATGACTGGCCCAAAGTGACTCAGGGAACATCTGTGGATAAGTGGAGACCAGAACCTAGGACACCCTGTACCCAGTCCAGCACCTTAACCCTTATACCACATTGAGGCAATATTTACCAATTTGGATAGTTTTAAAAATTAGCAAATTCATGAAGAATAAGGCTACTGGTAGTTAATACCAACTATCCTTACATACAGTAAGCCTCTAAGTAACAGGAAACAATAAATTGGAAGAGACGATGTTGAGAGGCTACTATTGCACTAAGTCCTGCTTTAAGGCACCTATTTGTGGGAACATCTGCTAGAAGAGACAGCTCTTTTGGCCTCATCCAGCATGGCTGCTCTGGCTGAGATCCAGAAGCCCATCCGTATAACCTCACATACATACCTGAATTTGCCCAAGGATTCTAAGGAGAGAAGAACCTCTCTCTTACTCTTCCCCTAGAGAGCCGCTCAGTTTAAGACTAAATATTTTATAGTAGACCTGCAAAATGATACCATTTATACTGACATTCAATAGTTAACAAGTTACTTTAATGTGACTGCATATTTTTCTTCTTTTTTAATTGATGTTATCTACCCTAGATCAAATAAATGTGTAATTAATTTAAGAAGTGCAAGGAAACTGAATGGGTATTTTTTTTTACTAGTTGCTTTAAATTCACAATAGCACATGCATTTTGAAAATGTAGTGAGGGGATACAGCATGTGAAATGGAATTAAAATCCATTATAGGAGATAAGAAATCAGATTGGGTACACAAACTCAGATTCTGAATTTTGCTTATCCCAGAGTTCTTATTTACCATATTTTGTTTACGATTCAAGTTACATTATAAATCAAAACAGTAAAATATTTAAATCAATAGTTTTCATACTAGAAGTACCTTTTTTCCTGATTCTCAGTTAGGTTTACCATTGGAAGAGAACACTTTAGCACAGAACGTAATGCACAACGCTTCTGGTGACTACTCCAATCCATGCTTTGAAACAGAGGCACATCTATAGAATCTAGTTCCACCTTATTATTACCATTCAGATCTGCTAGAAGAACTTCATATTGTGGTATTTTTTTGGTATTTAAATAATGAATAACCATCTTCAGCAATGAGAAGCCCCCCAAAAGATTACTGGAGAACAGATTATCTTCTTGTCCTGCAAGTATCAGTTTTAAGGTTTGCATTGTGAATTTCATTAAATGCCCCAAAGTTTGTCTGTGTTGATCCTCCCAACTTAGGACAGTCAAAAATTGTTGGAAACAATTTAAGACACACTGTATCCATGATTGATTCTTGACAGGATTATCTAATTCTTTCAGTTTTGCATGCTGGAGAATGTTAAAAAAGTGTACAATGCAACGAATGTTAAAATTCAATAATACATCTTTTTCTTTTATACTTCTTGAAATGCCCACTCTCCAAGCAGCAATGAGATTTTTTTGAATATGGTTCAGTTCAAAAAATAGTCCATCTTTTTTCCCGTCTGTTCCATCTATTGCATGAATTGTGTCAAACATTGATGCAAATTCCAGCTGGCCTTCATCACATAAAGAGAAGTTGGCTTTTTGGCTTCCCAAAATATAGGAATTACTTTGAAAAAAATTGTCATCGCTGGATTCTTCATTGCACTCCTAAATTAAAAAAAAAAGTTATACATCTGAAAGATGCTTACTTTGTCACACATTTATACGTAATAATTATAGATCCAAAGATGCAGGAACACAATTCATGGGAAAGAAAAAGAAAATTACATCTTATGTTGCAGAGGAATGGAGTGGAATCCATCTTTTAGTAACCTTCTCTATTGCAAAGCAAGTCGGAACAAGTAGTTTATGAACATTATTTAAGCATCTAAAGCAAGACAGCGTCCTGAGGGCTTTGTCTGTTAGCAGCAGGAGGGGGGGGGGAAAGGATTAGTGTGCTTATGTTTTGCTTGTTCGATAATGTGGGTTTTGTTTGGCCTTTTAAGCTATCACAGTTAATAGAAAACAGGTAACAACAGAAAAATAGGTAAAAATAAAGATGGCTGGGCAAATTTGCACAATTAGAAAAACCTGTTAGGTGATGGTTAACTATGCGGGGTTCCAGGCTTGAAGTAATCCAAACAACGTGTTGTAAGGCTAACAATATCTTTATTGATAGCATAAGGCAATAATGAATGTATAGTGCATTATTGCAAAAAGGTAAAATCAAAGCATAAGCAGAGTTCCATCACCAGAAGTGAGGAAAGAAAAACATCATGGTCTGTGCAAAGACCAGGCATGGTTACAGTTCAGATACAAGTACATGTAGATAGCAGCCTACATAAAGAACAGAAGACATATGTAAAGAACATAAGTGCGAACATAAGTATAAAGGAATACCCATGGTTCATAGCTCACATCTGATTGGTTCAAACATGAGCATATCTTTCGGCATAGCATTTCTGGTAGTAACTGTACTTACTATAAAGCGTCACACGATGGCAGTGTTGTGTATTGGCCTTTCTTTGTTTTGAGAACAATCCTGATTACGGGTTTATTTTGTCTAGCTAAAGAGACATCTACAACTCACCATCTGCCATCTACGTCTCAGATGTTTTGAGAACCAAACTTACAATGCGGAAAACAATGTAGATTGTTTTCACTTGTATTTTTCCACTCTCTGACCAGACACAGTGGAAGAAAATGCCATGCGTTTAATTCTGCATAGAATGCTTTAACCAAATAACCTTAACACCCCTTCCGCATGGATTTTTTGAAACACTGTGGGGGAAAACTGTTATTTCAAAAGCACACAGAGACACAAATGATTTTATTTCAGACACATTTGCTCCAACCCCAATCTGGTTACCATGGTTGTATGCTTTGTAGGAGAAAGTGCTTTCGTGAGAACGTCTGCGATATTTAGCTCAGATGGACAATACTCTAATTGTATAAATTTTTCCTGAATTGCATGCCTTACATTTTGGTATTTTACATGGATGTATTTCGTGCGATTATTGACATTTTCCGAAGCAGCTAGAGATAGACAGGATTGGGAATCTTCATACATTGTTATTGGTGTATTTATATTTACAGATAAATCTGTAAACAATTGTTTTAACCAATACGTTTCATTGATTGCCTCACTGAGGGCCGAAAATTCAGCTTCGCAGGTAGAAACGGCAATTAATGTTTGTTTTCTTGCTCTCCAGGCAATGGGTGTATTTGCAAACAAACAAACAAAACCACTCACAGACTTTCTGTCTCTCTCTTCTGCAAAAGAGCTGTCAGCATAAATCACAGGCATTTCAGCCTTGGTGGCTGATATTTTGAGACAAAGATCAGCTGTGCCTTTTAGATAGCGTAGGACCCTCTTTAAACCTGTCCAATCCCGCATGGATGGTTTGGCAACCTTACGACTAAGCACTCCAACTGAGTAAGCTAAGTCAGGGCGTGTCCATTGTGTTAAGTGTAGCAAACTTCCTACAGCTGAGTGATACAATGCAGGTTGAGGACAAGGTTCCTCACATGCATCACCCTTTAGGAAATCAAGAGTCATTGGTGTTTTGGTTGGTTTTGCATTTGACATTTCAAGTTGACTCAACAATTGGTCAATTTTTCTTTTCTGACTCAGATAGAACTCACCACTCTGAGCTCTAGTGACTTCAACACCTAGATAGTATTTCAGCTCACCTAGGTCTTTCAATTGAAAGTACTGTCTCAATTGTGTTGCAAACTCTTGTACAAGGTGCAAAGAACCAGTTGCTAGGCAAAAATCATCAACATACGTTAGCAACACTGTGTAATCACTTCCAGAACCTCTTACATACACACAAGGATCAGCAACAGACTTCTTAAACTTTAGCTCTAACAAAGCCTTATCTAAACATTGATGCCAACAACGTCCGGCCTGCTTCAGTCCGTACAGCGCCTTGCGCAGTCTGTACACCTTCTGCAAATTGTCACAAGCATAGCCAGGAGCCTGCTTCATGTACACAGTTTCAGGGAGCTCTGCATTCAAATATGCTGTGTCAACATCAAAATGATGGACAACAAGTCCACGCTGTGCAGCCAGAGAAAGTACCATACGTAAAGACTCTGGTCTAGCTGTGGGTGCATATGTGAGATCATAGTTCAAAAACCTCTCCTGTGCAAATCCCTGAGCAACAAGCCTGGCTTTGTACTGCACTGTATTATCAGGAAGAAGCTTCTTTCTGAAAACCCATCTGGAACCAACAGCTTTCTGGGAAGGGGGCAAATCAGTGACCTCAAACACCTTTTGACTCACTAATGCCTCAAACTCCTTATCCATCGCTGTGTTCCACTTCTCTTGCTCTTCAACAGGCAGATGCAACATCTCCTGGAAAGACTGAGGTTCACAGGTAATCTGACACACTCTCACCTGCTGAATCACAAATCTGTCAGGCTTCACACCCTTTGTGGAGCGTGCAGACCTACGAGGAATTACCACTGCCTCTTCCTCATTGCTGTCCTCTGCCTTTTCACTACCTGAATCCCCCTTCAGATCCTGAACCTGCTCAGGTGAAATTTCCTCTTCCTTCACCTGAGGGGATCCTCTCACCACACTAGGAGACTGGGAACCAGAAGGCAGCTGAACTGGTTGTTGTCCAGCCACAGGAGCATGGACAGTTGGCTGTACACTAGATTGCAACAATACCTCTGAACTAGCATTCAACCTATCCCAACCAGTAGGGTGCTCAAAATTAGCACTTCTAGAGATTACCACACGACCATAGCCTGCAGAAAAACGGTAACCCTTAGATCTAGATGAATAACCAACAAACCTTAAGCGTTATGCTTTTGGCTGGTTCTTCCTTCGCTGAGACTTAGGAATATGCACATATGCAAATGTTCCAAAAACACGCAGATGCTTCAGCGAAGGGCGCTTGCCAAACAAAAGGAAATAAGGAACTTCATTTACAGCTGAATTCCACACCCTGTTAGTCAGATACACTGCAGTCATGGTAGCCTCACCCCAAAAACGGGCTGGCACCTGGGCATCTAACATCAGGCTATTTCTAATGGTATTAACAACACCAATCTTCCTTTCAGCTATTCCATTCTCAGCAGGAACACCAACATTGGCAAGTCTATGGGAGATTCCTTTTCTACGAAGCCAATTCTGAAACTCATGGCCTAGAAACTCTCCTCCACAATCCGATTGAAATTGACCTACTTGATAGCCATAATTTCTTTCCACCATTGCAACAAACTCCTTAAAGCGAGCAAAAGCCTCCGCTTTAGATTTGAGCAAATAACAAAACGTATAGCGAGTATGGTCATCCACCAAAAGGAACATGAAACGCGCCCTCCCCTCACTAGGAGCATTGGGGCCGGCTAAGTCTCCATGAACCAACTGAAAAGGCCTAGTTGACACTCTGTCACTTTTTCTAGCAATAGGAGCAGCCTTAATTTTAGATTGTTTGCACACAGTACAATCAAGAAAGTCATCACACTTTTTGGATCCTAACTCAGGATACACCTTGGCCAGTTGGGACAAACTTCCCCACCCGGGATGTCCCAGAACTCTGTGATAATAGTGAATGCATTTGTTATGTGGGGGAACATTGGAAATACAATTTCCTGACACAATCCCCTGCTTAGGAAGCATTTCATACAATTGATTCACTAACTTCCCCCTAGCACATTCTATCCCATCTTTTTCAATAGAACATCCAGTACCCTTGAACACAACAGTATAACCAGACTTTACCAGGGCTGGAACGCTAAGGAGGGAAAAGTCAAGTGTAGGTACACACAACACATTTTGCATATTTATCCCCAAACAAGGAATGTATACTTCACCCTGAAAGGACACATCAGCCATAGATCCATCAGCCAGAGCAACCTGTTGGACTTTAGGCTTGCTTTTTGATAACAACAACTGTTCATTGTTGACAATGATTTGACTACAGGCTGAGTCCAAAAGCCAAGTCTCTGGGGAACGTCTACTCACAGCCGTGAGCAAAGCAGACACCTGGGTACGTTGTCTAGGCGCTTGTTTCCCCTTCTTTCGTACGAACCTCTTTCCACTGGCTCCACCGGCTGGGCGAGGTGGCTGGGGACAGTCTCTCATGAAGTGTTGGGTCGAGTTGCACCGGAAACATCTCCTCACAGCACACGCAGCCTCTGTTCCAACTGGAAAACGCTGAGCTGAAGCCTCAGGAACAGCAACAGATGACTTACTCTGCATTTTCTCCAAATCACGAGCTTGCTGGATTTCTTGCAGGCGATTTGTAAGATAATCCACAGTTAGGTCTTGGGGCCTTAACGTCTGAGTTGCCTCGATGAGCATGTCAAAGCTCTTGTCCAAGCTTGACAGGATGATACAAGCTCTCTGGGTATCAGGGATCACAACATCCCGGTCCTCAAGTTCAAGAAACAAAGTCTTGACTTTATGGAGGTGGGTCATCACGTTTCCACCGGGCTGCAGCTTCAAGTTGTAAAGCTGACGTGATATACCAACAATGGCAGCAGAGGTTTGCTTGGAATAAAGGGCTTTAAGAGCTTCCCAACAGGCATGTGCGGTCTCCAAATTACTGATATGCAGTAGCTGTGATGATTCTAGTCCCAGAATCAAGTTGCCATAAGCACGATCCAAACACAACTGCACTTCTTCAGTAATAGCACCGGTTGGAGGTGGGTCTTTCACATACTTCCACAAACCTTCTTTTAGGAAGAAAGACTTGATCTTCACACACCAGGTCCGATAGTTTGTGCCATTCAAACGCTCAAAGGGCAGACTGGTTAGCCCTGCAGCAGCAGCCATGCTGACCACTCAAAGAAAAACACGTTTACTTCAAAATGCAGCCTTAAAAACAAACCCCGTTGTTACAGCTAGATCCAGCGCAGCAAAGAAAAACACAAAATTCTCTCTGGGCCACCATAACCTGTTAGGTGATGGTTAACTATGCGGGGTTCCAGGCTTGAAGTAATCCAAACAACGTGTTGTAAGGCTAACAATATCTTTATTGATAGCATAAGGCAATAATGGATGTATAGTGCATTATTGCAAAAAGGTAAAATCAAAGCATAAGCAGAGTTCCATCACCAGAAGTGAGGAAAGAAAAACATCATGGTCTGTGCAAAGACCAGGCATGGTTACAGTTCAGATACAAGTACATGTAGATAGCAGCCTACATAAAGAACAGAAGACATATGTAAAGAACATAAGTGCGAACATAAGTATAAAGGAATACCCATGGTTCATAGCTCACATCTGATTGGTTCAAACATGAGCATCTCTTTCGGCATAGCATTTCTGGTAGTAATTGTACTTACTATAAAGCGTCACACGATGGCAGTGTTGTGTATTGGCCTTTCTTTGTTTTGAGAACAATCCTGATTACGGGTTTATTTTGTCTAGCTAAAGAGACATCTACAACTCACCATCTGCCATCTACGTCTCAGATGTTTTGAGAACCAAACTTACAATGCGGAAAACAATGTAGATTGTTTTCACTTGTATTTTTCCACTCTCTGGCCAGACACAGTGGAAGAAAATGCCATGCGTTTAATTCTGCATAGAATGCTTTAACCAAATAACCTTAACAAAACCAACTCTATTCAGTTCACTTTTCTTATGCAATGCTGTTCCACTGAGAGATATAAACAATTCTGAACAAGTGGAAAAGGCTTTTTGCTTGTTGATGGGGAAACCTCTGGAACTAAGTCCCAGAATAGTCTCCTAACTAAAAGAAAGTATAATCAAGATTTTCAGCGGTATGAAAATTCAACAAAATTCAACTGTAAGGTGAAGAGCAGATTTCTTGATGTAGGTTAAATGGCACATGAATGGTTCCAGATCTATTCAGCAAAATGTAAATCAATACTTAACCAACTTAAAATGTTCTATTCTTTGTGTGTGTTCATTCTAAGCTAAAACTAAGGATCCTGTACCAGGAGATGGTGAAGAGTTTTTTTTTAAAGAAAGATTTTATTTATCCTTAACAACAGAGAATCTCAAACATAAAACACTACATTACTATTCTCTGAAAAAATAAAAAATAAAATGGCCTTTCTATATGACTATTATTCTAATTCACATTATATTATTAAATCTTTTACTATTTATTCATTACGATTAAAATTAATAATCTTAATCATTCAATATTTTTAAAGCAATCAGAATACCTGGAAGAGTGTGACTTCTTCATTTAGTTCACTGGCTCCCTCCTCCTCTTGCAGAAACTTTGGGGTGCCAGAGAAAGTAGAACTTTGATTTTCATATTGTAAAAGATTAGCTCTTAAGGAAGACAATGACTGCAGTGGCTGCCTTTTCCCTTCAGACTGTGGGAGACAACAGAGATTCATTACTATTAGCATCAGCTAATTTTCTCTCCTGAATTTCTTAATGCAGCAGTTGAACCAGATCCTAAAACTGGTGGCATGGTAGATCACAAAATATATACACAATAGTTGAAAAGAGACATGGTTAATATGACCCTTCTGTATATCAGCAACGTAAAGCACATGCAGCAATAGAAATATGACCAGAAGGGTGAATAATCACAGAACCGCAAATGAAATTGAAAAGGCATTTAAAAATATAAATAAAACAATTTTCCCTATTGCTCTTAAAACAATAAGGGTAGGACCAAATGTACCCCTCCAGGGAACATATTTTGTAATTGCTGTGCTACTACCAAAATGGCATACTGGACATTTATTTATTTTTATTTTATTTATTTATTTATCCAATTTATTCCCCGCCCATCTCCCATACAAGGGACTCTGGGCGGGTTACAACAATCAAAGTTAAAAACGATACAATAAAAGTCTAAAAAATGCAATATAAATAGATAAAATACAAGATGGGGGACGTAGGGAACGTAGCGTAGATAGTGTTGCTACGGGGCTAGCCAACCCCAGGAGGCACTACCGCCTCTGTTGTCCCAGGCCAGGTGGCAGAGCCAGGTCTTAAGGGCCTTCCGAAAGGTCAGGAGGGAGGGGGCCAGTCTCACCTCCGGGGGCAAGATATTCCATAGGGCGGGCGCTATCGCAGAGAAGGCACGCCTCCTGGACCCCGCTAGATGGAATTCTCTTGTTGAGGGGGTCCGAAGCATGCCCTCTCTGCATGCACGGGTGGGGCGGGCCGACGTTATCGGGACGAGACGGTCCCTCAGGTACCCTGGTCCTATGCCATGTAGGGCTTTAAAGGTGATCACCAACACCTTGAATTGGACCCGGAAGCAAACTGGCACCCAATGCAGCTCGCGAAGCAGAGGTGTTACATGGGCCGATCTCCTGGCCCCCATAACTGCTCGCGCCGCCGCATTCTGCACCAGCTGAAGCTTCCGGATACTCTTCAAGGGTAGCCCCATGTAGAGCGCATTACAATAGTCTATACGGGAGATGACAAGGGCGTGAGTGACTGTTCGGAGGGCCTCCTGATCCAGGAAAGGGCGTAACTGGCGCACAACTCGGAGCTGTGCAAAGGCCCTCCTGGCCACGACTGCCACCTGCTCTTCGAGCAGGAGTCGAGAGTCCAGGAGGACCCCCAGATTCCGCACTGGATCCAAGTGGGGTAGTGCAACTCCACCCAGAACCAAAGATGACAACTTCCCGGATCCAGGGGGGCCGTCAATCCACAGCCACTCCGTCTTACCAGGGTTCAGTTGAAGCCTGTTGTTCCCCATCCAGATCCCCACAGCCTCCAGGCACTGAGATAAGGCATTGACCGCATCACTTACTTCACCCGGGATGGAGATGTATAACTGGGTATCATCAGCATATTGGTGATACCTCATCCCGTGGTGACGGATGATCTCGCCCAGTGGCTTGATGTAGATGTTGAATAGGAGAGGAGAGAGAACCGACCCCTGAGGCACCCCACAAGTCAGGGGTCTCGGGTCAGCTCTCTCCTCCCCTATCAACACCGACTGGGAACGGCCCTGGAGGAAGGAGGCGAACCAGTGCAAAACCACGCCGCCCGCCCCCAACTCCTCGAGCCGTCCCAAAAGTATACCGTGGTCGACGGTATCGAAAGCCGCTGAGAGATCTAAGAGAGCAAGGATGGACGCACTCCCTCCATCCCGCTCTCGCCAGAGATCATCCATAAGCGCGACCAATGCGGTCTCTGTCCCATATCCCGGCCTGAAACCTGACTGAAAGGGGTCCAGATAATCCGTTTCCTCCAGAATCCTCTGGAGTTGCAACGCCACCACCTTCTCAACCACCTTTCCCAAAAAGGGAAGGTGGGAGACTGGGCGAAAATTGCCCAGGATGGTAGGGTCCAGGGATGGTTTCTTGAGGAGGGGGTGCACCAGCGCCTCCTTAAAGGCAGCCGGGAACACCCCCTCACTCAAGGACGAATTTATAATCGCCTGGACCCAGCCACATGTCACCTCACTAGCTGATTTTACCATCCAGGAAGGACATGGGTCAAGTTGGCATGTGGTGGCGTTTACAGTCCGGAGGATCCTGTCTACTTCATCAGGCCCAACAGGATCAAACTGCTCCCAGATAACATGGCAAGTACGGGCCTCTGGCATCTCCCCAGACCTTATCCCACGCTTGGAGTCCAACTTAGAATGAATCTGAGCGATTTTGTCCTGCAGATGCTCAGAAAACTCTTCCGATCGGCCCTGTAAATGGGTCTCCCCTTGCTCCTGACCCAAAAGCGATCTTGTAATCTTAAACAGGGCCGTCGGGTGGCATTCTGCGGACGCAATAAGAGCGGAGAAATATTCACGTTTCACCGCTCTTACCGCCACAAGGTAGGCCTTAACTGCGGCTCTAGATTGTGTTCGGTCAGATTCAGTCTTCGTCTTTCTCCAGCGGCGCTCTAGACGTCTCTTAACCCTCTTCAAAGCCCTCAACTCATCCGTAAACCACGGCGAGTGACGGGCCGAACAGGGCCGGAGAGGTCGCACAGGCGCGATCTCGTCCAGAGCTCTGGCCGCTTCCCTATTCCAGGCTGCGGCCAGGACCTCCACTGGACCGTGAAGCAAGTCCTCGGGAATAACCCCCAGCTCCTTCTGAAACCTCACTTGGTCCATCAGTCGCCGAGGGCGGACCAATCGAGTAGGTCCCGCCTCCCTGCGGAGTGGGGCAGCAGAGGAGAGTCTCAGGGTCACCAGGGCGTGGTCTGACCATGACAATGGGGAAAGATGTAACTCTCCCCTCAGATCACATTGCCACTGCTCGGACAAGAAAACTAAGTCCGGGGTGAGACCACTGTCACGAGTCGGGTCACGAATAATCTGAGACAGGCCCATAGCTGCCATGGTAGCCATGAACTCCCGGGCCGCCTCCGAGGACCGCCCCAGGGACGGCAGATTGAAGTCCCCCAGAACCATAAGTCTGGGGAACTCCACCGCCAACCCCGAGACAGCCTCGAGCAGCTCAGGCAGGGAGGTCGCTACGCAGCAGGGAGGCTGGTACAGCAGCAACACTCCCAACTGTTCTCGTGAACCCAACTTGAAAAACAGGGTCTCACACCCGGTCACTTGTGGAGCAGCGCCCCTGAAGGCCACAAGGGACTCTCGGATGACAACTGCCACCCCTCCTCCCCTACCCCGGTGTCTCGGCTGATGCCACACCCGAAACCCAGCTGGGCACATTTCCGAGAGGGCTACTCCCCCCTCTGGGCCCAGCCAGGTCTCGGTAATACACACCAGGTCAGCCCCCTCCTCTGTGATTAAATCACTTATAAGGGGGGCCTTGTTATTCACCGACCTGGCGTTCAGCAGCAACAGTCAGAGACCGGAGTCCACGAGGATCTGCTTACCAGGGCCTGGGTATGAACACGGGGGGCCGGAACGCGCCACCGGTAACAAACACCGGGGGCGCCTTCCCCGATAATGGCTCGCCCTCCGGTTCCCGTCATACCGTCCCCTGCCCGTCACCACCTGAATCAAATGGCCCGCCCCCCAGCCCCCAGAGATTCCCGACTCTGGCCTAGTAGCCTCCACTCCCAGGCCTCCGGAATTCTTGGGCTTAATCAAGGGTCCCTTATCCCATTCATCCATCATCCAATCTCACAGCAAATCGGGTAGTGACAAGACCCCCCAGTGCACCAGCTCACGCTCTTGGCACTGTAAGGATCCAGCACCACCCCCAGTCTCGCTCTGTACCTCTCCCTCGACTTCTCTCATTGGTCAGGGAGAGGTACCAACACTCACCAGCAATCACTCCTACCCCACCTCACTCTCACTCAGGGGGGTACTCTTACAAAACCATACAATCTTGGCTCCCCCCACCTCGTCTCTCACCCAGTGGGGGGTCCACATTCATACTAAGGGACCCCTATAAACCCTCTGCCACCTTATATTAGATGGGACACTGTCCAGGTCTTCATAGGGGTTAGTCCGTGTTGTTATTTTTCGTATGTCCTGGTCTCCTGGACTCCAGCCTCCACCCCATCTGCACCTTCCAGGGCCGCAGGGTTCGCCCCCAACTCCAGCCAGTTCTAACATTAAGGCTTCCGAACCCTCTCCAGAATCGGCCCAAGAAAAGTCCAGCTTGTCTGCGGGGGGGGCGACTCGTCTGAGGACTCTGTTGCAACAGCTGGGATCTCTCTGTACCCCGCCAGCTCTACTAGGCCCCGCCAACTCCACCTGCCTAGTCCGAACCCCGACGGTCTCCGCCTCCAGCGATCAAGAACAGAGCCCCTCGGCAGCCTCCGTCAAACTTCAGCCCTGTAAGCTCTGCAAGCTCTGCCAGCCCAGCTCGACAACCAACAGCCTCCAGTCTCCAGCCGCGTCCGGCAGCCTCCTACAGTTTCTGGTCTTCGGTGGGCTCCCGGCCTTCACCAGCTCCGCCGGCCCAGCTCCGGCCCAGCTCTAGCCCAACTCGAACCCCAAGACTCCGGCCCGCGACAGACCTCAAAGGCTATGGCGTCTTCGGCAATTCACCGGGCTCCTTTCCTCGTGCAGCTTCACGGAGCTCCGACCCGGACACACGGTCTCGCCCCTGCACTCCCCTCGGAGAAAGCCACTCACCACCGACACCACCACCTCTCCAAACCCCAAAGGTGAATTTTTAGGGTTTTTCGGTGGGTTTTCGGTGGGTTTTTCGGCTTTCCCGGAACGGTCAGCGGCCGCGCTGACTTGCGGCCGCCATCTTGGATTTCTTTACTTCTTTACTACTATTTACTATGGAAATATTAATTCTGGTTTAGGTACCCAGTTATCCAACTACAGGTGTCAGAAACATGGAATAGGTCTATGAACACCTCCAGAATAAAAATGGGTTCTGTACCCTTGAGATATTTGTTTAAAAAGTATCAAAGAAACCACAGTAAACTTTGTAACCCTTCACTTGCCAGAGACACTGTACTTTTTAGAAATCCTTATGAGATAAAAAGGCAGATTCATGATTTTTACCCTGTTACAATTCTCTTCCTATCTGAAGGACCATGCCACTTGGCATCTGGAAAATGCCTAATGAAATGTGGATCATCAAGTAAAAGCACTTCATCTATTTCTATGTTCAATAAAACATCAGTATCAGGTCATACGAAATGAACTGTAAGACTTTCAGTCAAACAATTTGACTACATAATAGCAAGCATCAGGGAACTTTTCTTTCTTTCTATAAATGAGTCTGAACCTTTAAGCAGGAAAGTAGAGAGAAGATGTATAGAAGAGAGCAGGAGACTTTTTAAAGCAGAAAATGTATAGAATACTATAGTATAGCTGTATAGAAGAGAACAGGAGACTTTTTAAGCAGAAAAGAAGTAGTAAGAATTAGAAGTATTAGAACCAGAAATCAAAGGAGAAAGTTTGATTCTAAGAAAAATACAGAAGAAAACTGAGAAGAATTTCAATGCTTTATCAGACAATTCCAATTTTTCCTGGGCAAAAGGGAGAGTTAACTCACAATTGGATGCCTCCTCAAAGAAACAAAAAAAATGTAACTACACACTGCTTTGTGCCCATTTTCAGAAAGGAATCTCTGGACCTTAATTGCAAACCAATATTCTAATAGAAAACCAAGCAACTGTACCTTATGCGTAATCAAATTGTGATGTAACTTTTCTAGTCTTTGGGCTGAATCAAGCAGCAGCGACTTTGTATATGTAGAAGGTGAAAACCCGCTGGAAAATTTAAGAACTGTAACCATGTATCCATCAGAGGCAATGAGATAAGGCAAACTTGAGTGAGATGTTACAGAAAATCTCTGCCTCATGAGGTCTCCTTCAGAAACTGATGAATCATGAGAATTCAAGAAAGAGTTCTGTGATCTAACAGACAGAAGAATAAATCATCAACAAAATGAAGATTCATATACAATATCATAATGCAAAAATGTTGATCTCACTTAAACGATTTATCCATTCTCCCATATTAGGCCAAATCCCCACCCTGAATGTGTTAAGCTGCACCCGTAGGATGTGAGAAGAGGTCCTTGAAGGTGGAGTTAACCTTTCTTGTCAATTGCATTTTCACTGACTGAGAATAAAAGAATAAGTGAAAAAATGAAATATTTAAAATATTAATACCTCGCCTTTGGCAAAGAAGAGCGAGACGCCTTGCTTCATTCCATCTGGACTGTCGTGCTTATCAACTTTTATCTTTACCTTTTATTGATTTTATTGTAATTTCTTTGAGCTACCCAGAGTTGTTGAGAGTTGGGTGGCATACAAGTTTTAATAAATTATTACTAATAGAAAATATATGGAAGAAAAACAAAAGTTTAAATGATTTTTTTAAAAATTCTGTTTTGTTATCTCACCTGTATGTTATTAATGGATGTAGAGGAATAAATTCTGCTGGTCCAAATTCTACAGAGCAGCCATAAGTAACTAAAGTCATCAATTCACCCAAGCATGTCATTATGATCAGAGATCCACGTTTTAACATGCAAACCAAAAACAGACTATCAGGAGTCCAGCTCATGTCAGCAATCCAATAAGACCTTAAATAATACAAAAAATGACACCTTAAAGAACATGCAACTAAAATATCGACACTGGATTTCAAAATATCATCTGAAAAAAAAAAGCCGATTTCATACTGACCTTATTAACTTTGATGGAATTTTGGGATTCTTGCTACCACAACCTTTAAGAGTCCCTGAAGCAGTAATAAAATTCTTAGTGCTCATAAACAAAATCTGAGTTGCCTGAGCATTAAAAAAAAAAACCAGAAAGAGGAAAGTATGTTTAAACTGAACAAAACACAGAGATAAAATGTTAACAATTTATTAATGCTTCCTCAATGTGTCTTAATCTTTTTAAAAATTCACTCTACTATTATAAATCATTTGCTGGACATAAATGCTGATTCTGGACAGGATACAAAATTACTCTGTTCCTTGATTGCACTGCAAGTCTCTTTGGTGAATATAATTTTAAACTTTAAGACTTAAAGGGTGACATTCAAGACCGCACTGCCAGAACGAAGTGTTTCCCCCAAGCCCCTTCAGTTCTCAGAGATTTCCCTTTTCCTCCCATAGCCTTCCACACCGTATCAGGTTCTCTGATCATATATAAATCGAATGAATGAATGAATGCACGCACGCACCCTGGACCTCACTCATAGATGTTACTTAGGTTGTTTTATAAATGTATTTTAACTTTGTCTTAAATTTTATTTCGTTTATTATCTATTAAGATAGATTTATATATATATATTCACCGAGCATTCTGCTTGTACTGGTCTACGACTGTAATAAATTGAATTCTCGTGCTATATAAATGTAAGAAACTGAGGATTGCCAAAAATTGAAAGAGAAGGGCAATTAAATTCTAGGTACCTCCTTCACCAGGGTAATACTGGATGTACTCAAAGTAGTTTACAATGACAAACTTAATAAAGTGCAAATTATTAATAAAGTCACTTTCTTATGCTTTTAACATTGGTACCTGTAGATCCTTTTGATTGAGAGCTATTGCTAGCACAAGCCCATCGTGGGAAAATGCAGTAAGCAAAGCACCTCTCGACTTCACTGACTCACAACAGGGAGACAAACTACGCAGAGGGCACGTTTGCTGTGCCCAGTGTATTTGACATGGAACAGAGCTACATGGAATGAAGAAAGAAGTGTATATTACAGGGAAAATCAAATCTGGCACTCAATTTGTCATGCCAATCGGGGCCAACTGAAAATAATGTTACTGTTGTATTCAGTCAAGATTTACTTCTTGGTAAGCATGCAGAGGATGTTGTTATTAGATGTGGACTTCGAATAATTAAACCAGCCTGTTTCACACCCCATTTTTATTAGCTACAGTGCCTGGAAGGTTAAACCCAGATTCTTTGAAATTAAAAGTTAAGTTAGTGCAGCTGTGCAGGTGAAAAATAGTAGCTTCACTTAAGCTCATTCTGTCTCATCTACTGCATATTATGGTTTAGCATAATACCCAACCTGGGATGCTGAGTTTTGTGGCAGTTGTTAGCAACTCTTTAGGATGGAAAGATAGGCTAGGAAGGTCTTTATATATTCCTAAAATACACATTCAGATGCCAAGAGGAAAAATATAATATTGTTATATATATATATATATAATGTGTTTTCCATTTGAAGTAATATATCTATCACTTAGTCCATGCTATCCATGCATGTATACAAACAGAAACATTTTCACTCATAAACCTTTATGCATCTTATTAAAATATCTAATATTGAACATCTGCATTTAAAAATGTGTACCTTGCATTTTTTAAACTGTTCTCCTGCCATTTGATCTTCAAAAATATCAGCACCAGGTGGTCCTCAGAATAAAATGCAAAAGAACACAAGCAACAATCTCCCAATATCTGTAAATTGAATAACTCATTTGAATTACCTGTATACAATCTGAAAATTATTCACATTTTACCAAGTAGTTAGTAATTTGATGGGATGTATGCTGGCTTAAAGGGAAAAACCAGGGCTTGAGAATAAACAGACAAGAATGCAGCTTTTTAGGGCTAGCAGTGTTTACTGGTAGCATAAGGCAATAAATGCAGATATAGTATATTATTGCAAAAAAGGTAAAACAAAAACAAACTTATAAGCAGAGATACGTGTATTGATCCCAGGGCCAGAGTTCACGCCATGGCCTATACACAAAGGCAGGCATATCTGCTCTGCTCAGCCCTTAGAAGTAGGATACACACACAAACATCACTAACCAGACCAGACAGATGTCAAGAAACCAAGAAGTATAGAACACCATTTTGCATGGTTGTATATTCAGTTCTTCTAGCTTTCTGATTGGCTGGAAGTTAGCTGTGACACACACTAGGCCTCAAAGCACACAGCATTGGGTGGCAGTGGCCTGCATCTCAGCAAGCACGTGAGTTCCCCCGCTCCTTGCTCAGGGGGCCTGGGCAAGGCTTCCCACAGAAGGAAATCAGGAGGATTTGTTCTCATGGGAAGATTTCCATTGCTAGCCATAACATGGTACCTTCTCGCTCCCTATCTCATGAAGATGTAAACAACGCCATTCAAAATTATGGGAATGCTTGTTATCTAGCCACCTGGCGTTCACGTCATCATGAGAATGCTTTGCTGGTAAAGGATGCAATTTGCCAAAACACTTCTCATATGGGTAATCTGACATAATTCGTATGCTGTACAAGATTTAAATAAATGAACCATTCACATGTTATCCTTGGAAATTTAAGCTGCAGTTACAATGAACTATTCTGTACATGCAATATTATGACTATAAAACATGGTAAGATCCTAAGACCTACCGTATGGTCTGGAAAAAGACATGCCCAAAGCAGGACAGAAAATGCAATACATATTGCCAATGTAGGCAAACATGCCAGTGCAAATAGGTAAGACCAAGATGTTGGGCATTAATTATGTCCCAAGGAGGAACTACAACAAAATGTTGCAAGATGGAGGGCTCCCAATTCATGATCTCAGCCACTCAATTTCACCCCTTCCCAAACAATGTCAGGATTCAGTTTACCGTATATATTCCCATATAAGCCCATCCGTGGATAAGCCAACCCTCGAATTTTTAAACAAAATACCATGAAAAATGTTCCACCCGTGGAGAAGCCGACCTGCCTTTTTCATTGTACTTTGGTTAAAAATTCAAGGGTCAGCTTATCTACAGATGGGATTATATGCAAGTACAGTATATATGGGAAATACAGATACTTTACCATATATACTTGCGGATAAGCCCATTCCTGGATAAGCCAAACCCAATTTTTTGGGTGCATTTTGGCACCTAAATTTCTCAGTTTATCTGCGAGTATATACGGTACACTGAAAATATCCAGCCTGCCAGGTTTTCCCCTCACTTAGAATTCTTCTTCTAAATATTTATTTGTATTTCCCCAATTCTTGGCATCTCCACAAGTCTGTTAATACTGCATTCTTGCACACAGAGAGTGCCATTTTTGGCTGCACAAGCAGCATAACTCATAGTCTAATTATGAGAAATACAGGCAATAATCACAATGTGTAAAAGCAGCTTCAGTATTAAAACAATTGTTCACTTAAAGTAAATAAATGGCACCCTTCAACAATAACCAGAATTACATGGCTCTTATCAGAAAAGTCACTATATATTTTATAAATACTTGAATGTCAGTGAATAAGATGAGATGTATTTTATATTTTACCTCACTTTCAATAAAATCAGCACTAACTGCAATTTCCTTCTCTTCGATGGATGGTAACACAATTGAAGCTCCAGGAATAATTTGTGACCACTGCCCCACTGCAGAAATTTGGGAAGGTGTCGTTTTTGATTCTATGCTTTCCCACAGTAAGACACAGACATCTGGAGTAGCAAGAAGCACTTTATTTCCTTTGCCGGAAACATGCAGGCATAATCTCAAGGACAATTCTAGAAAATAATATTGTGTTAGAACTACTCAGTTCCTCTAAATCTACTCAAAATATTTAGTTAATTTATGACAAGAAGAAGCATACAATCATAAGCAAATATATTTATATACGGGTGTATATATATAAATATATAAAATATATGGGTCCAGAAGGCGTGCCTTCTCTGCGATAGAACCCGCCCTGTGGAATATCTTGCCCCCAGAGGTGAGACAGGCACCCTCGCTCCTGGCCTTCCAGAAGTTTTTAAAGACCTGGTTCTGCCACCTTGCTTGGAATGAAGGAAGTAATAGTTCCTCCTGGGGGTGGTTAACTTAGTAATATCCTCCTTTTAAGATCTCACCATCCTCTGGATTCTTCTATTTATTATTATATTGTATTTTAGATCTATAGGTTTTAATTTTTATAATATTATCGTAAACCGCCCAGAATCTACTGCTGTAGAGATGGGCGGTGATAAATCTGAATAATAAATAAATAAATATTTTATTGTATGAAATCAGATAGTAGAATACAGAATTTAAACTGGGGGTATATATGTTTTATTTATTTATTTATTTGTTTGTTTGTTTATCTAATCAATCAAATTTATCACCGCCCAACTCCCCCAAGGGGGACTCTGGGCGGTTTACAACAAAATATAATCAACAATGTACAATTATAAATAGAATAAAATACAAATTAAATAACAATTTAAAATGTAAAAAATATAATAAAATCCAATGACGGGATCTTCTAAGTTCTTCTTAAGTAAAAATGGCACTCCAGGGATAATCTAAGGTGATAGCCATCTCCAGGTGTGCCCGTTCTCCTTCCCGCCCCAAGCATACTGACAAAACCAGGTTTTAAATTTCTTCCAGAAGTCCAGGAGCAAGGGGAACTGTCTAATCGCTGGGGGAAGAATGTTCCAAAGGGCAGGGGCAACAGCAGAGAAAGCACGCTTACGTGACCCCATTAGATGGAGCTCTTTAACCGAAGGGGTCCTCAGCATGCCCGCTCTGCATGCCCAGGTGAGACGGGATGAAGTAATGGGGATGAGACGGTCCCTTAGGTATCCTGGTCCCATGCCATGTAGGGCTTTAAAGATGATAACCAACACCTTGAATTGGACCCGGAAGCAAACTGGAACCCAGTGCAGCTCGCGCAGCAAAGGTGTTACGTGTGCCCCCATTGGGACACCCAAAATTGTCCGCGCGGCTGCATTCTGGATCAGTTGTAGCCTCCGGATATTTTTCAAGGGTATTCTTCTCCGGATATTTATCATAGATATTCCTTTATTGCATTAATAAGCAATGAAGTTTATTAGTGGTAATAGCCACAATAAGCATACATTATAGATACTAATGTGTCATTAGCATAATGATGAATAATTTATTATAATTAGCATTAATGACAAATAATAAATATCTATTTATGATACTTATGAACAAAAATACTATAAGAAAAATTACAACTTTTAAACTACAGCTCTTAATATTTTTAAAAACCGTGTTGCCTTTTTTTTTAAAAAAAGATGAAAATGAAAAAAGAAATATTTGACAATTATATTAATTGAATAACCATACCTTGCACTGCTATAGCAACTTTCTTAGATTCCTCTACAGCTGGGACACTTCTTATAATGTCCTGGTCTTTGTTCCAAAGAAAAAGCTCTCCTGTTTTAAGCATTCCTGCCAACCAAGCTCCTACGTGAAAAAAGTTTAAGCACAATATTTTAGAGTGCAATCCTATGTGCACATTTACTCATATACTGTATAAGGTTCACTCTCTTCAATGAGACTCCTTCCCAGTGAAATGCATACTGAATTAAGGTCTAATATTCCAAATCCTTGAGTAATTTTAAATCATGAGTGTATTTATGACAAGGAAAAAGTTAACTAACTTACAGCAGAAACAATTGAAGAGCTACTAACTTTCACTATTAGAAACTTCTTTCCATTATATAAACATGTAGAAGTTCATACACTTATGCAGAAAAAATTGATAGTGTAATACTTTACCATTTCTTGAGGTTCTTAACACAATAACATTCTTTAGAAAAGTCTGCAATTGGGGAATCTTCTTCTTTGTCTTTCCAGAAAGCAAGTTAATTTCATGTATGCTTTTGTCATCTAATAGAAAAACAGCCTCTTTTTCCTATTAAAAGAAATGTCAGTCTCTTATTTACATATTATTTTTTTCTTGCTAATGAATATCTGGATTAATTCAAGAATTCTTCTAGCATTATAAGAAATAAATGACATAATAAACTTGATTCAGAATCTCTTTTCTTGACCCTTCCAACAAAAATAAATGTTCCTCGAAAGCACAAGAATTCTCTGCTGTTCAAGTAGACCTTTTTTTCTGCAGCAAAAATATCTGATATGGAATTTTAACAACAACAATTTAGATTTATAAGGCAGCCAACAAATCAGAGATTCAAAACAGTTTACGATTAAAAACTCAATAAAAACCAAACACTTTGGGGACTATATAAAAAGCAATTTCAACCATCCCTCATTGATTACCACTGATTGGGTTATAAGACACCATAGCACATGACCTCTTTGAAAAGCCAGGTTTGAAAATATATTTTTTTATTTTATTATAGCAGTGATTTAAAAACATAGCCAAGAAATAAACAAAACAAAAAGAGATTTTCAAACATCAGGAGAATGAATAAAATGTCAAAGTAACATTTGATTAGTACTGCATATTAAAGTACCTTGAATTGTTTTAAAACTTCAGAATATTATTAAAATCAAATAAATATGCAATAACAATAGCCAGCATAATATGAATCACAGATTGAAATGAAGAATTAGTAAAAATTTTATCTTTATTTTGTCAATCAAACAAAAGCTTAGGTATGAAAGCTTTATGTTAAGAAAAATCCAAACTTGAAGACCCAGGTTTTCAATGCTTTTCTAAAGAAAAGTAAGATATTTTAACCTTCAATGATGTATTAAGTGAGGATGGATTTTCAACTGCTCAGATAGAAATTACTGTAATTCCTAATCTTTTATTAATAATAATTACAGTAATTATTGCTGTTGATATATTACTTAGATTTTAACAATGACCTGAAGTTATGCCAATAAGATCTTGTTTTTGGAGGAATGCACCTTTACTGTACAACATATAAAATTTATAATTACCTCTCCCAGCCAGGTGATTCGAGGCCATGGCTTCTTCTGTTTAATACATGTAGAGGCTAGAACCTCTAATTTGATTTTCATGATTATTAAAACGTAAGAGAATCCATAAAATTTATCAAACTTTAAATCGTTTTTAAATAGTTCCTCAATGAAAATTCACCAGCATCTCTGCAAAACAATTTACGGTCCTTAAATATTGAGATAATTAAACCAGAGATACAATTTCTGTTGTATTCATATATTATAATTATTTCAAAATAAAATTCAATTGTTTGATGTCATGATACAAAATATTATGAAGATCTGCCAGCATTAATACATTTTTATGCCCCAGAGGGTACCAATCCCAATTTATTTTGACAAATGGGCATCTCAATGATTGAAGAAGAGTTAGTACCGGCCTCCTTTGCTAGTTTGCTAAGTTGACAGAAATCAGAACTGGTATGCCTTCGTCCATCTGGACCCATCACATAAAACATGAAGGAACCAGGTCATTATAACAGTCTTGCATCTGACAATCCGCACAGGAGATTAACTAAATGCCTATTTAATCCAACAATCTCTGTTCCCATAACAATCAATCAAGCGCCTATAGCAGGGGTAATCAAACTTCGCAATACCAAAGATTTATAACTAAAATGATAAATATACACTTCCCAGTTGCTCATTTTGAGGATACCAAGCCTATGGAAAGATAGACAGACAGACAGACAGACAGACATTAGCAAATGTCATTCACAGGACTGTTGTATGAGATACCAGAGGGCATATCAAATAGGGTAGTGCTGAGCAGTCTGCTCTGCCTTGAGGTACTGTCTCAATTCAAAACACCAGCGGTTCAATGCACTGTCTCAACTTGCAAAACGGAATCCCTCTACTGCAAGTCAGAGGAGGAGGATTCATCCAGCTGGACCTTTTGCTTCACTGGAAATTGATGGGCACCTGAGCATGCACAGAAGAGTTTTGCCATCTGGATCAAAGCAGTGCGGCTGCTCTGGCCCGCTGCTTTAAAGGGTACCTTGATCAAAGGCCAAGCAGCCCTTTGAAGAACTGCATAGGACTAGTAATCATTGATTCATGACTACAGTATGAATCAATGATAGCCTTCTTGTGCAAAAATCTGGCAGGTTCAAGATCATGCATTATACCAGTGAAACTATGCACAAGATGAAGACATCCAAGTCTCCCTTCATTCAGCTTCACTGAATGAAGTGATCCCAAATTCTAGTGTTATGCGGTAAGAAAGAAAAACACTCCCTGTCTATGCCATGCATACCTCTATACATCTGTACTGTTTCCCCCTTACTTTCCTTTTTTCCCCAAGTTAAAAGCCCTAAACTTCATAATATAAATTTAATAAAATAAAAATAATCATTCCTCAATCATTCTGGTTGCCCAACTTTGCATCTTTTCCAACTTTTCTGAGATGTGAAATCCAAGTATGATCACACTGAAGGCTTATACATAGCCATTATGATATTGGCAGCATCTTTTCAGTTCTTCCTCAATCACCTCCAACATGAAATTTGTATTTTTTAGAGCTGTATCTTGGTCTTCATCAAACTGCCCATTACAACCCTAAGATCTTTCTCATCACTCACTGCCAGTTCAGACACAATCAGTATATATGTGAACACAGAATTAGCCTGTGAAATGGTCACAGATTTAAAAAGCTTTAAAGGGAATATGTCTATGAAGGTTCTCAGTCACCCAGGTGGAATTGTCTGTAGCTTGAATCATGTCAACTGGATTTCTATTTTCTTAGTAGAAACATTTCGCTCCTTATCCAAGGAGCTTCTTCAGTCTGAGCAAAGTTGGTAAGGGAATCCTAAATATGTTCCTAGGTAGCTGTGTGACCTTACACCTGGGGCTAGGTCATGGTTATATTGAGATGTAATTTTTAAGTCCTTTTATCATCTAAAGGAGGGTCGTTAAAATCACCATGCTGCTGTTGAGCTTCTGAAATGGTCTTAATCTTCCTAGGCACAGAAGACAAAACGGGGAGGAAGATGGGGGAGAGTTTGTGCCTGAGGCCCCCACCTCTATTCAAGGAAGGATTTTCCAAGTTGGCATAAATGGATTCCTTGACCCCTCTCTCAAACCACCTATCTTCTCTGTCTAAAATGTGAACATTAATGTCCTCAAATGAGTGTCCTTTTTCTTTTAGATGAAGATAAACTGCTGACTCTGGTCCTGTGGTGTTATTTCTCCTGTGTTGGGCCATCCTCCTGTACATAGGTTGTTTGGTTTCTCCAATGTAGAGTTCAGAGCACTCCTCACTGCACTGGATTGCATAAACTACATTGCTTTTCTTGTGTTTTGGAGTTTGATCTTTGGGGTGTACAAGCCTCTGTCTCAGTGTGTTGGTGGGTTTGAAATATACAGGTATGTGGTGTTTGCCAAATATCCGTTTTATCTTTTCAGACACGCCAGCCATGTAGGGAATGACCAGGTTCTTTCGTTTACTCTGAGTCTCAGCCCTATCTGTCGCTGTTTTAGGTCTGGTAGATTTAGATTTGGTGAAGGCCCAATTTGGATATCCACAGGCCTTCAGGGCTCTTCTCAGGTGCTGATTTTCATTCTTTTTGGAATCCATGGAGGTGGGGATGGTTTCTGCTCTGTGTGACAATGTCCTGATGACTCCTAGTTTGTGCTGCAGTGGATGGTGGGAGTCAAACATCAGATATTGATCTGTGTGTGTGGGTTTCCTGTAGATCCCTATTTCTAGCTTGCCACCGGTCCCAATGAGGACTTCACAGTCTAGGAATGCCAGTCTGTTGTCCTTGGTGTCTTCTCTGGTGAAGCTAATGTTGGCATCTATAGTGTTTATATGGTCCGTGAAGGCCTGTACTTCCTGGGCCTTGATTTTGACCCAGGTGTCATCCACATACCTAAACCAGTGGGTGGGCACCGTTCCCTGGAATGTGTTGAGTGCTTTCTTCTCCACTTCTTCCATGTATAAATTGGCCACAATGGGTGACACAGGAGAACCCATGGCACAGCCGTGTTTTTGTCTGTAAAAGTCACCTCTGTATGTGAAATAAGTGGTGTTAAGACACAGGTCCAGAAGATGGCAGATCTGGTTTGGGTTGAGATGGCTTCTCCTTTCCAGGGTGCTGTCCTCTTCTAGTCTCTTCCTGACAGCGGATAGAGCATGAGTGGTGGGGATGCTGGTGAAAAGGGAGGACACATCAAAGGAGACCATAGTTTCATCTGTATCCAGTTTCAGGATCTTTGCTTTGGAAACAAATTCTTCCGAATTATGGATGTGGTGTTCAGAGTGTCCAACTAGAGGTGCTAGTATGGTAGAGAGGTGTTTGGCAATGTTGTATGTTACCGAATTGATGCTGCTGACTATGGGTCGGAGGGGTGTTCCTTCCTTGTGGATCTTAGGAAGTCCGTAGATGCAGGGGATGGCTTCTCCAGGATACAGACGGTGGTAGGTAATCCTATCGATGGAGCCATCATGTTCCAATTGTTTCAAACTGTCTATTGCCTTTTTCTTGTAATTGTTGGTGGGGTCTCTTTTCAGTTTTTCATATGTATGGTGATCCTCCAAAAGTGAGGTAATTTTATTGTGGTAGTCTGCAGTGTTTAGAACCACTGTACATCTTCCTTTGTCAGCAGGTAAAATGGTGATGGTTTCATCTTTGCTGAGGGCTGTCAGGGCTCTCCTCTCTTGGACGGTAAGGTTGGGGGGAGGAGGTTGAGCACTGGACAGAGCTGCAGATATTTTAAGCCGGAGTTGTTCTGCTTCTTCAAAAGGTAGGTGGTTGTTGTGGATGGCAGATTCTGTGGCTGTAATGAGCTCCACAACCGGAACTTGCTTGGGAGTGATGGCAAAATTAAGACCTTTGGCTAGGACATCTCTCTCTGGTTGGGTAAGTTCTCTGTCTGAGAGATTTTTCAGCCACATGTTCTTTTTGTCCTCTGTGGTCCTGTTGTTGTTGTTCCTCCCAGTGGTTTCTCCAGTTCCTTGTTTCTGCTTGCTGCGAGAAAGAAGAATGTCAAATTTCTTAGTTTGCCTCTCCTTTGTCTTGTGATGCTGGGCCAGCTGTACTTTATTGCCAAGCTGAATAACTCTATCCAGGATTGGGTCAGGAAGGGTGGCTGTGAGTTCCTGGTGAAGGTTTTCAAAATTGTATTGCAGGGCATCAATGGTGAAGTGGACTTGCCTTATTCTTTCATTTAGAAGATGTCTTTGTGCCTGCTGCAGGATTTGCTCTGCTCTGTGACCCTTAACTGTAGATTGCAGGCGTAGGCTTGTCGGGATGGGTCTCTGTTGTCTGCATCTGAGGTTAAAACGTAGGTGGTTTCTATAGTCTGCCACCTTTCTTGCTGTCTTCTCGAATTTCCTTACCAACTTCAGGGTTTCATCCCCAAAATGTATGGCAATATGTCTATGAAGGTTCTCAGTCATCCAGGTGGAATTGTCTGTAGCTTGAATCATGTCAACTGGATTTCTATTTTCTTACTACAAACTCTCCCCCATCTTCCTCCCCGTTTTGTCTTCTGTGCCTAGGAAGATTAAGACCATTTCAGAAGCTCAACAGCAGCATGGTGATTTTAACAACCCTCCTTTAGATAATAAAAGGACTTAAAAATTACATTTCAATATAACCATGACCTAGCCCCAGGTGTAAGGTCACACAGCTACCTAGGAACATATTTAGGATTCCCTTACCAACTTTGCTCAGACTGAAGAAGCTCCTTGGATAAGGAGCGAAACGTTTCTACTAAGAAAATAGAAATCCAGTTGACATGATTCAAGCTACAGACGCTTTAAAGGGAAATGTGGCGAGCTCATGGAGGTTAGTAGGGCTGTGCGACACACCTGAAAGTCACTTCAGAATGTGTATTAGCACAAAGAACTTCTCTTTAGATTGTTAAATCAGCAGCATCTCTGCATGGCTTACATAAAACTTACTGAAAAGCTCTTCTCAGCTGTCTTTGCAGGCATGTACAGGCAGACCCATTTTGCTTGTGATCCTATGCAAACAATTCGGATAGCTTCTGAAGCAATTGGGAATGTTTTAACACAGAGCTTTCCAAACTTTTCATGTTGGTGACACACTGTTCAGACATGCATCATTTCGCGACACACTCTTACAGCAGGGCATCATTTCACGACATACTCTTACAGCAGGGCACAAGGCAGGCACTAGGACCTGTGCGGAATCACAGCAGGTTTGGAGGCAGCAAGGCACAAGGCAGGCACTAGGACCTGCGCGGAATCCTGGCAGGGCTTGGAGGCGGCAGGAGCCGCGACACACCCAGACACTGCAGCCAACACACTAACAAGTCGTGACACAGTTTGGAAAGCTCTGGTTTTAACAAATTGAAGAGAGGTACTTCATTTGTGCTAACATACACCTAGACATTTCACATGACTTTAAAGTCTAGATCTATAAGTATGATGGTTAAACTGTACCTCCTGTATGAAGCAACCATGCCTTCGTTTCTTGCCTATAGCATTCCATGAGGCATTTTGGCTGGTAAGAACCAGGATGCTTCGCTAGATTAAGCTCTTGGTCTGATCAGGCTGGATTCTTCTTGATTTCCAAAGCCATTATCCTGATTGCTTGTTGCATATACAAAAATAACATATTTATTTATTTAATCACATTTATATAGCTACCCATCTCACATACAGTATAGTGACTCTGGGCAGCGTACATAGTAATAATCAAGAATATATAAAAACCATTAAAACAACAACTTTAAATTAAAGGAAAAACAACATAAAAACAAATAAAAAACAAAATGGCAGGAAAACATACAGACAGTGCATTCCATTAACTGTCATACAACGATCTAAGAGGCTCCACTCTACCATGGGATCCCCAAGCTAGTTGACAAAGCCATGTTTTAAGGGCCTCTCTTGTATTATTTATTTATTTTGGGTATTTGATGTAACCTTATCAAATATTTTATTTATTTATTATTCAAATTTATCACCACCCATCTCCCTGAATAGGGGACTCTGGGCGGTTTACAGGATAACAATGGTTAAAATCTATACATAAAACATTACAATAAAACAATAAATAGATAAAATAGGTAAAACTCCAAGATGCCAAGTGATTTAACAGTTCTAAGAGCAATAAAACCATATCATTAAACCACAATAATAAATGACATCAAAAATACCATTGCTAACCAAATTAAAACCGAACACCAACATCAGCCCAATTAATATGGCACCCTCTGCTCCACAAGTTTTATGGGAAGTAACTGTTTAAGGTAACTCACACAGCTACCTAGAAACATATTTAGGATTCCCTTACCAACTTTGCTCAGACTGAAGAAGCTCCTTGGATAAGGAGTGAAACGTTTCCACTGAGAAAATAGAAATCCAGTTGACATGATTCAAGCTACAGACAATTCCACCTGGATGACTGAGAACCTTCATAGACATGTTTAAGGTAACCTGCCCTGATCCTTGTGATCACAAGGGAAAGGCACTGCTACTTAGATATAAATGACTAACAAACTTAATGGTCAACTCACAAAAGAAAAGTAGCTCAGGGTGACATACATAGCTCTTCTCTCCCCTGCACAAAATGACAATTTCCACCCAGTGAACTGAACTTAGACCTGATTATAGAAGGTGGCAGCACCCGGTTGACTCTGGCTGATCTAAAATAGCCACACAAGGCTAAACCCTGGCTGACTGGATGGGAGACCACCAGGAACTCCAGGGCAATAGACTAAACTGGGAAGTAAAACATCCCAGAAGGCAATGACATGCTACTTCCATAATGCTAAAACAACAACAACACATGGCAATGGCATCACCAGGAATTGACCCTGCTTCATGAGAAAAGGATGGATGGATCCACAAGATCCTCCGTTCTCTTATCGCCGGGCCGGCAGCCTCCCTCCCTGCCTTCTTCTTTTTATGCCCAAGTGCCAGTCAAGCGCTGCTTTGCAACGGGGCGCGTCCCCCACACTTCGTGCAGAAGCAGCCAGGCAGTCGGGCTGCCGCCTTCCCTCGGTGCTACAGTCGCTCGCTGCCGCGAGGTCCTCTCTAAACAAGGATGAAAAGAGCGAGCCCCAGCTGGAAAAGTAACCCCCCTCCGCAGGCGCCCCATAACCCACCGATCGCCGCCCCCGCCGCCCCAGCCCAACGGCTCTTCCAGGAGGCTCCCGTTGCCAGCCGAGGGGAGGGACGCGAGCACCACGCATGCGCTCCATGGCGCCCGTTCCAACGGTAAACAGGGAGGCCCCGCCCTGTGACGCGACCGGCGGAACTCGCTCCCCGTCTGCCAGGGGCGTGGAGACGGAGAGGGAGGCGGTCTGGAAGCGGCGGCGTCGATGGGAGGCGTGGGATCCCGACCGTCTTCGAATTCATAGCTTCCGCTCAAAATATCAGGCGCTTTTAGCGACTTAATCCAACAGCACCCAGCAGACGTTGGTTGAGCCATTGAGTTGGAGGTACAGTATAAGTAGTACCAGTGGCTAACTCGCTGATTTAGTATGCCTTTTTTTTAGATTTTTTATCCCCCCTTTATTTTTTATAAATAAATCAAGGTAGGGAACATACCTAATACTCCTTCCTCCTCCTATTTTTAAGTGCCAATATAGGAATATAGACTTTGTACCCAGTTATTTTCATTTTTGCATTAAGGAAGCTTTCACTAATAACTTATCAGCCAGCATGGAAACTATACTTCAAAATCCCTGGAAGATCAACACTGAAAATGCCTACACTAAAATCTTGGTAAAGGTTCCTCCACACCAGAGCTTTCCAAACTTTTCATGTTGGTGACACACCTTTTAGACATGCATCATTTCGCGACACACTCTTACAGCAGGGCATCATTGCGCGACACTGCAGGGCACAAGGCAGGCACTAGGACCTGCGCGGAATCACAGCAGGTTTGGAGGCAGCAGGTCACACGGCAGGCACTAGGGCCTGTGCGGAATCCTGGCAGGGCAGGTTTGGAGGCAGCAGGGCACAAGGCAGGCACTAGGACCTGTACGGAATCCTGGCAGGGCTCAGAGGCAGCAACAGCTGTGACACACCCAGACACTGCAGCCGACACACTAACGTGTCCCGACACAGTTTGGAAAGCTCTGCTCCACACAGTCGTGTCCGACTCTAGGGGCCAGTGCTCATCTCCGTTTGTTAGCCGAAGAGCCAGCGTTGTCCGAAGACACATGTGGCCTGCATGACGCACGCGGAACGCTGTTCTAAAATTATTTTGATCTTAAACTTGCTATTACAGAAAATAAAAGCCTCTTCCGAAAAACTTCAAAGGAGTAGCAATAAGGTTACATATGTCTCACTGCCCAATATCCTTTCTAAAGGGCTCTGAGCTGCTTCTAAGAAATCCTGTTTTTCAGTTGTGTCAGAATATATATCATATTGTTTTCATGCAAACCAAAATCAGTTCTCTGATTTGTGATCCACTGTGCACGTAATGGCAAACTATGTTTACCAAGGTCTTAGAAATTAAAGCACATGGAGATTTAACTTTGAACTATGGTTGTCCATTACATTTCAATGAGTTGAGAACATACTGACATGACAGTTTGAAGAGCAAAGGATACAGCTTGATTAAAAATTATGAATTACTTGTTTGTTCCCCAGTATTAATTCCTGCTGGCATTACCACTGGTTAAGGCATCAGGCTAGAAACCAGGAGACTGAGTTCTAGTTCTAGTCCCGCCTTAGGTATGAAAGCTGCTGGGTGACTGGGCCAGTCACTCACTCTCGGCCCAACCCACCTCACAGGGTTGTTGTGGGGAAAATAGGAGGAAGGAGTATTAGGTATGCTCCCCGCCTTGAGTTATTTATAAAAATAATAAAGGCGGGATTTTAAAAAATCTTAAAAAAAATAATTCCTTTTAAAAGAGGTAATACATATTCTAGAAATAAAATTTTATTTTTTTCTTTAGTTCTGTATTCTATCTTTTGTATTTTAACTATACTTTGAAAAAATTAATAAATCTCTATACCAAAAAAAAATAGAAATAGAATTTATCTCTGGTGCATGGGGAATTTAAAAATAAAGTGCAGTTAATCAGCTCCGCTACTTAAGCTACCAGCTGGGACTATACAGCAGGGGTGTCCAACCTGCAGCCTGCATGCGGCCCTGAACAGCTAGCTATGCAGCCCAGCCCAGTCCGGAATGAGCCTCCTGTCCCCACCACGCCAGACTTGGATGGGGACGAGCCAACTACCAGAAGAGGCTGGCATGGCGCGAAAGGGGAATCTGAGCAGGAGCTGCTGATTGGAGGCAGCCCGGAAGAAGCCCCTCCACCAATTAGCATGTGGCAAAGGAGGGCGGAGAGGTGTGAAACTCGATATAAAGGGCCAGCGCAGCCGATCATTACCTGCTGTCTGCGCGCGCTGAAGAGAGCTACCCCTGCGCCACGTATAGCCCTGGACCCGAGCCAAGGGATGCCGACGCTGTGGACTCCTCCACACCAAGCCCTGCTGCCACTGCAGAAACCTTCCAGGCGCCAGGCCAGCTCTTGCCTTGCCGCCGGTCCCTGCCCCGTGTCCTGCCGCAGCCACAGAATCTTCTCTGGAAGCCTGTCCAGCCTTTGCCTTGCAGCCGGTTCCAGCCCAGAGCCCTGTCACCGCCTTCCCAGTCCTTGGAAACGCCACGTGGGTAAGCGCCGTGGCCTTGCCCCCCTGCCCCGCGATAGAGTCAGTGCCTGCATTGATTTTCTTTTTTAAAATATTATTAAGAGGGAAAAATGCCCCAGAATTCATGAAACTTTTTCAAATGGAATGCATAGAATTTGCAATCAGACATTCAACTCAAAGAAAAATTTGATAATGTCTCTCTACTGGACTTTTATAAGACCTATCTTCCCAGAGAAATATATCCCTCGCTTCACAATCATGCCTTATTCATGACATCGCTTTTTGGCAGCACGTACATTTGTGAGCAACTATTTTCAATGATGATGCACACGAAGAGTAAAATTAGAATTAAAATTTCTGACGAGCACCTTGAGAACTCACTGAGAATTGCAACCACTTTCATCGAACCAGACATTGATGCATTAGATTCACAAAAACAAGGTCAAATATCCCACTAATTTTGTTACCCTCTTTGTTAAAATTTTATAATAAAAATATTAAAAAATAAATGAAGTTTTATTACTTATATACATTAACTATATTATATATTTTATGTGTGGCCCAAGACAATTCCTCTTCACTCAGTGTGGCCCAGGGAAGCCAAAAGGTTGGACACCCCTTCTATACAGAATAGTAAACTCCTGTACATTGTGCAGATTCTATTAAACATTTACAAGAAACCCATTTTACAAATAAGTTTAATTGCCAGAGCACAATTATACAATGCATCTTAATCCAAAGCATATAAAACAGTTTCACTGTTAGAAAAATTTGGCAGCAGTAAAAAAGAAAAAGAAAACCACCTGTTATTTATACATTCTGTTCCATGTGACATTCATTAAGAACATACAACGGAAAACAGTAATCAGTAGGAGGTTGATTCTCTTCAGCCTTATCAGCATTTGTCTTTTCAAGTTCCAGTACTTGAATAGCCAGTTCACCTGGACAAGTAGATACGCATCACTGGACTCAGTGAAGCCGCTCTAATTTTGCTTGTAGAGATTTGAAGTTCCCTGTAATGGTCTGTACAGCTAGTGTCGGACTTATAGACTGCAATTCAACAAGGTAACCGCTAACAGCATCTAAGCAGATATTTGTGAATCGCCGTCTAAAGAGAGGAAAAAACAACAGACTGAGCTTGTTATTATACTCCTTCCCATACAATTGCATCTCAAAATGGATTGCTATACAGTGATTTTAAAAAATCTGAAAACTTATATTCATTAAAAGAGTGTTTCTCAACCTTGGCTTGAGAAACTTGAGCTGGCTGGGGAATTCTGGGAGTTGAAGTCCACCTATCTTAAAGTTGCCAAGGTTGAGAAATGCTGCATTAAAAAGTTGGTGGACGGGGAAGGAAAATAAAAACAAAATAGATCTATTCATCCAACATGCATTCTGGGAAGCCTGGGTGAAGAGAGAGGCATTCAAGAGGCACCCAAAAGTTACAGTCACAAATTTCAGGGGGAGGACATTCCATAATACAGGCCCCACCACTAGGGAGGTTTGCCTGAAAATAACTGCAAGTTGGCACACTGCAATAATCTCTAATGATCAGCCAGACTGATTATAGCATCATGGTATAGGACAGGACGGAGAGATGGACACACAGACAACGGGCACATGCATGCATTAGCTGCACAATGGTCATACTTCTTACAGAATAGACACATTCTGATGTTTCGCACTGCTTATCAGAAAAAGTTCAGTCTTGGAAATATACTGTATATAATACCAAATTCTAGATCTCTCCTCCTCCCAGGATAATTTTTGTCTTTTCAAAACTATGTGGTTGTGACTTGTAAGCTGGTCTTGCTGTTGGCAACTAGAGATTTCACACAGCTGAATGCATGAATTTTCTCTAGGCAAGTGCCTGGAATTATAAAAAGACTGACCTGCCTTTCCTTTATGAATTTCTGCATTGGCTATGGATAGAAGTCCTCACTTCCTCTTTAGCTGTGGAGGCTATGCCTTGGGTTAGCACTGGTGAACTATAGATATCTGTCCTTCCTTTGCCAGCTCACTCTGCTCCTGGGCTGACTACGTAATTTTTTCAGGTATGGAAACTAAGGTGGTTAAAAAAGAGACAAAATCCTCTGGAATAGGAAGGTGAAAGACTACAAAGTACTGTCTTGCCATTCTGCCATGCTTCTTCCCTATAAAATGTGTTATTTCAAAACGGATCATTTTAAGAATAAAAAATGGATTAAAAATATCTAAATTAGTAAAAGGCATTGTAGGCCTGAAAGTACTCAACATGATATTGTTAAAAGCTTGACTGAAGTTTTTTTCCTATTTAATTTTGATATGACATGTAAACAAGCAAGACTACATTTTTCAACACCATCACTCGGCACGTCCCATATTAGAAAAACTTATTTCCAGCATATACAAACTTTAAATACCTTTCAAAAGCAGCTACTTTGTTAGGATCTTGCACATATCCTGATAGCAGCACATGAATGCACTCCAAAAGATGTAATGGTTTCTTCATTTTGCTCCAGTAGGGATCCTATAAAGATATACAGATATGGAAATACACACACACGCACGCATGTGTATATGCAAAAATAAAAACCGGGCTCATCAACTCATCAGCTTGTATGTGTGTCCACTGACTAGTTGGCAGGATAGAGGCTGCTGTTTCTCCATTGCTACCAAGACTGTAGACTAAACTGGGAAGTCAAAAAACCCCCCTGAACGTGGCCATGGCCAGCCACTCCAGTATTGCTGCTAAGAAAGCTACGCAGACATTTATTTATTTCTTTGTTTGTTTGTCAATTTATATGGCCGCCCATCTCACACACAGAGTCCAAAGTGACTCTGGACAGTGTACAATAAAACCCACTATTAAAACATACTACAAAACCAATTGATATGCCCACTGAGTCACTAAGAACTGAGCTCAACACGAAAGAGGTTTCTGTTTTCATTGCCATTATTTTAGCAGGAAATTCAGTTTTTCTGATGAGAATTGCTCTCCCCTGCCAATGATCCTGTTTTTAACAGCTGTGGGTAAACAGTCATCTTGCCTGCACTGGCACTGTTGGAGGAAGGTGGGTCAAATATAACCCATATACCTGGAGATGGATAGCACCTTAGATTCGTCCTGGAGTGTATATTTTAAATTGTTATTTACTGTGTATTTTAATATATTTAATTGTATGTTAATGATTTTAATTTTGTTGTAAACTGACCTGAGTCCCCCGTGGGGGGAGTTGGGCGGTGATAAATTTGATAGATAGATAGATAGATAGATAGATAGATAGATAGATAGATAGATAGATAGATAGATAGATGATAGATAGACCCCACTCCTCCCAGTGAACCTTTAAACTTTCTCCCATTCCAAACATTCAATCTATCAATTTCTCCAGCGCTAAGAAAAACAGAGGCAAATCCTTTTTAGCCCAAAGGCCCCATTCTCACATTTGGGGGCCTATAAGCCTATCTTTCCTCTTCATACACACTTATAACTTAACAGGTAAAGGAAAATACAATAATACTTTGGAATCTTAATGGTCTGTAAGTATAATCACTAAAGACCTTGATAACTGAGCATCTCACAGTATTGCATCTAAACAGAAATATTCTCATCCCGTGCACTGTTATAATACAGATCATAAAACAATTAAACTGAAAACTAGATTTTGAACTTTGTTCTCATACCCGTGCTTTAAAGAGCTGATCATATACTTCAAGAAGCCGTGGTAGTAGGACACCAATTTCTTGCATTGTGTAAGTTACAAATCCCACATCCCAGTTCAAAGAACAAACTTGCTGTTCTAGATATTGTACTAAGAAATCTGAGGGAAAAAAATTATGTAATGACATATCAAATTCTTGCATAAGGTTATGGCAACAATAACATTAAGTTGTCATATTTTTCATCTATGGAACCAAAGAGCTTTCTTGACTCTATCGGACAACTAGCCCTTTGATACTAAGACATCTGCTGCACATGACAAGATAGGCTGGGACTTAGTCTGTTGGGAAGAAGTTTGAGGTTACATAGTTTCTTCAGCATCAGAGACCAAGGACTAGTGCATAGTAAGAAATAGACACATCTGAGTAGTTAAGACTAAAAGGGCCAAACCTAGAATTGAGAATTCACCCATAAGACATTCTTAGCTACTATCTTGACTAAGATAAATAAAGGTCTTTAGAAAGATCAAGAAGTGGTCTTGTGAAGGCCTCATTACATACCTGCACAGCTATATTATCAGTATAACACTACTGAATCCCACAGAGGGCATCTTGGTTTCTTCTCTTGATTTAGCAACCACGCCAACATATATACATACATACATACATACATACATACATACATTCATTCATTCATTCATTCCATTCCATTCCATTCCATTCCATTCCATTCCATTCCATTCCATTCCATTCCATTCCATTCCTTCATTCATTCATTGGTCCCATGATACCTTGAAAAATATTTAGTTACTCTGAATCTAGTTGACCATAATTTACCACACTTTTTTTAATTCCCCAATTTCACCATCTATCAAGATAACAGCAGCTTAACAGCACGGCATGTAACATGTAAGCCTTCAAAATATTTGGTTGGATACAATTCCAGAGTCAGATGGCTTCCATCATTTTCTTTCCCTACTTCTGCTCTGCCTCTACTGGTTTTTAAATGAACAGCACAATGATGGAGCCTACAAAATGTATTTCTGGACTCTGCCATTTGAAGATTTTGAAATAAGTATTTGGCACAGATCTAAGAGAAACAAGCAGTAGGACTTTGGGCTTTTAAAAATTTTCTTTCCACTTCCTTCTTGACAATTCTATATTACTGAATACCTAAATTTGACTTATATACCTAAAGGGAAATAGCGTGGTGTTCCAGCGTAAATTTTCCCAAGCGTTACCATCTTCAGACTGAGAGCCTGCATCCTATCAGGAGCACTCATTGCGAGACTGTCACTCAGTGCTGAAAGAGAAAGGAAAATCTATTACATATTTATATTCTTTCAATCTTCAACTCAATACAGTTAGGTACAATAAACGGACTTCCGGGTGAGGAAAATGGCAAATTATACGTCTCCCAATGAGCGGAGATGATGCCGTGGCAACCACCGATAGACCAGCAGCAAGTTCAGTCCAATGGAGCCTCTCTGGACAAAGAGAGGATGAGAGATTGCCCACTTGTGCTCCAGATGGTTGCTCCTCTTGGGGAGACTACAGAATAGTGTTCTCCCTCAGGTCTGAGCACCGGGAGACAAGGGAAACCATCAAGCTCAACTGCAGTGGAGCCTTTAAGGACACTAAATTTGTCTAACCTCACTTTCTAATCACTTTTGGATTTACAATTATATTAGAGTTAAAAGAGGTCTTCCAAACAAGTCTGAAAATCTACATGGTGAGTAAAACTTCTTCTCAAAATAGAAGAAAAATTAACTTGCAGTTTAAAGAATTTAAGAACAACAACATATTTCTTGAAGAAGATTTTAAAGAAGAAGTTAAAGGTGTAAAAGCAGAATTGGGAAGAGAAAATCCCACAAGGTAGAAATATTGGAAAATGAAGAAACTGTGGACTATAAAACAGAGATGACTGTTAAAGTGGAAATACAAATGACAAATCAAGAGATGAAAAATGACCTAGACAAGGACTTATTATTGGATTTACAAAAGGTTTCTAGAGTCTTGAAGAAATCTCTGAGATGGGAGAAAGTTTAAAAGGAGATTCAACCCCACAATAGCAACTTGATGAATTAAAGATTAAGAATGTTAGAGGCAAAAGGAAGGAATATAAAGCCGATTTATTTGATCAGGGTTAAAATAAGAAATATCCTTATAAAATTCTGGAAATTTATGGACTTTTTGCCAATAATTGGATAAAAATGACAATGATTTTTGGATTTGTGACTGGAAAAAGGGGGGAAGGGTTATGGGAAGAAGTGAATTATGTATCTAGCCGCATAGGGGGTGGGAAAATTTACTTTCTTGCAAGGAAGATTGGAAGTTGCTTCTTTAAATATTCTTTTTTCTATCTTTTCTTTTTTTCTGTTCTTTTTTTTCTTATTTTCCTTTTTCTTTGTACTTTGTATTTCTTTTCTATTCTTCTCTTTCTGATTTTAGTTTGTATGTTTTTAGTACTGTAAAATTCTTCAATTAAAAAAAATATTTAAAAAAAACAATTAGGTACAATAAACAAGTAATTAAATGGATGTGCTATTCTGTGTATTTCCAAATATGTGCTCCTAGCTGGACCTACCTTTCTCAATTATTTCTTGCCAAAGAGTTTGCACCAAAATAGGATCTGAATGTCCAGCACAGTGTATAATGGCCAATTTACACTCGGAGAGTTTGAACGGATCTGCAAATTCCCCATAGAGCTAAAGATTAAAAAAGAAAATAACAGTTTGGTCATTTGTGACCAAGAAATGGAAAATGTTATCTTACACTAATTAAGTAATGAAAATACTGAATATTATATCTTCACCTGAAATAGCCACTAAGATAAACACAGTAAGCCAGCTGAAGTTTTCAACATATGAATAGTAAAATTAAATTGTTTTAAGATATACTGCAAATATCTATATATTCAGATAAACAAGCTATTTAGAATTGGAACCTAAAATGGTGAAGTATGGATATTAAGACAACCTTGCTAATTTCCATCAACTCAGAATCCAACTGGGAAATTGCATCTTGCACTGAAGAATGATGTGAACACTGACGGTGTAACGCTTCTTGTATTTGAAACTGTATCCTGGCAACCTGATTAAAATACAAGAATATTTAAATGAAAAGCTTCACAGTAAACTTTTATAATTACTGCACTTTTAACAGTTCTTCTCTACTTGAACATTATGGATAAATCACCTCCTTTTGCTCATTTAAAAAAATGATTTTATACTATTTTAATGTTGTAATTTTACTATTCAGCATTATTTTGATTATCAGCTGGGAGGAAGTACAAAACCACAATAAACAAATAAAATTCTATGGTTGTTGTGGGTTTTCCGGGCTAGTATGTAAAAATGATAGTAAAAATAGATAAAAATAAATAAAAATAAAGTAAAATTAGTAAAAATGATAGTAATTCTATCATTTTAATGACTAGACATACTATAAATAAAATACAGACCAAAGGTGTTGATTTAAAAATAATTTTTCATTTTTAAATTCAACAAATATGAAAGAAATGATATGCCTCCTTCTGACCAACGCTGGTATCAATGCCGTATATAAATCAGCTCTTTTCCTTACTTCCATTTTCTCTTCCAATTCATGTAAAAACTCCCCATCTGCAGCTATTGGTGATATTGTTGTTGAGCTCTTAGCACTCAAGATAGCACGTGCAATATATTCAAGACGTTGCTGAAGTGAAATCTCAGTGCTGTTAAATAATAAAGCCATGTAATTAATAATCCATGAAGAGCGAAAAGAAAAACGCTCTTTCAGTCTTAGCATCCATCATCATCGTCTTTTTATCCCACCTTTTTTCATATATAACTCAAGGCAGCAAACCTATCTTGCCTCCTATTTTCTCCATAACCACCCTGTGAGGTGGGTTGGGCTGAGAGAGCGAGTGGCCCAAAGTCACCCAGCCGGATTAATATTATTCCATCTATTTGTAATTAATCCACAAATAAGTACATTTTTTCCTTTTGACAGCTTTCTGCCTATTGCTTTAATAACTGTTTGAAATTACACCTGCCACTGATCTCTTCCCGGTAATTACTCCTTCCTTACAAGTTGTATGGACTGCGCAATGTGAAAAAAGACTTTGTATTTTTCAAAAATATTCCTTTTTTAAAAAAAATACAAGGCTAATATAGATAGCAGTTTGGGCAAGACAGAAATTTCCTTAGTCACTCTTGTAACTAAAGGTAGAAGAAAGGTTCCTTGATGAAGATGATGATTGTGGAAAGACGCAAATTGAAGTTGAAGTCCATATTTTCACTCATGTGGGTAGTTATCGCAACACTACAGGCTTTTATCCCTCTGAAAGTCATAATACTGCTGTCTCCCATTTAGACTTTCCAAACCAGTGAGTTCAATCAATGTACCGTATTTTCCGGCGTATAAGACGACTGGGCGTATAAGACGACCCCCAACTTTTCCACTTAAAATATAGAGTTTGGGATATACTCGCCGTATAAGACTACCCCTCTTCTATGAAGGTTCTCAGTCATCCAGGTGGAATTGTCTGTAGCTTGAATCATGTCAACTGGATTTCTATTTTCTCAGTGGAAACGTTTCGCTCCTTATCCAAGGAGCTTCTTCAGTCTGAGCAAAGTTGGTAAGGGAATCCTAAATATGTTTCTAGGTAGCTGTGTGACCTTACACCTGGGTAGAAACATATTTAGGATTCCCTTACCAACTTTGCTCAGACTGAAGAAGCTCCTTGGATAAGGAGCGAAACGTTTCCACTGAGAAAATAGAAATCCAGTTGACATGATTCAAGCTACAGACTACCCCTCTTCAAAACCTGCAGCTTGCTCCGCCCCGGGGTGGAAAATATCCACGCCAATCAGCTGTTTGGTGGGGAAGCGGAGTAGAAAGTAAAAAACTGCAGGGAGGAAACAGGAAAGCAGAGTAGAAAGCGAATACCTAGTAATGCGAAGCGCAGCAGCGCGGGGTGTGTGTGTGAAGGAGAATATTGGGGGGAGGGGTGAGAAAGCTTTAACGATTTAAAGAAAGCTTTAATTACCTGGGCAAGGCAGAGGGGTGAAGAATACATTTCCAAGCTTTAGCGGAACAAACCATGAAGGAGGAGGAGGAGGAGGAGGAGGAGGAGGAGGAGGAGGAGGAGGGTGATGGGGGGGAAGTTTGAAAAAGCAGATCCAAGCGCAAAAGTTACTGAGTGAGTACTGAGCAACTCCACTTCCCGCTGCACAGCTGATTGGCGCACAGCTGATCGGCGCTGAGATTTTCCACCCAGGCCCTCCCCCCCTAATACATCTCCAAGCTTTAGCAGAACAAACCACGAAGGAGGAGGAGGAAGAGGGTGGTGGTGATGATGGGGGGAGGTTTGAAAAAGCAGATCCAAGCGCAAAAGTTACTGAGTCATTTCAGCCTCCCTCCCTCTCGCTCTCTTTCCCTGGTGATGGATCAGTGCGGGGGGGCCCACCCTCCGCTCCCTCCCTCCACTCCCTCCCTCCCGACCCCCCCACACTGATCCATCACCAGGGAAAGAGAGCGAGAGGAAGGGAGGCTGAAATGACTCAGTAACTTTTGCGCTTGGATCTGCTTTTTCAAACCTCCCCCCATCATCACCACCACCCTCTTCCTCCTCCTCCTTCGTGGTTTGTTCTGCTAAAGCTTGGAGATGTATTTGGGGGGGGGCCGGGTGGAAAATCTCGGCGCCGATCAGCTGTGCGCCGGGGATCAGCTGTGCACCGGGGAAGTGACCCGCCCTATAAGACGACACCCGGCATATAAGACGACCCCCGACTTTTGAGAAGATTTTCCTGGGTTAAAAAGTCGTCTTATACGCCGGAAAATACGGTAATTTTGCTTACAGCTTAATTAAAAGAATATTTTTTGAGACATGAATGTAAAAGATAAAAAATATTTTACTTAATATGCTAGACTATTCATGTATATAAAACTATTTTAACAGTTCAACCCTAAACAAGTATAATCAAAAGCCCCATCAAATTTAATAGGACCTATTCCCAAATGAAGATGCATAGGTTTGCAGTCTCACAAGATAAACTGTAGAGTATGTAAGAGCATTCGAATAAATCTCAAATGGAATCCAATGGTACACTCAACTTCTATCAAACGAACGGGGAAGAGGAGGATTTTCATATCTTGCAAGTTCTGGATGGGAAACCCTTGACAACAGATATTTGATGGTACACAAGTGAGGAAAAGCATACTGTACAAATCACTTTGTGTAAGGAAAATACTGGATTCTACTGTAACAATTTTGCTAATTGACTGGGACCAAAAAAGTATCAAGCACCTGAAGCCCATAATGCTGGTAGATGATTATTCAGCACAATGCATCACAAGTTGTGAAGTTCTTGGTGCTCTCTGAGC